>CM031242.1:252476327-252921327 GCA_018340775.1 Taxus wallichiana var. yunnanensis
TCTTCATGCATAACAACTAATACTAGGTCCAAAAGGAGACAAATGGAAGTAAAATCTCCATCTCCTACTTCATAAAGTCTACATTTCGAGATAGATAACCCATGGAATTAGGAGGAATTTATGGAATGTGGAAAACTTGAGATACAATATGGACCCGTGAAACACTATGTATCTATGTGGAAAATAATTTCCATAGGATAAAAAATCCACCACTCAAGGCTAATATGTGGAACATAGAGACCCTACCATCCAAAGAGATTTCGTTGATAGAATAGATGAGAAAAGAGAATGTCTCTCCTCTATTGTGAAAATCCATAGGTAACCCCTTCAACATTATTGAAAATGAAAAAGAATAATGTGAACATTTTAATGTGGGAATCTCTAACTATTCCTAGAAAAAGATATCTTTTGCAATCCTCCATGGTTGACCTCTCCATTTCAAATGAATCATCCAAAGAGCATGAAAAATTTGTGCTCACTAATACACCTCAATTAAAGGATGATCAGTCAAGAAAGAGTATGAAACCACCACCTTTCTACGTATCTCTGATTATTGGAAATCACTTGGTTCATAATTACATGATTGACTCGGGGTTCAACATCTCAATTATGCCCAAACAAATAATGATCTATTTGTCTTAAAATATGAATCTTTCTCCAAAGGTGTGATTCAACTAGATGAAAAAAATAGGAATTATTGTAATTATCATAGGTTTAATGATCACATTACATGCATGCCCAAAAATATCTATTCCTTAGTATGTTTTAATTATTAATCTTCCTCCATTCTTCACTTTGTGCCTATTTAGAGATGTTAAAGCTAAAATTGGAGGGAATTTATCAAATGATTAGTCTCACATGATTTTTAGGACCAGGTATGTCACCAAAGAAAATTTAAGGTCATATCCCATTGCCACATGTCATATTGATCCTTATGTACTGATCTGTAGTCAATGAAAATTGCACAATATTTGATCGAGAAGACCATACAATTATCCAAGAAATGAAAATTAAGGTTGAAGGTATTCCAAATATATTTCTTGATGAATGGGGGCTGAATGTCATGGTCTTGATCCTTAATCAAAGATGAAGGATGCCATCCTTGGAACTTATTGTTTGCACGAGGAAGATTCAACCCATTCCTAGTATCATTAAAGCTAATGAGAAAGATGATGACATTTGGCAATTGTTCTTTGGTGGGTATAGGATTATACAAGGTGCAGGTGGAGGTGTGGTGATTATATCTCCCATGGGTGTAAATTATTTCTCTTCTTTCAAATTCTAATTCATTTTCTCTAATAATTCAGCTAAGTATGAGGCCCTTATTTATGGTCTAATATAGGCAAGAAAGAAGAGTTTTAAAAAATTGTAGACCTTTGATAATTGTGAGTTACAGTAAATCAAGTAAGAGGGTTGAATGCATCCAAGAATGATTTGTTAAAATCCTACAAGCATAGGGTGTGGGATCTTATAGAGGAATTTGAAGCTTTCAATATCCACTCTATCCTAAGAAAAGAGAATGAGTTGATAGGTTAGCAGCAGTTGGAGCATAGTTTGATGTCCCTGAAAGTATCAAAAGAGAAGGGATACAACAACATATTAAAGTGATTATTAGACATATTTTCCTAGATAATAAAAAAATGAAAATTATTTGAGAATGACCAACATATTATAAACTTCATACAAGAAGAGGAAAATTTTTCAACAAAAATCAAGATATATTGTAAAAAAATATGGAGAGAATATTATCCAGTTGAGATCAAATAGGTTTCCTAAAGGCCTAGTCACATTAGAGTCCATTTTCAACTCATATGATCAACTTAGAAAGGAGAAAGAAAACATGATGGTAAAAAGTGAAGATTACGAGAAAATTTTAGTTGGAAAGGACAAAATTGGAAAGGTATGTACTTTAGAGGAGAAACATGCATTTGTAAACCTTTGTCAAGAATTTTTTGATGTATTTTCATGGGGATATGATGACCTTAGGGGTTTTGATCCTAATTTGGCATAACATACCATTGAGTTATATGTATCAACCAAGCCCTTTAGACATAAAAGAGGATCATATAAATTTCCCTATAAAACATTCATCTTGGGTTGCCAACATAGTTCTCTGTTAGGAAGAGGAATGGGGAAAACAGATTGTGTTTTTTTTTTTTTCTTCAAGGATTTAAATGAGGCATCCTTGAAAGAACATTATCCAATACATTCTATGGAAAAATATGGTATATGTTAGCTGAATCAAAACATTTTTCTCTATTAGATGGTTACTTTGGTTATAATCAAATCATGGTGAAAGATGAAGATCAATTTAAAACAACATTTAACATAAAATGGGGAACATATGCTTACAAGAAAATGAACTTTGGTCTTTCTAATGTAGGATCAACCTTCCAAAAAGTTATGGCTATGGATTTTGAAGGAATAATTAAAAATTGTGTTTTTGTTTACCTTGATGACATCAAAGTGTTCTCTAAGGATGAAAATGATCATTTATTCCATTTTAGACAAGTTTTTGACAGTGCATGCTGTTTGGATTTTCCCTCAATCCCCCAAAATGTATCTTTTTAGTGAATGAGGGAAAACTCCTAGGACACGTTGTCTCAAAGAAAGAGATTACAATCAACTCTAAGAGGTTAAGTTCCATCTTGGCATTATCATCACCTAGTCATAAAAAGACATTAGAATATTTATTGGGAAGAATTAACTTTATCGGTATTTTACCCCTACTTTTCATAGTATTGTTAAACCATTGATGTTTATGTTAAAGAAAACATGCCTTTTAAGAGAAATATGGAGAGGAAGGGCAATTTTAAAGCCATAAAAAAGTAATAACACATTTCATACCCTTATTAATCCTGATTTCACAAAGGATTTCATTTTATATGCCTTTGGAGGCATGGACACAATATCTGCCATGTTGGTACAACTGAATGATGAATATTTGGAACAACCAATTACATTTTTAGCCAAATCCTAGAGGATTATGAGGTAAGGTATTCATTTGTGGAGAAGCATGCCTTAGCTATCATAAGGAGCTTAAATAAATTTAGACATTTGGTATCCAATAACAAGATCCATTTAATGGTGTCACACCTAGATGTGAAGGATTTTATTTTAAACAAGGACCTAAATGAGAAAAGATTTGGTTGGATAACAAAGGTGATGGAATATGATGTAGATGTCAAGGTAACTAAGTTAGTAAGAGGAAACTGCTTGTGTGAACAATTGGGTACACATTTAAAAGGTGGAAAGGAATATTTTCTAGTGCTCCAAAGTGGCCCGTAACCACCTATAGCATCACTTATTCCTTGTTGGACATGTGACATAGTATACTTCCTCTAAACTGGTTAATATCCTCAAGGTTTGAGCAAGGCCAAGAGAAGGTATTTTAGGATTCAATATATCCCCTATGTTCTCATAGATGAAATTTTGTTTAGGAAGGATATAAATGATATTCTCTTGAGGTGAATTAAGGAATATCAAATTGAAAGAGTCTTGCAAGAATTCCATAATGGTGTAGTAGGAGGACACTTTTCCCCAGAATGACAACACTAAAGATCATGAAAGGTGGCTATTATTGGCCTAACATATTTAAATATTGTTATGTTTGGGTAAAGAAATGCAAGAAGTGTGCCTTATTTGTAGGAAAAGAAAGACTTATGGCCCTTCCTCTTCACCCCATACCAATAGAGGATCAATTCATATAATGGGAGTTGGATTTCATTGGAGTGATCAATCCACATTCTAGTTTAGGGCATAAGTGGATTTTAATAGCCACAAAATACTTCACCAAATGGAAGGAGGTAATTTATGTGAAGGAAGCTAATGAAGCTAACATCATATACTTCTGCAAACATATTATGACCAAGTTTGCTGTTCCTTCTAGAATAATATATGATAATGCTTTAGCATTCTTGGAAAATAAATTGTTGATTGGGATATGAAGAATGAAATTTACTTAAGCATATACAAAAATGTAATTTACTTAAGCATATACGAAAACTATTATCCCCAGGGAATGAGATGGATGAGTCAAAAATTATAATATCCTAAGGATTATAAGAGGAACCTTGCGGGAGAATCAAAGAGATTGGCATATAAAGTTGAAATTAGTCTTATGGGCTTATAGAACCACTCCCAAAAGGTCAATTGATATCTCACCATATAAGATTTTTTATGGAAAAGAGGAAAAATTACAAATATCTCTTGAATTTCAAGCCTTAGAGCTCATAAACCAGCTTGAAATGTTTAGGGTAGAGGACATGGAGGTTAGGTATGCTAATATAATGGATTTATAAGAGTTGAGAGACCAAGCCATGCAAATAATGAAGTTAAATTGAGCTTAAGTAAAGATGTGTTTTGACAAGAAAATGGTGGCTAAAATATTTCAAGAAGGATACCTTATCCTAAAATGAGATAAGGATAGACAAGACATGTAAACATTAAAATTTTGATACAATATGTATTGGTTACATTATTTCAAGTTATAAGCCACAAAATGCTATCTAATTGTCAAATTTAGATGGAGAAGAGATACTTATCCTAGTCAATGGGATATACCTCAAACTTTTTTATTGAGGTGAAGGTTTCATCTTGTATATAGTAGGATTAGTTTTCAATTTCCTTAAACTGCTCTTGAGCACATGTTTGGTTGGTAATGTAGTTTCCATTTTCCTAAGTGCTTTGCATAATGTTCTTATTATTATCAGGTGGAATTTTTGGTTTCATAGTTTTTAGGAGGTTACATCATTTTGCAAGTTTTAAATCAAATGCAAAT
The DNA here is from genome assembly GCA_018340775.1 of Taxus wallichiana var. yunnanensis. Lineage (NCBI taxonomy): Eukaryota > Viridiplantae > Streptophyta > Pinopsida > Cupressales > Taxaceae > Taxus > Taxus wallichiana. The sequence continues at coordinate 252,481,108 of CM031242.1, forward strand.
TAGTGCCGAGTTTATATTTAATAAAGTACATGAGGCAATGTTTAAGGTTGAGATCAAATTTTATATATGTAGATTTGAATCCATGCCCAATGGATACTAAAAGGAAACTGATCGGACCATATGACAGGTAGATGTCCCCTAAAAGTCACCAAACTATTTTCCAAAATAATACCCCATGTTATTTTGTACAATTCATCAAAGTTTCAAACTTAGGCAACTCCATTATTGAAGAACCAATTAATTTCAATGCAAAGTTACAAGTTTTGTGGCACTTAGAGGTGTGTATTAAGAGCCTTAAAATTTATTGAATATTGTAATTAGATATTTGCATTTAAAATTTCAAACTTGGCTAAGGGAGAAAATCCATGGAATATTAGTTGCAATAAAGTCGTGTTCCGTACATTTTACATGTAAGATCTGTAAAACAAAGAAGTTAAGTTTTAGTATTTCATAATGGTGGTATAAATAGTCACTACTTTGTGGTGAGAAAAAAATATTGGCTTTTATTGGGATGTTTGGTGATGTAAGAAGAACATGCCGTATAATGATACAAAGAAAGGTAAGTATGTTATAAAATGAATATGGATGGATGCCACAAGAAACTAACTCAATACCCCACAAATTTACCAAAGTGCATTATTCCACGGATTTGAAAATATGTAGAACAAAAGAGTAAGGTGAAGGATAAATTTACATAATACAAAATATTAGATATTTGTGGAGTCTATGAGGTTATTTCTTGACTTAAAGAGAATACCTTTCGACTTTGGGTTTGAAGGTGGGTGAGTGCGGGATCCTCAAATGACCAAGTATAGAAACTTAAAAGGGCCATGTAGGTATACTATAGTATTATGAAGGATGGAAAATGTTAGTATGCAACAAAACATTCAAAATCCATGCAAAAAGAAGCCATAGAGGCATGAAATCCATGAAATGAGGTGAAATTTTCAAGCAACCTCATAGTGTTGTAACTTACAAGTTGTAAGTTACAAAATTCACTTCCATCCTCACAACCAATCAAATAATTCACGTGGAATTCCTTGAAGCTAGAAAAGGATTATGTAGCCTTGCATTTTTTATTTTTGTAGATTATAAACTATGAAAAACATCTCCACCCTTGACTCCACATTGGTTTCTTGGCCATAACATTTAATTGGAAGCTCCAAATTATATGGGAATTGTTGCATTCACTCGGTCTCTCCAAGGACTATTTTTTTCACTAAAGAAACACTTAAAATATTATATTTTTAGGTATTACCATAGAAACATGGGATTTAGGGGGAAATAATAGTTTAATTGGTTTTAGGAATTCAATAACTTAACCTACCCAAATTAATTTCTTAATAGTGCTCATACCTTGTCCTATAGCCCGAATGACATGAAAAATAGAGGAAGAACTGATCCTTGTTCTAGTTTTGGTGCATCACCTCTTTCATTTTGCAACATTATCTCTCTCTCTCTCTCTCTCAACTCTGAATCTTGGCAAATTTTTGATTAGATTTAGGTAGTTGTATTTTATAGTTTTTAAAGTTAGTTTCTAGTGATCTAGAATAGAAGGAACCATCCTTCTCTATAAGTCTATCTCAAGGATTCCCACTCCTTCGAGAGATTCCCATGTTAGCCAAAAGTATTGATATTTCATGATTTAATCCTAGGGTGATAATTTTACGTGTTAACAATAACTTTAGTAAATTAAAGAAAAATGGTGGGAATAGAGAGGGGAGTTCTTAGAACTCTAACAAGTCTGAAAAATACTATAAATTTAATAATAAATCAAGGAACCTCTAGAATGGGAACGATGGTAATGGAAAGAATAAGAATATATATATGAAATTTACTTAGAAAATAGGGCAAGTAGCTATATGTTTCAAATGTAGAAGAGACCATTACACTAACAATTTCCTCCTAAAAAAATATGGGATCAATGTTAGAGGACCTATATTATAGTGATTGAATTATTAATTCCAACATTAAATCCATGCATTAGTTGACAACTATCATAAAGAAATTCAGTTGACTTGAATTGAAGTGGTGTGTTAACTTTTTTGGTGTTTCTATTTTAATTTATAGGAGAAATTAAATGCTTTGTAGCACCAAATATGGTAAACTATTTTCTAAGAAAAACATGTGAACTAGATCTACTTGAATTTAATGTATACACCAAAAATAATCCCTTTTACTAATTATTCATTAATCATATCTAACCTTATAACATACCACATATCACTTCATCATGATTAATTTCCATAATTCATTATCAAACCCCATCATTACATATTTTAGAATTTAATATTCCCTATCCCACCTACTTACATACTACCCTATTCTGTCCTACAAATCCCATAAATAATTCCTCATCTAATCATCAATAACATAATATATTATTATATTAACACACCACCTTTCTATAATTATCTAACTCTAAAACTCTCTTATTCTACCACCTTCCATGAATTGAGGAAAAACTCTAGAATTCGTCACCTCTAGAATCTTTTATCCTCTTAAACATCCTCAACCCTTGATATAAATCAAACATGGATTTATCCTAACCATTGAATCCTCCAAACTTCATCTATAAATCAAGACATAATCCATGAGATAAAACTTTAGTGGGAATCCATTACCAGACCAAGCTCTTGACATTCATCATCATCAATCCATAATCCTTTACCAATCAATCATCAAGCTTTAAAGGGGATGTGCTATAAAAATTCATGCATAAGGTCCAATTCGAAGCAACCAAAAATATATCATTGTGATGAAATATAAAAATCAAAGGAAGGATCCTATTCTTAGTAAGTTGTAGGTATATAATCCTTCCTTTCTAGATCCAAACTGTTTACTTTTGAGTTTGAGTAGAGAAATTTTTGGTATTACATCTATGGTGTTCTAGAAAGATCTAATTTATTTCAAACATTTATATAATTCTTGATGGGAATTCCACATATTGTTTTTGGTTCTTCACGATCATTAGGACATAATATCAGACCTGTCAAGAAATTAAATTAATCAGTATTCTAGCATTTTGAAAAATTTCAATTTTTCTCTCGCACTATTTTGTTTTGTTTTTCCTGCTATATGTCATTATTGTGACTGGTAACATCATTTTCATGGTTGATAAAATCATTTTTGTGTGTAGATCATCATTATTCATTGTTTGTATTATAGGTTTCTAGATCATATCATTTTAGTGAGACCCAATGCCATTTTTACACAACCCAATGCCACTTTTTCTTGATAGGTCATTATCACATGAAGCCATGTTGTTTTTATGATTGTTGGCATCATTTTTCATTAAAAAAGGTATACTAATTTATTTTATTAGCTATATATATATATTCTAAGATTTTCATCAACTTTTACTTTCTTAACATCATCTTAACCACTTATCAACATCATCAAACATTCTATTTTTCTATTTTTATCATTTTAAAAGATAAAACAAATAGTATAATTTTTACAACAAACCGTGTAATTTTGTCATCTAAAGGTGTCATTTTCGTAGATGACCAAATCATTTACACACTGAAATGTCATTTTTTGACTGTGTAATGTTGTTTTTGTGATTTTTTAGGGTTTTATACTTGTCAAATACCTAGCTAACATATAAACTACTAATCTATGTGTTTTTCAAACTTGATTAGTCTTAGAGATAACACCAAAAAATCATTTCAATCCTATTTTTATTGAAGATATTTTTATCATATTTTTATATCGTCACTTGTGTGTGTGTTTGTATGTGTACACCTACCCGAACTAGGTTGTGTATGATGTACCCTTATGCAAATTGGTGATATTAGGGATAAAAATAACCTAAGATACCTCATTTTATATATTTAGTGGTATCTTGATGTGGAATTTATCCACAAACACTTACCATAGTATTTAGGAGTCTTATGACATGGATTTTATCACCATGCATAAAGAAACACCTCATGTTTCAACTAGGTATATAAATTTGAGGAGAATTGTTATTATTGGATAAACATAAACTCATTTTAAAGGAGGAATGACATGAGGGATTTAAATTCCCAATACCCATGATTGTTACATTATCCTTTTCCACATAAAATTGGCCCCTAATACTTTGTAAGGTATATAGGGTACACACCTAGTGAGCCTTGTTTAGCCTAGTCTTAAGACTTTACGGTTGTAAATAGATAATAATGTAGGAAAAACAATGCTTCCAAAGCTACCCACTATGTACTATATAAAGTGAGGGAAGAGGGAAAATCTAGTCACCACTTTACATGAGGGATATTGGTGGTCTACTAATCACATTACATACCCATATCTAATAGCATAGGATTGTGGCTTGCATGCTTTTGTTTGTGTATTGTAAGAGACTAGTGTTTTTATTAATCTCACACCCATCAAACCAAATCAAAATCATATTTGATTATCTCTCATTAAAAACTTTAATATCAATAAACCATACACCATACAAGATGGTGGTCTGAGCTCCAGGACCCGAAGCAGGGATACTGAGAACTAATGGTGGGATTTTTGCAACCCTTATCTTTATTGTTTTTTTTTTTTTTTTTCTGTTTTTGGTCTTGGTTTAGTTACAATTTTTTTTTGTTAATATGCAAACTATTTAGTTTGGCTCTGTTTTGTGGGGGCCTGGTTGTCAATCATTTTGACTCTGCCTCCTTGGCTTTGTTGGTGTTTTTGTTAAAAAATTTCTTCTATTATGTATGGGTTTTTTTGTCCCCATTTAAAACCAATTTTTTTTCTTATCTAAAAAATTTAATCAACCATCCACCATACAACATAAAACTAATCCTTATCTTACCATTTTATCCAACCATATTATCCAACCAACCCCATTCATATCCAAATTCCCAAATAAAATTCCCTCTACTCCAATGATATAAAACCAAAAAAACATTCACCTTAATTCCTAAACCCCCTTTTATTCCAAATTAGCATCCTAACCCATACCTCATGGGTATTTACTTTGATGAAGACATTTCCCCATCCACTCGGCTATCAAAATAAATTTTACTACAATGATCTTGACATCTTTAACACCATCTAACAACTTAATCAACAAATTTCCAACCTTGTGTCTTTTATTATTCCTTAAACTTCCCAAACTACATCACCTAATTAATTCCATCCATAAACTAAAATTACTAAGTCCCCCGAGCCTTACCCCATCATATTTCTTCTAGAAGACCCCAAATTATCTAAAAATACCTCATACCAATCCATTCATTGATGATATCCTAAACCCTATCAATAAAATTGGTCTCATTAAGGATCATGAGTCATTACTCATACAAACAAATCACATCCACATTAGTCAACTTATTCAATCCCACAATAAAGATGAACTCCTTCTTAAGGTCATTAATCTAGAATCGAAGATCTAGCCCAAAAATTCAAAATCATTTGTCCAATGGATCTATTTACCTAAAATCCACCTTCCACTAACACATCAAATCCAAAATACACTGATCATCATTATGATCCAAATCTTGCCAAAATCAACAAGTGCAAGAAATGACTAATCAATCCCATTTCCACAATAATTCCTCAAAATCATCCCATAAATGATCAAATCTAACAAGTGAGTCTACAATTGTCCACTTTAACGTCCCACATCAAAATATCAAACCCATCCTCACCGAATAAAATTTTTACTTTTTCCCATGTGCCTAACTAATCCACTTCAACCCTTGATCCTAATCAATTCAATGTGGCTCCTATGTTGCATCCACCCAATTCGGCTCTCTAGCCTAATCCATATATGTTGGCCCCTAGGCCACAATAATGTAATCCATCCCCTAGGCCTCATCAATATACACTAATTCCTAAGCCACATACATAAACTAATATAGTTATTAAACCACACAAGTCTAGTTCTCTACTTTACACCACTCTCCTTAAGGGGAAACCTAGACATACAATAAAAGGAAGACACTTTACCCATTTGGGTAAATCCTTGACCACTAGGTTTTATTGATTAAAATTTGTAACATGACCATTCATCCACCACTCAAATAATGTGATGGAAACATGCCAAAACCATCTTTCTATATAAAACCACCATGGGGAAATCCATTGCAATAATGGCCATTTAATCAATCAATACACGCACTTAAAATATTATGTCCAAAACCTCATCGGTCCAAGGGTATTGTCCTTGTACCACTTTATCCATAACTTGGGAGGCATCCTGGTTCTCTCATAAAAAATTTTCACAATCCAAATTCCATTCCCTATCTAATATTTACACATCAAAAAACCATGAGAAGCATATGACATCATAATTAATCAAAACAAGCCTCCTAGTAGATGAGGAATCTAAAATATCTCCTAGCTCCCAACCTCATAATGACCACCTTACATCATCTCCCTAATTAAATGCATATCATATTTCCAAATATATTTTCACCATAAATAATCATAAGGAAAAAAACTAGGCATCCATGAGAAAGAAATCCATAAACCCATCTCCTTTCATCAAAACCACAGTCGTTTTAGCATAGGATATAAACATATCACTGAAAACCTCTCTCCCGACATCAAAACATAACTTAATTGTGAATTTATTTACACTAACACTTTTATTGAACCTATCATCCCAACAAACCAAAAAAATCATAAATCATCAAAATTATTTCAAAACAACCAAACCATTACCAACATCATGGAAGTCTATGAGGATATCCCTAGGAGATCTCATAGTGGGCTTTGACGTCAAATTTTATGCATAAAATTAACCTCAATAGGAAGCTAAAATTCCTTGTCCCAATAGATCCCAAAAAACACAAATCAAATAATGAATTCACCAAATCTAAATATTAAAAATCAAACACAAAATTCCAAAACAATAAAACACCATCCAAAATACCAAAAAATCAATATACTCTGAAAATTACAGTAATTCATCATCTATACATAGATTTTATTTCCTTCACATTCATCCTCCCTTATATCATTCAAATCCCTTTTAAAATAACCCATTCCTATCATAAAATCTATTCATATTCCTTTATAATTCATTTACATGAATAAATTATAAACTTTTTCACACACATTGTAAGTCAATAGTCTCTACTACAACCATGTGACCTTGGTATATATTTACCTAGAACATTCAAGACTTATTTTCCTCCTAGAGATCCAATAACTTTAAAATTTTTAATCAACTTGTGGTGAAGACCCTCAAGAATATTTGCCGACACTATCCAGTTTCATATCAACACTAACATTCACTCCCCCACCAAGTAATTCATGATTCTTAACCTTTTGAAAGTGGTCAAGAGAATGGAATATCTTTTAAAAAAATTTAAAAGGTAAAAAAGTAAAAAAATAAAAAATCAATTAATAAAAAATACCAATCAAAATAAATCTCAACACTTTATCTAGGGGTGTTTCTATTATCTATACTTTGAGGTTATGGATGCTTGGATGTTAGTAGAAAAATATTGTGATAAGAATCATATGCATCTCCATTGGGGCTATGGATGCCTAGTTGGTAGAAGAACAATGCATGTCTTAACTTTGGATTCCACCCACCTCTTCATCCACCCATTAGAATCAATCATGCCTACACATTGGTGTAGACACTAAAATTTTCACAAAATCATTATTACATCATGATTTTGTTAGAATTGTATGTACATGAGTTTAAGACCTTGAAACTAGATCTTAGTGGCATAACCTACCCTCCTCTAGATTTTCATTTCTTATTTTGATCTCTTCTGATGATTATTTTCTTTGATTTTGGGATTTTATGTTGAGTCACAAAGGCCTTTATATATTTTTCTTACCTTCTTCACATCTGATGTCAAACCAAATTTGTATATTGGGGCTAGGGTTACACATTCTTTCTAGATCCTTTTATACACTTTTGGACCCTCTTGGATTTGGATTAAATATAACTTATGGGTCACTTAATTATAAATTTTTATGAGTTTTGATATGTTTGGTTCAGCCTTTGCAACCATGAAGATTCAAAAAATCAAGAGAATGAACACACACACACACACACACACACACACACACACACAAATTATAATATAGGCATTTACTATCTAACAATCATCTATCTATCTACCATTTATTGAACTCAAGGAACAATAAACACATTTAAATACTACACACACATCATAGGAGGTCATACTTATGATTTTTTTCATTATCACACAAGGGTTTTGAATGGGATGACATAAAGTAATCATCCATTGGTGTGGAAACTCAAGGAAATAATACGACAAGGGATAATTACATGCATAATAATAAAAAGCACTAGGAGAACAAAATGTAGTCTAAAACATAGGGAAACGTTTAGAGACTAACATACGAGGTGAATAACGAGGTCGTTCATCTTAGGTATTTGAATTTTTAGCTAATGTGTGCTTGAGTGTGTTACATGGTATCTAGGGTTATTTTTCAGGTAAAGGTGCAAAATTTAGGGTTTGATGTAACACTAGATATTCCAAAATGTGACAAATATAGACACAAAGAGACATTGAAGTTTATAGATCCCAAATATGTATATGTCCAAAACCATACAAATAGGTCAGTTTGTGATTTATGGTTCTAACCATACTATACAATTTTGACCTAGTAGACCCAAGAATGTGACATAAGGTTTCTCTAGTTCCCAAGCTTTGTTTCTATTCCAAATCACCTAAATACATAGTATAAAGCTCGCCTAAATCAAATTAGTAACTCCTTTTACCCAAATCCACCTTTGATTGCTTGCATCTCTTCCTTAAAGTGATTGTTATGTTTGTATAAATGTATATTTGATCTAAAATCCCATTTTAAACAATATCTACTATTTATTTTCTATATCATCTACTCTCTCAAGAAATATACTAGCAATAATGTCCTCGGGAACATTCCATAGCAATGTACACACCAATGCATCCAAGATAAAGGTCTAATAAAAATCTCATGTAATAATCAACATACATACATTGGTAACAATCAAACTCTATAAATCAATGATATACTATTAACAAATCACTAAATCATAATTTATACTTATGTTGTGCCACTTGTCATTTCTACTGCATCCCTACTTTGGGAAACTCCCTCTCCACATCCATCTATGGGTGGATTATCATGATATATCTCTGCACCATTAGGTGGTACACCTCCATCTAAGCCCCTTACTAGTATATAAAACAAGAAAACCCATCGATGTTCATCCCACCATGCTATATAGGATTTTTGTAACCCGCAACATCTCTATCATCCACCACTATAGTTGGATCCACCTCCACTTCTAGGGGTGGTAGTAAATCATCCAATTGGGGCCTAGGATTTGCCTCATATATATGATCTACATGTGCGGACTACCTTTATGGGTAAAATGGTGGGGAACCTCCCCGCATGATCCCAAATTGACATTTCACTCTCTCATAGTGATATAACTCCCATACATAGGGAATCAATCCTCTAACCACATGGTATATCAAATGTAATATATATAATGTTCTATGTCCAGCCTAGATAATCTCTATATGGTCTCTAAATAATATCCACCACTATCAACCTATCCAAAATCAATCTACAGGTCATAGTGTCAAAACCTCACCTCCTAGACAAGAACTACCATGTTGCCACTATCTTTGGATAAGACCAATAAATTTGCGGCTAACCTATGAGCCATACATAGGAAATATTCTCATAGGAAACAATATGTAATAATATAATAGATATAACACTACCACCATGGCTCTCCAAAGCAAATCTATACAAGTATTTGTATAATTTTTCTAGTTTGTAATGACCCCATGTATAACAGCTCCAAATATCTTCTATATCTTGAAAAATATGCCACATCCTATATGATATGGATACACCACCATAATTGACTACTAGAGATGACAATTATAACACTATTATATAATTTTGCAACCAGAGAACTCAAGATGTCATGATAGTGCTCAACCTAATCAAGGGATCTCCTAGCCCACCTCATCCTATAAAGTATCTCTACGTAGCTCTCATATTATAAATTATATCTATGGGAAAATAATTTACACAATCTCTAACCAATTTCAATATCATAATTTGATACACATGCTCTAAGGTGACCATTATCTCCCTAGTAAGATACAAAATATACATGTTTTGGCATTCCACCGCTCACAAAAACTATAATCGGTGCATATTTTGGGAACATTCCCCAACCATGTTATATGATGAAACCTTTATTTGTCTAATAGGTCCCAATAAACATTATCCAAACATAAGGAAAATAGGGTATGCATGTGATGACCACTACGAAACTCTCTTGGGTGCACATCCCTTTGCAAAAAAAGTATCAACACATCAAAATTTATTAGTACCTTTTCATCTCATATATCTCTTATGTACTCACAAAAATAAATCCCATAATATTATCACTTAAAAAATCTAACCTCGACCAAAACCATATGGTTTTAGGTCAGAACAATATGGTTTATACGGTTTTGACCTAGGTCCAAAACCATACAATTGGGTCCATTTTCATATTTTCTATAAAAATTGCCAAAATTGAAAATTACAAAAATCAGTTTTTTCCTACTAAATCACTATATTAAATATATTTTCCAGGTCATCTATCATCTAATTCTATATGATATATATCAACCTCTCAAACCATGATAAAATTATATATCTAGCACTTGACATCCTTCTACTCTCAAGCACATAATTTTCAATTACATAATCAAACATGAAAAGTAACTTTTTTAAATTTTCTATTTACTATATATAGTAAATCTTTCTGGTAACAAACTAAGCCCCCAGTTTGACTAAAATCTAGTTATCCAATAATAATTTTTCATGATAGGGCCCCTATAGTGGGGCTCGATTATCCATTTTAGACATTTTTTAAAACATTGGATTCATGGTTTTCAGTACTCCCGCACCATGTCATCATTCGAGTTATATCATACACACTATACAATCATGCACACATGTCCTTATCTCAATTTTAAATATCCTCTATACATACTTCCACTTTCTATCTTATCAACTTCTTCTCAATCTTGTAAGTATCATATAGTCAAATCACCAAATCCTACTCCCTAATGCATGTTACATCTACAAAAATGTATTCTTCATATTCTTTAATCTCAAGTGACATGGTTCCTCTATATATCTTTCACCAAAAGGGGGCACAATATAGGGTTAACCACATGAGGTCATCCAAATTTTACATCTTTATAATCAACAATCAAAGTGTAGACACCAAAAATCCAATTCCACGCTTTTAATGCTAAAGTGATACTCATTATACTTTATTTCACCATTTATGTTATAATTAGTGATTTACACTAATTAAATAATGTTTCCCTCTAATTTGGTCAATTAACAATACTTTTTTAATTAAATAGCTTCTATCACATTCCATATTCCCATTAACGACACTTCATTAGTTATAATCCTATTTAAGTCAACATTTAGCTATTAATTAGCCAATTAATCATTTTTAACAAGAATTTAATCAATAAACCCTCTTATTGGCTAAATCTTGCTTTCAAATGCTTACAATCTTGTCAAATTCCTCTTCAAACACCTCCAATTAGCCTTAAAATCTTATTCTATCCTATTAATTAATCCTAATTGATTAATTAAAGCACCCTCAACTCCCATAAAGTGCTAACTCACTTGTTAACTCACCTAGCTATGGTTAATTAACCAAGAGTTACTTTATCATTAGTCCCACATGCACCAAGATGCAAACTTTCTCCAAATAGAAAGCTATAAAAAGGACCAAGCTCCTACCTTCACACCTTACACCATGTTTTGAATAACATTAATCATATAAAACATATGAGCCTTACTCCATTATTGGAATAGCTTACATCCCCATTTGCATCCATTTCTTCAAGCTTGTTAGTAAAGGAATATCTAATATGGCCTTATTAGAGTACCAATTTAGGGCCGATTTGAATTATGATGACCACCGCATCGTAATCTTCGAGATCATTGCTGAGATGTTTTGAGTAACAAACATACCTTTCTAAGGTATTTCGATTGAAATTACTAGGTGTTTCATGGATCGACAGATTACACAAGTGTCGGTATACCTCATGGCTCTTTTCATCAACATATTGCTACCTAACAAGATTGGTGCTCATTTTTTTGGGCCTAATTAGAATAATACATGAACTTATCTGTGGGGAGGTCTATTGCTGGGGAAGTGTCTATTAGCCCATTTGTACTCATTTTTATACTTGATCGATTACATGATCGAGAAGACTATGGGTCTAGTGACTTAACTTCATATATGGGCATGAGATCATATTGCCATAGGGTTCCCATTAGGAGAATTGCGAGCCCAAGATCTCGGTGAGCCATTAATTATGGGTTGGGTTATAGATGATGATGGCATTCATGGGAACATAAGAGACACACCATACTACATGCATGATTTTAACAAGATACAACATTATATGATTACATGATGGGTGGCTTGAGGATGAGGTTGAGCTTAGAAAAGCAACCATAAATAACTTCATTATTGGGAGCAGGGACCACATCCTTGAGTGGCACATAGTGGACAAGGTCCAATAGAATTTTGGTCTCATCCAGGGATTCTTGGTGATGAGATGTGGTATGGGCGCAAGTCTAGAGAGACCTTTCATATTGGGCCTCACATTAGATTATGATGTGAGCATGATATTTTTCATAGGTGGTCCCAAAGCCTTGGGTTCAGAGACCACACATAGTAGATCCAAGGGAGACCTATGATTATACATGATGGTATGCTACAATGTTTCCATGCTAGCTAATTATACCACAAGAAGCTATAAATACAAGGATAGTCATTGCAATACAGGGGTTACAGGACCCAGATCTTAGAGCACAGGCTCATGAAGGTTCTCAGGTAGGTCCTTAGTCAGGGACATTGGTACGGGGCTAGGGTAGAATTGGTACCGATATTTATATATAGATGTCAGTACTAGTGTAAGTACATGTTCAGAATCCTACACAACCATCGGTGTAGAATCCACAAGTGGCTCTACAATAGATTCCTTTATAACTGGGTCCTTTACAGGTGCCATTATCACCACCCCATATGATTCCACTACACAATCCTCCAAGAGATGGATGGGAATCCACATATAGATGAGATGGATAAGGTGGTCGGAGTTTCATAAAGATATAGGAGATGATGGAGATGATGATGATGATTGGGATGGATGGGGGTCCCCACCAGTTAGTCTAGTGGGGGAGTATGGGAAGCACTACGGTCTATGTAGGATATATATGAGGTAGTTACCTTGAGGTAAAAATTATAGTAGGTAGTATCTCAACAACTTCAGGTCATGGCTAAGAGGGATCAACTAGCTTTACAGAGGGTTCGGTGGACCACAAAGTGAACACAGTCTCATGCGGATATAACCAGGACTAACATGAGAGTGTGATGCTCTCACGGGCCTCTACAATAGTTGGGATACATGAAATTCTAGTAGATGTGATGAAAACTAGTGGTGAGGAATCTTATTATAGAGATTTTTACCACAAGACCATCCCAGAGGGATAGAGGGCCACTCCTTTTAGTGAGATAACCATTAATATGTTGAGGTATAGATCATAGAGGAACTCATGATCGGTGAGGTTAGTAAGAAAATATTCAATAGAACAAGACTAAATAAAATAGAGTGGATCACATCGAGTGCAACACCTTCCACGGTCCATCACAATAGATGCCCCCACCTAGCAGCAAAATTGACTATCCGGGCATGGGCGAGTTAGGGATGACTCATTTTATTGATGTACTTTATGTACCTTTTTGATGTACTCCTTGATATGAAGGAACATTTTTTTACAAATGTACTTTATATATTGTTTTTTATCATGCCCCTGTGATTGAAGGCATATTTTTGACTCATGCCAATGATGGCACATTGTAATTTGTATGTATCAAGACACATGATTTTGTACATAGATATTTTGTAGTATGATGATATTTGATGATGTAATTCGTTGCGATGTATGTTTGTATCACATGGTTGTTTGATTAGGAGATAGCCATTTGATGATATCACATTGCATGTTAATGAGATACTTTGATTAGTCCATGTTTTTATTTTTGATATTGGTAAGGGGGGATGAAATGTGATTAACACAACCCCTCTTGCCCCATTGATGATATTGTATGATGATTAGCTTAGCATATATGTTTGATGTATACTTAGATTTTTTTATATGTAATGTATATATGTGATGATAGATGATAACAAAAATGTACAAGTAAACAAAAATCACAAGTGAATTGAATCTAATATAATCACAACAATTATATATAAGTATGCGAGATAAAAATGAACTCAATGAAATTCACAACAGATTAAAGTAACACTCAATCTAATGAATAAAATGAATTTAATCAATGCACACAACAAAAAGAAGCAATGTAATCAAAACTACGTACAACTAAAAAAATAAACTAAGCAAACTACTACTTTGTTTTTGTGGGACAGTTTTGAAACGTTTTACACTATTTTTGGTATTATCTCGAGAAAATGTTCTATTGTTTTTGAGTTTTCTATGAAACACATTTGAATTTTTTTATTTTTCTGACCAACATATTTGAATGTTTAGGGATTTTCAAAAATTTATATGCATGTTTTTTATATTTTCCAAAAGTTTTCCGAAGCTATGTGCAAGGAAACAAAGAAACATGGATTCCCCAATGTTAGATGGGATGTACAAGGGCATAATGCCACACGTATGTTCAAGAATTGAATATGCAAAGTTTCCCCCCTGTGAGATGGGAATATACAAAGGAAAACCCTTTACACAAAATTTGGATCAGCTGGATCAAGGCCAAGAGGGATAGGCTCAAAAGTATCTCAAAGATAGGAAAGGAATAGCTTAGGATAAAGCCATCATAATCCTACATTTGGAGATGCTTGTGAATAATGGACCCTCCAATGGCACCAGAAACTAGTTTTCACCAAAGGAATTGTCCAAAGTGCCACAATTGTGTGGTTTTCACACTTGGACACATTGATTTCTCTTTTTCTTTTTCCATTTTTATACTTTTTTATTTGATTTTCTAATTTTGAGGAATCCCATACTCAAGCATAGAACCGCTTGAGATGTATAACATTCATGGGTTCCTTTAGTTCATCACCATTTGAATAGGAAAGCTTGTATGTGCCCAAACCAAATTTAGCGACCACAACATATGGCCCTAACCATTTTGGCTCAAACTTTCCTTTCTTCTCATAGTCCTTAGTGGTGTTGAACTGATTCTCCTTCATTACAAGCTATCTTACCTTAAACTTGAAAAGCAACATTATTTTTTTATAACTATTATGCACTTGATTTTGATACACTTTTAGGTGATCAAGGGTGTGAATTATCTTCTCATCCAACAGCTCCAACTCTGCTAGCTGAGCCAATATGTAATCCTCCTCTTTATCTAGATACTCTCTCAATTCTATACACAAATATGGGAGCTCAATCTCAAGAGGTAAAATAATTCAATGTTGAATACTAAGGAATATGGAGTTGCACTAGTAGGGGTGTGGATGGATTTTTATATTCCCATACAATTGGGTGAATATGTAAATGCTAGTTGCAACCAATTTTTTCACCATCTTCTCCATAATATAGACAAGGGTTTTATTAGTGGCCTCAACATGTCCATTACCTTGAGGGTAATAGGGGTTGAGTACTTGAGAGTGATTTGAAAACATTTGCATAATGCCTTCATGGTTTTATTCTTGAAATATTTTTCATTGTCTGTGACAAGGGAAGAAGGGATGCCATAACGGAAAATGATATGGTTCATTATAAACTTAGATATCTGCACACCTGTGATATAGGTAAGAGGAAAAGCCTTGAACCACTTTGTAAAGTACTCAGGTGGAAATTATAATGAACATGTGGCCATCAAATGATGTTGGGGTAAGCTTTCCTATGAGATCAAGCCCCACTTTGAGAAAGGCCATGGTGTTGTAATAGGCTGCAAAGATTGCATTGGCGCATGAATTATATTACCGTCATGTTGAAACAACAAACACTTCTTTACATACTTGTAACAAGCATTTTCCATGGTAGGCCAATAGTACCCTACTTTTAGTATCTTCTTGGTGAGGAAAATCCCATTTGTATGGGCTCCACAGATACCTTTTTGAACCTCCTTAATTGCTAAGATATATTCGTCAATGTTAAGACATCATAGCAGATTATTGTAATACCCTTTATGATAAATAGTACCCCCAAGTAAGGTGTAGTGGTCTATACGCTTTGGATGATATTTAATTTATCAGAGTGGGAAATGTCAGGTGGGAAGGTTCCATCATTAAGGTAGTTGAAGATATCAAAGTACCAGGGTGAATGGGGAACAACAACTTCACATACTAGACATGACTTGGGCATGTCGTACGCTGGTGTTAGCAAGTGATCCATGAAGAAAGGTATATCATTCTATCCAAGTGGTATGGCCAGCAAAGAACCCATTACTTCCATGACGTCTACAACTATATTCTATCCTCTAGGAATCTTTCCAAAGGTAATCTGCATGAATAACTCTTTTAATGTATCAACCATATTTTTGTAAGGAATGATTTTTTCATCCTTAACTTTATACTCATCTGTAACTTGTTTAATAATCAACATAGAGTCTCTAGTCACATTAAGCTTCTTGATGTCCCAATGTATATATATCTTCAGCCTTGTAATGAGAGCTTTGTATTCCTCTATGTTATTTGTGCATGGGAATCCTATCTTGAAATATTGTGGGATCAAGTCCCCGAAGGTGTTATAAGCACAACCCTCGCTCCCGAACTATGAAATGTGAAGGATATATCAAAAGGCATGTGACATATATCAAAAGACATGTGCCATAATATGGAATCATTGATATACATGAGTGAAGTGTCTGGAAGTTCTGACGACTCAATAGTTTTGTTCCTCATAGAGGGGCTTCAACTAATTGATCTGCCAATACTTGCCCGTTGATTGATTTCTAATGAAAAAATTCTATGTCAAATTCAACGAGGAGGATGATATAATTGGACATCCTTCCTAGAAGCAATGGATTTGAAAATAGATATTTTAGTGGGTCCACCTTAGAGATAAGCTTGACTTTGTTGTTTAACAAATAATGACATAATTTTTGAAAGTAAAAACTATATCCAAGCATGCTTTATTAATTTACAGATAATTGAGCTTGTGAGAAATAATTGTCCGACTTAGATAGTGCACAATTTTTTCCCTTTACTCCTTGTCATATTGGGCCAAAATTTCTCCAATTTCAAATTGTGTAGTAGAGATATAGAGTAGTAGTGGTTATCTTGCAAGTAGGCGGCATTAACACGGGGGCCTTGAAAAATAATCTTATAGAAAATTTCTTGAGAAGATGACATATTTCTTGAAAAGATAATTTTGTGACACTTATTTACAAGATGTGAAATAAATCTCCCGATTGTTGGAATTCTCCCCTACAAGCTACGTAGTTGTTTGATGTTTTTAGGAAGAGGAATCTCTGTGATGGCCGATACCTTAGCGGGGTATACTTCTATTCCCATCCGTGATGCAATACAACCTAGAAGCTTACCCGATATAGCATGCCAAAGACACATTTATTTGGGTTTAAATGGACCTTGTAGTCCCTTAGATGCTGAAAGATGCACCGCAAAATCTCTAGATGATCATCTCTTATTTTTACTTGCCCAAGATGTCACATAATCTTACATTATGTCACTGATCATATCATGAAAGATGACTGTCATTCAAAACATGGTATAGGGTGTGAAGATAGGAGCTTAGTCCTTTTTATAGCTTTCTATTCGAAGAAAATTTTCATCCCGGTGCATATGGGACTAATGATAAAGTAACTCTTGGTTAATTAACCATAACGAGGTGAGTTAACAAGTGAGTTAGCACTTTAAGGAGTTGATGGTGCTTTACTCAATCAATTGGGATTAATTAATAGGATAGAATAATATTTTTAGGCTAATTGGAGGTGTTTGAAGAGGAATTTAAAAATATCGAAGCATTTGAAAGTGGGATTTAGCCAATAAGAGGATTTATTGATTAAATGCTTGTTAAAAAGGATTAATTGGCTAATTAATAGCTATTTGTTGATTTGAATAGGATTATAACTAACAAAGTTTCATTAATTGGCATCCATATTGTGATAGAAGCTAGTTAATCAATGAAGTGTCTTTAATTGAAAAAATGGAGGAAATGTTAGTTAATTAGCTGAAATCACTAATTATAACGAAATGGTGAAATAGAAGATAATGAGTGCCACTTTAGCATTAAAACCGCAGAAGAACATTTTAGGTCTCTATACAAAGCACTAGTTGGTTGGCCATACAAGACCATCCTGTGTTAGTTACAATTCTCAAAACAAAAATATATGAAAAAAACTATTTAAGGAAAATTTAATTCTCTCATACAATTGTAATATAATAAATCACCATTCAATCACATAAATACATCATATATCAAATATAAAATAGTTCCAATACCACAATGCCACTTTGTAATTTACGAAGAAAATGAGGTAAAATAAAAAAATCAAACATATGCATAAATAGAAAAATCAAAATTAAAAATTATACACCCATGCGTTATACGGTGGGGGAAATAAGTCATCATTCACCAATACCTTTGCACATATTTTGTAAATTCAATGTGACCTAGATCCATATACAATAGTGTGTTGTGGGAAGTGTTATAGTGACACTCTTCCTTTGGTGTATGGACACCCAATTCTCACATTTACAATGCAAAAAAAAATCTGTTGGGGAATTGATTGCTGACAACCTAAAATATTCCAAATGAAAATATGCATGTCTCCAAAACACTCTTTTCACATAATCACGAATCTCCCCAACACTCATGGCACACTTATCCCTTAGCTCCACATGAGTCAAATTTATGGCTCACAATATTCACCACACACCATTATGTTCTCTCAGTACACTCTTATTTGTTCTTCTTACAACAATTTTTTAGATACACTTATTATTATCCTTGAAAATAATAAATTTAATTCACTAGGATAAAGATGGGGGTGTAATGATTATTTTTCTCTAATTTTGGTATTTTATGTTGAGTCAAAGAGGCCTCTGCATATTTCCTTTTCTAACCTTCTTCATATATGATGTCGGTCCAAAAATTTACATTGGGTACAACGTTGTACATGCATTCCCATTCTTTTTATACACTTTTGGACCCTCTTAGATTAATATTAAGTTTTATTTATGGGTCGCTTTATTATAATTTTTATGAGTTTTGATATTTTTGGGTCATCCTTTCCCATAGCTAAGATTCAAAAAATCAAGAGAACCAACTCATATATATATATATATATATATATATATATATATAATATAGGTATCTGTAATCTAGCAATCATCTATTTATCTACCATATATTGAATCAAGGAATAATGAACACTATTGTATATTTTGTAAACAATATAAAAGGGCATAATTCTGATTTCTTTCATCGTCACAAAAGGGTTTTTAATGGGAAGATGTAACTTATCCTACTATTGGTGTGGAAACACAAGGGAAAAACTAGGATAAGGGATAGTTGCATGCATAACAACACAAAACAATAAGAGAACTACATGAAGTATGAAACATAGAGAATCATTTAGTGACTCGCATATGGGGTGAACGCCGAGGTCGGTTTGACTCGATAGTTTACATTTATTTTTATCTAATGTGTGCTTGAGTGTGTTGCATGGTAGTTAGGGTTATTTTTCGGTATAAAAACAAAATTTGGGGTTTTATGTAATGATGGATATTCCAAAATGAGACAAATAATGACATATAGAAACATTGAATTTTATATATCAAAACTATGTACAAGTAAAAATCATACAAATAGGTTAGTTTGTGAGTTACGATTCCAACCATACTATACAATTTCAACCTAGCAGACCCCAATAATGTGGCGAAGGTTTCCTAGTTCATAGGAATTTTTTTGTTCCGGATCATCAATAAACACGGTCTAAAGCTCATCTAAATCATCTAAGTGGATCCTCTTACCCAAATCCACCTTTGATTACTTACATATCTTATTTATATTGATTACTATGTTTGTATGCATATATATCTTATCTAAAAATTCATTTTACACATTATGTGTTGTTTAGTTTCTATATGTTAATCCATTCATTGATTAATTTCAATTAGGGTTGATACAATTGTTTAGTTTAGATTTACACAATTCCCATCAAGCATTCACTTCAAGTGGTAATTAACCTTCATAGTCACACACACTAGATCTTGATGAGACATAGGGAAGGTATAGTTCATGGTGTTGTTTATACATTAGTCACACTCTTATTTTATTCCAGATCCTTTCTTATAATTTGTGCTTTTTGGTTTATCTCTTATTCACCATAAAATTTCAAACCATACATCATCAAAATTTATAACATCCATATCCTTATTCATCCAGATTAAAAATTTATGGGAAGTCAATGAAATCTAGTTTTATTTAATCTCACTTGCATTCATCATTACCATGACTCAATGAATAATTTCTCCCATTCTCTCTAAGAATCTATAGGAGGAACCATTCACTTTCTCCATTCCTCGATCTCCTACATTATCCATCATCTATAAGGTCATACATATATCATCTTACCCTAAAATAAGGGAAATATCAACTTCTTAGTGCACATCCCTCATATCCATCATATCTTATCCTATCCCCACCCATATTATGTGAACATCCTTCTAAGAATGCTTTGGGGCTTGTAGAAGAAATTCAAGCCAAGGCCAATCATATTCTACATCCCTCAACCTTATGCTATCTTACATCCATCCCATACTATTTAATGTTGGCCATTATGTCTATGGCATTATCATTGATGTCAGATTTCATTAATGGCAAAGAGGTTCTAGGTGTCTCCATGAGGTTTCAATCAAGGTCAATTATGAAGGTTGATTAGTAGTGTCTGATTTTGGTGTTGTTATGGTGTCTAGGCATGGTTTTGGGTATGATAAATCTTGTATGATCTCTCCAAAGGTTGCACAAGACATGCATGCAGTAAAAAATGGTTAGTATGATGTGGAAAAGGTGTATAAGTGTCTATAAGTGGTCAACAAGTTCATTTCATGAGCATTCATTGCTGAGTCTTGTCATCCTAGGCCTATTCCTACACCTAGTACATGGGGTTTTGACATGGTGGCATGATATATGGAGTAAGGAAGTATAATATGAGTATAGTAGGTGTGTTATGAAACTACATATGAAGTGTGGAAGGTATATTAGGTTAATTTTTAGAGGTATAATGCATATATAAGGTCCATTGAAGTAATTTTCTTGAGAACAAGGCTAGAAAGGAAAAGTAAATCTTAGTGGTGGAAGAGTTTCATATTTATTTGAGAAAGGATGTCAGTTTAGAAAAGTATAGGAGGTCATTATGGTTTTTGATGAAGCCTAGAATCCACTATATAAAACATAGGTGCACTAGCACATTGTAGAAATTACTCGATCTAATACAAAGAATCCATGAAATATCTACACAGCATAATAATTGAAATCAGCAACTCTATATTATATTTTAATTATACATTCACTATTTCATTACACTCCATTATATAGGAGATGTAAAATAACAATCCTTACAACAACATTTGTCTTCATATACAACCATACACCCATATGGTTTCAACCTCTCACCGAGTATAATAATAAAACAATACTACTTGTTTTATTATTCTAACTTACTAACTTACCACATACTAACCACATTTTACATTTACTATTTACATTTACATAGTAAATGTAATTCACTAATTTACCATGATAATAATTACACATGTAATTATTATTCACCCATACATACAAATGGAGCACTAAGATATATTTCCTAACACACATCACCAGACTGAATCGAGTGCTCACTTGAAGCATGCAAAGGTACCAGGTCCCTCTTTAGAGTTGCTTGTGTAGGATGTTAGTGTGATGAAGATAAAACATATTTAGAACCATAAATAACCATAAACATTCCATAGAGCATATTCCAGATCTAAATCTTAGAGAATCATGAATTAAACAATAACTATAATAAGATTAACCACACAAAAACTAGTTACAGTCATGTTTAACACCATTATCCATCCAACATACTCCATTACATTAAACACTATAAAACATAGAAGCTTCTTACATTATAAAGTATCACCATAAGTCATGCGCGCATCAGATCCAACAACATAACTCTATAATAATTCACCACTGCTAAATTACATAGTTCAATACATACTTATAGGGGTGGGGACTTGCCCTTCACCACCTATGCACTTCCCAAAATAGGTCACATGATGATAATAGTCATTCATATTTTTAATAACATGCACACATGCAAGTGCACTAATAATAGTCATCCCATAGTTAACTAGAAGAAATAATCCTTTTATTAACTCAAGCTCATGCATGGATCTTATCAATTTCTCATTCCCAAATTACCTTTTGTGTGTTGCGCAAGTATCCATTCCGATGTGTGCTCATGAAACTATCTCCAAAAATAACATATATCCATGAAAACAGATAATTCTGAATTAAAATGTCCTAGTGAGTGTTTCCTTTCCTATCATTTTGTGCCTTCAAATGTGCCTTGTTTCCGCATGCGCATTCTTTTTGTGTCTTCTCCTTCGAACTATATTTTCTACTCAACATTACCCCACACTAAAGTATATTGTTGTCCCGGAAATGTGGATTCTTTCTGATGTTCCCAAATAATAAAGAATAAGAATTGAAAGAATGTAAAGAATCACTATACAAAAGAATGGATCTTTACTCTGCAGCTTCCTCTTCTTCAACTAGGAGGATCAACTCTGGATATTCACTTTTAATCTTAGCCTCCAATGTCTGCCAGTCATCTAGTGCAGGTCCTTGTCTTCTCTGGAATGTCTGTAGCAATGGCATCCAACTCATCCTAAGTAATATTTTCCTTCTCATTCTATAAAATGTGGACAACATTGGCCATAACAGACATCATTCCCTCTAGAAGATCCATCTTCTATACTATGAGCTTCCCAATCTCATCTATCCTCTCCTTATGTGGATCTTGGGCTCACCAAAGGGCTTCCCATTTCATTTCACTAGTGCCAATATTTCTACGTACCCTAAAGTATCATCCTTTATTACTGTCAGAACTTCATTATCCTCAACTAGATTTTTGGTCATTATTACTACCTCTAGAGCTGCACACAAATTTAGAGCTTGGTCTTCTTTCTTCAGCTCATCCTTCAAATTCTGGAGAAATTCCTTGTAAGTTGAATTTTGTTTTTAGCATAGAGGTCCTTGCTCTTTCTACTTCTTGTTCAACATTCTTTGGTGCAGACATTCTAAGTGGTCCATATTCTAGCACTAAATCAACCAAAGTGTGCACATAATGCATTGCAAAAGGAAACTTCTCAGGTACCTTTGGTTCGAGATGAGGCCTTGCTTTCAGAATGTAATCACCAATATCCTCTGCCATGCTAATGAAGGCCTCATTATTTTTCATTCTCTTTCCTTCTCTACCTTTAAGCGCCATATCTCCATAGTTTTTCTAGATATTTAGACAACCAAAGGCAAGAACAAATCAATAATATTAACAAAAATAATAATCACTTTGTATATTTCATACGAATACATTATTACAAATATATAGGGAGAAGATTCCTATATTTAGGGAGATGTAATCTCCACTATTCTCTCACAAGAATCTCCCTAAATAGATTATGATATATTGTTACAATAATAAACAATATATCTTAACAATATAAATTCTAACCTAATATTTAATATTGTATATAACAATATTAAATATTAACTAACAAACTACTTATTTACCTTTTGGTAAATACCAAACTATAATGTAAACATTAATATCCTAACATTCCCCCTTAATGTTTACATGGTAGTAAAATAACTTTCACACTTATGCAGCTTGCCACCCATGGTTACTCATGATATTTGCACAACACTCGAACTGAAGATAGAAGAAGAAACACATCAACTTCTTATCGACCATGCACTTTCATCAGGAACACATCTAACTAATGAGGATGAGAACACACTCAGGAATCATCTTCTTATCAACTAGTCACTCTAGGGAACACATCTGCCCTAGAAGTGTGGGAACTCAAGCGGGAACACATATGAGAAGTCTTCAATGGTTTTGAGGCTAACCATAAAGCTAGGTTTGAAAAAGAACACATTTGACTATTTAACATCATCAAAATTCATGATGCTACATTTCAATGTGCTATTTTCTCTTCACTATGTTTTTACATAGGGGAAATAGGAATAGCCACATACCAGTGAAAATGAATAAAATTTTGTTCTTTTTTTCAATTCATACTTGAAAACCACACCAAACTAAAATGCTGAAATCAAACATGGTGCACGCTGAAATAAGACACACCGCTCAAAATTAAAAAAACACACACGTGCCACCAAATCAATGAAGTGACCCCATCGTTGGCGACTAAAAAGAGGTCTATGGTTGACCTCCAACCTCGATGCCTCCTTCATCCATTAACATGCTGATAACTCATCAAGATGTAAACATGAAGTACATACGTTTCCACATTGAACTTATTCTTCCCTCCCGCAATGTGAAACACTTTATTTATCTGGATGTCGAGTTACACCCAAAATGCGTGCGTAAGACTTTTTTTTTGTTTCAAAATTTTTTTATAATGAAAACTTTCCACGATAACTCACAAATTTGATGATACTTTTGAATTTTTGATGCACGTGACTTTATGGTTTGACTAATCATATGACACAAATGGAATCACTCGATTGACTCAATTTTTGAATTTTTATAACAACACAAAAATGGACACAATAACCTATTATTCATTTAAACATAATATTTGAAATGAGACAATAGAAAAAGTGATAATAACTCAAATTTGATAAGACGAAACTTGACTTTGAATAACTCTGTGAACCAAATTTTTATAATATTCATATATGGTGGAATTAACATTGACATACACATTGATGTCTTACAATGATAATAGGATTGACTAAAACATTTGTCATAAAATAAAATACCTATTTGAGACTCTTATAAAATATTGAAAATAACACAAATAAAACTATTGACTTATTTGAAGACAATAGAGTATTGAAAGATAGATATAACACCATAACTTCACAAAATATCAATCATTTGACCAAAAATGACACTAAACTATTGACCCACGGCTTTACCAAAAAAATTAATACCACACCTCTTTATATGGAAATACCACGAATTAACATAGAGGTGGTTTTTGAAGATTATTCCAGCAAAGAGAAATTGGATGTACTCCAATGAAAATATGAGTGGGGTAATGCCACAATGGAATAATTTAATGTGTTTCCTCTCCTCATTAATAATACCCATCAATTTTTGTGCATATACTTTCACAATGTATTATGTGACGAAACACTTTGAATACATGCGGGATTTGATATAAGTAAAATGGTATTTAAAACACACCTTTATATGTTGTCCGAGTACACCGGATTTCTGGTATTCAATACAAAATCCTTTGTAATACAAGACGTGTTTAAATTCTCTCAGTAGATGAATATTCCAAGGCGTGAATGCCTTATAAATGGACATACATCCGAGTATGAACTCGAATGAAATATAAGGTGAAGATCTCCTTCACATGGGCACTAGATTTAACAAGCTTCTATTTTAAACACCATAAACAGATCTCAAATATATAGAATACTTCTTAGTTACAACACATTCCAATGTATCTCTAAATCATTAATCTCCACTTCATCAATCTTCAATACATATAAGGAAAGGTAGAAAATAAAATGAAATGACCACCCGATTTTATTTCGATCTACATAGAAATTCATATTATCAACTAAAATTAATTAATCCAAAAAGACTCTCATGGTTAAATGCATAATCTGATCTCACATTCACCTTGTTGCTCGATACCAAATCTAGAGATTTGGACAGCCGAATGCAAGAACAAATCAATAATATTAACAAAAATAATAATCATTCTATATATTTCATGCGAATACATTGTTACAAATATATAGAGAGAAGATTCCTATATTTAGGAGATGTAATCTCCACCATTATCTCACAAGAATCTCACTCGATTATGATGTATTGTTACAACAATAAACAATATATCTTAACAATATAAATTCTAACCTAATATTGTATATAAAAATATTAAATATTAACTAACAAACTAATTATTTACATTTTGGTAAATACAAAAATATAATGTAAACATTAATATCCTAATAGTTTTACCCTTGTTATCTTCCATTAACGCTCTAATGATGGGGGCCTTATCAATATTTCTCCATGCCACCTCAGTAGATACCTTGACTAAGGCATTGCTGACTTGCTCATCAGACATAAGTGTGGGCTTTATGGTCATGTGCCTACTCTGAGGTGCCTTCTTTACTCTCCTTGAGACACAAAACTCCTCACACACATCAAAATTTGGTTCATCCATGTGAGTCTATATGGACCAGGATAGTTGTTTCCTTGCACATGTAGTGGCCATATCTAGGTCCATTAGCTCCCACCCATATAACTCCTTAAGGTCCACTACTCTGAAACCAGGCGCAGATAATTTTACTTATGTCCTCAACGTAGCCCATACTTGGCACAACATATTCTTCACTTCTCCTCATCCTTGGCCCCTTAGGAACCTAAGCACCAAGGTTTGGAGTTGTCCCTTCTCCTATCTGAGTTGTAACTAGCATGCTAGTTTTCTTGTAGTTATTTTCTTCTACTTTGTTCACCCATTCTTCTTCATCTTTCATTTCTTCATCCTGGCCTCCACATCTTCTAGTTGCACTAGGGTTCTAGATGCGCTCTCTTTGGACTCCTTCACCTCCTCATTCAGGGTAAACTTTCTCCTTCTTTTATTCTTAGGTTCTTCTTTTCTAGGGAGAGTTGAGGTGATCTCCTTACAGTTGTGGTGTTCATGCACCTTGGGTCCTGGTTCTTTTGAATACCTTCTTGAACTGGTGCTCTTCAAGGACTGCATCTATGTTCAAGTCCTCTTCTACTTCTTGTGCTTGTAGTGGAGTATTTGTGCACTAGACTCTCCACTCTGTTTATGGGCTACCTCCGGACCCTATGATCCAAGCCTCCACTATCTTCCTATTATTCTTCTTCCTCGTATATTTGTCTCAGTCAAAAAGGATTTGGAGCTGGCACATTCTCCATTGTATGTTTTCCCTTAGGCAGCCCTGGGAGCATGAACTCATTCTCCACATACTTATTATTCTCCAGCCTAGGCTTAAGCTGAAGATATATGAGCGTGGATCCACTTTGTCCCCAATAGCCAAGCTTACTGGATTTATGTTTATGACATCTGAAATGAGCCTCTCAATGTAGGCAGACCAACCTGGATATACATATGTTTTCCTAAGGGTATGGTAGTCACAATCTACCTTGTCTACATTGAAGTTTAGCCCACATGAATTAGTAAATATGTAAATTGAAGCCTGGAAGTAGTGCGCTATGAAGGCATAGGGAAGTTTTCACCATGGACTCCATGTTCTATCCTTCACGGAAAATGACATAATACAAAAATGATTATACACCATGAACTATAATGCCTTACCTACAACCATGAGTAGCTCCTTGGAAATGTGTCACTATTCCTCAAACGTCGCATGAAGTTGGTCATACCATAGTTCTTCCCTTTTCTTGAACGGGCCACTCATTGATCCTTCACATAAATATTTCTTGAACCTTTCCGTCTAGGGAATTCTTCTCAGTGGGGTATTCCCAAATTTTTTTCTTTGGCCCATCAGGCACTCTAATTTCTACAAAAATAAGGGATAATAGGATAGCGCCAAAACTTATCTTCTCACTTGCATGTGCTTCCTCAATAATAGTCTCTATAATGTAGCCAACCAAGTTATAGATTTCTCCCTCTATCATTTTCTTTGCAATGTGTAGCCACATGGTATTTACCTATGACCATCTCTCTTGATCATTTAACTTGGTGAGCAGATGTGCGGTTGCCTGCACTATAGGAAACTTCTTCAATTTTTCTATGTCCATTCCATGTGGACCTTTGGAGTATCCTAACTCCTTGCTAGTGGCTATAACAACTACCTTATCAGTCAGATCACTCATAATATCTGTCCCTGTGCCCTTTAGTCCTGTCAATGTGGAAATTAGGGTTGTGATCCTTACCCTCCATCCAAAAAAATAGAAAAATTCCTCATGGAATCTTCTCATAAGCCATTGGTATAAAGCCTCTAGTTTTCCAAAGTATGGGAGTTCATATAACTGATAAACCCCTACCTTCTTCAACAACTTCTCTCCAGCATCATCATACATTGACATATTGTCCACTTTGTGTGTTTGTTCGATCTTCTTGTTCAATAACACATCCAATTATTCCATGTTATCGGTGGTGTGATGATTATAATCACTTATCTTGCATCGACAAATGTGTGAATCCCAATCCCGATCAACTATCACTCCTTCTGGCTATTGCATCTCTAAATTTTTTCTCTTGGGTTCAACTTCAACCTCAACCTCCACCTTTTTATTTCTTGTCTTCTCGTATTGAGTAAGCTCAAACCCTAGCTCAAAATCATGTTCCCTAGCTTGAAACCACATGCCCTAGCTCCTTCTCAATGCTTCTACTATGCTCAAACCCTTCACCAATGGGGATGCAAACCACTTCTAAGAAAAATATACTCTCCATGTCTAGTTTCATAGCTCTCCATACCTCAATATGATTTTCTTGGCTCGATCGCACTTAGCTCACTTGAATACTTGTGATCACAAAGGTAAAAATGAACTTGCATCATGTCCTTATATAGATTTTCAAAAATTTAGTGCATTTATTGCTCCTTCACCTACCAACAATCCTCTCATTAATTGACCATTTTCCCAATTTCCGCGTGGTACACCTTCACGCCATAACTATAACCTTTTAGCATGCATTCCTACCTTCTAGCTATAGACTTCTCTTTTGCGCGCTTCCATACGTGAAGTACCTCACTATTACGCCCTCTTCTAGTAGTTTCCATGGCTGCCGCTTACCTTGCGTTATATTGTTCCTTCATTCATTTCCATCTATGGTCTTCTTTAGAAGTAATCACCTTTCAAACAACTCCTTTCCATACTTGAATAACACCTATAATAGTTTGTTCTCATGTGTACCCAGTTGTGAATAAAAATAACAACCACCCCACACCAATGGTATGTGTAGTCCTCTACACATAAAAATACTTTAGATTATAATTAGCTTCCAGTGCACAAACACACTTATTACACAAAACACCAAACTAAATTGACAAAGCATAGCGATGAAGAAGGAAATACATAAAGGGAAACCTATACTAAATGGAAATATTGCCTTATTACAAACACCAAAAGGATTATTTATAGTAGGGATTCATCATACTCGTTGAAGTAAGTAACTGAAGTATATGAATGATACCATATGGTCCTAGCCAATGTACCTTAAGTTTTCCTAGATGATGTAGAAAATTAGAATCATAAAGAAGTACCATTTGTCCAACCTCAAGATTATTGTCCCTGATGTGTCTGTCATGCCATGCCTTCTGCCTGGCCTTTTCTTGCTTCCGACTCCAAGGTGTTATGGCGTGACTCTCATCCAACTGTATTAACTTTTCAATTCTTTCTTCTAATGATTTCTCATTAGCTAGAAATCTAACGTGTGTAGTATGCAATGATGGTAACATGAATTCCATTAGAAGAATTACTTCGCACCAAACACCAACCGAAAGGGTGTTGACTTATTCAACCTCTATTAGGTTATTCTATATGCCCAAAGCACGAGAAAATTTATCATCCCAATCCTTCCTTCCAACATTACATTTTTTTGTCGAATTCTGGCTCAATATCTTATTGAAGGCCTCCACAGTCCCATTTTCCTAAGAATTATAAGGTGTTGTCTTGTGGTGTGGAACCATAAATTCATCCATCGATATTCGATTTTCTCATTCAATAAGTGTGTTCCCCTATCGCTTATCAAGCTCAATAGACATCTGTACCTAGCAATATTTTTTTCCCATAAGAACCTCACTATTTTTACTTTGTACAATCCTTTGTAGGTGTTAGTTCTTCCCACCTAGTAAGAAAATCTATGAAAGTGATGATATAGTGCAATCTAGTTCTACGAACGGTTGGGGAAATAGGACCCATAAAGTCTACAACCCATTTATCAAATGGATTTTCACTAGCAAATAGGTCTTAAAGGCATTTTGTCTCTTTTCCCATGTTTGCCAAGATGTTGACAGGTGATCACATGCCTTGTAACACTCTTTACAATGTTTGTATAGTATCTCCCACCATAATCCAGTGATTAGAATTTTACATGCAGTGACGTCACCTACATATTTCCCACTTGCAATACCACCATGAGCCTCTTCACATGTTCTAGTGTAAACTAGTGTAATAATTCATCTCAACCTAGTTTGTATAAGTCACCATTGATCAACATGAAGGGTGCCACATGAATTGTAAGTTGTTTCTTCTCTAATGCTTTCATTCCTTCTAGCACCATACCTATGCATAAAAAGACAACAATATCCTCTAATTTTGAAGGTGCGCGATGTAACCTATACAACTACGCATTTGACATTGTGTCTTCAATTGTCTGCACATTCTACCCTGATTGAATCCTTGATAAGTGGTCCGGGCTAGAATTTATTTTACCTAGTTTTACCACAACTGTAAAGTCAAATTATTAGAATAAGAGCACCCATCAACATATGCACCCTGTAGAATGGGCTTATTTACCAAGTATTTTAATGCCATGTGATCAGTATAAAATACAAAGGGTGTTGCTAGCAAATATTATCTGAATTTATGTAGTGTGTAGATCATTGACAAGGCCTCGCGCTCTGTAGTTGTGTAATTTTGTTATGTAGGAGTCAACTTTCTACTAGCAAAATAGATAGGATGATCTATAATACCTTCTCCATGCTGATCTAGAACCACACCAATGGTCATGCTAGAGGTGTCCACATGTACATGAAATGGTTGGTTCCATGAGAGAAAACACAGAATAGACGTTGTAGTAAGTCACTCCTTTAATGCCTCAAATACACGTTGCTACGGTTCTCCCTAATAGAATTTCCCTTTTCCTTTTAACAACTCTTCTAGGGGTACAAAAATATTTTCATATCCTTTGACAAATTTTCTATAATAACCTATGTGGCCCAAGAATCTATGCACCTCACTCTGAATGGTTGGCTCCACCAGGCCCACAATAAGTGCAACCTTAGCTAGATCTACTAACAAACTTTCTTTGCAAATGGTATGCCCTAATAGAGTCCCAAAAGGTGTAGAAAACACACCCTTCTTGATGTTTAAGGAGATGATTAACTTCCCGCATCTTTCAAACATCAAGCACAAATTATCAAAATTATCCCTAGCAAGCCCATATATCGTCTAATCATCCAAGTAATTTTGTAAGAATTTGTGAATAAAATCATGGAATGCTTGACCAAGTATGCGTGAAAATACAATAGGCACATTTTTCAAATCAAAGGGCATCACAGTATATGCAAAACTTCCCCATTCAGTGGTGAAAGTAATCTTCTCTTGATCTTCCTGTGCAATTCTAACCTGAGTATACCCAGAGAATCCATCTATAAAAGAGTAAACTTTGTGCTCTGTAATGCCTTTTAATATTTCCTATATGAAAGGTGTAGGAAAAGGATCAATCACACATGCAATATTCAGTTCCTTGTAATCCACACAAATCCTAATCCGAACATCTTTCTTGATACTAATTACCATTGGGCTAACCCACTTTGATTCCTCTAGGGGCTTAATGATGCCATATTTCAACATTTTGTCAATTTCTTCCTTAATATTTACGCACGAGTTAATCTTCATCTCGCCTAATGAATCATGCACTCCTTTTAACTCATGGTAGCCCCTAGGAAATAATTCATGGAAATCATGTAGTAATTCAATTATCTTTGCCACTTCAGAATCAGACTAATAATCCCCGATTATTGCCTCCTTAGGTTCAACATCCATGCCAATGTTCACTTTCTTGGTCTTCATAGGTTCATGATAGGCACGCACATTCTTATCTATACTATCTAACACTTCATGTACCTACTAAATGAGCTATGTCCAAATCTTCTACTTCCTCATCATCCACTATGTAGACCATCTTTCCTTTCTCCTTTTCAAAGCAAGCACACATAAATAGTTTGACATCTGTATCATCTACTTCATCAAAATTCACTCCTTTTTCTTCCTCACCAAATAACTCCTGAATGATTTCTTTAGCCTTTGTACTATCTCCCATAGTTAAGCACTTTATGACCCTTAATTCCTCTTCCACTAGAGGTTTAATAGAGAAGTATTCAAAATTCTAGGTCATTCCTGCAATCAAGTCCTACCAATTTCTAGTCTCCCTATGTAGCTCTGCATAAACATACCAAGCGCGTGTGCAACCCCCTGTAAAGTTGAATAAAGCTTGTGCACCCATAGTGAAGGTGGTAAATCTTCCTGCCCCTCTTTCGAGAGTATCTCATAGTACTGAACATGGTGATGAATATGTTGATTACCATGATACATGAAGATTTTAGTAGGTGCATTTTTGTGTGAAGAACCGAGTGGTTAGAGAATTTCTAACTTCATTCCATTCCATGATATTATCCCTGTGAACCATCCACTAGCACATTGTTGTCTTGCGTAGGGTATACACAAACATATTTCTTATTTCCACTTGATCTATCCATTGCTTCTCCATGGCACACAAGAATACCAAAGGGTCTCCTTCTCTAGTGTACCGAGGTACGGAGTTACCTATCCTCCTAACACAATGAGGTTTTATTCTCCACATAAATGGGCTTCTTACTTTGCACCCAACCATCTCATAGGTTCCATGCATCCAGATATCACAAGAAATACTTGTAGTATCACTAATAGATTACACATCTTACCACTGGAGGATTCCTTCCTTAGATGGCTCAAGTACTTCTTGGTCTTGAATAACACGTACATAAATATTTCCCATATGTCAATATTTCCTTAGGTCTTCCTCACTCAAAGGTTCAACATAAGGTGCATATTTCCCATCTGTCAAAGGGATAATAAATATTTCTTCCTTGTTCTCAAAACTTATATACCCCTTGTTGAACAGTAGATCAACATTATTTGTATAACACTAAGGGCGCCAAATTAGATTTGGGATGTTGTCCACTTTTGCAAGTACTAAAACCTCAAATACCCCAATGAATTTGGACCCTTGTATAGTAATGGATACATCCTTACAAACTCCGAGGGGAGTGGCCTTAGTTTGATTAGCAATAAACATTACATTAGAGGATGACTGCAATGGGGTCTCATCCATTTGTACCCATGCATATAAAGTAAGCACATTAACTTACACACATGTGTCAATCAATGTATTGGTCAAGGGCCATCCATACATAACAACATTTAGAGTGATCTCCTTGTCATAATCCAAGATATAAGAGGGAAGATTAGCATGAAAGATCTGTCATCCATTCTCAATATTTGTGGGAGAAAGGTTTTCCTTTATCTAATTCCCTAATAATGGAATGATATTCTCCTGGCGCAACATCTTGCATACCTCTTTTAAGTCATCAATATCTAATTGGACTGTCTCTACTACCTTCTTTTGTTCTAACTTCCATGACTGTTCCTTTAAACATTGTATTTCACCCTGAATATTTTTGAGTACCTCCATGGTCTCCTGATAAACCTCCTCATAATGTGTAGGATATGGGTACCTTGCATGTAAAAATTCCTCAATGATAGTAGGCTTACGCTAAAATGTATATCCGGCACACTCAACTTCAGTACTTGTAGTAATCTACATAGGAACTACCTTAGGTTTTGGTGCCAACTTTGGCATCTAATGATTTTCCACAACACGTTGTATTCTAACCATCCTTACATCCTTGTTCTCCTATTTATGCTTCTTACTAAGATTCTCATATAAGTCTAGGCATTCCTCATACTTGTGATTCTTCCCACAAAAAGAACAAGTAATATTCTAAGGACATTCACGCATGTAGTAGTTAGGATATCCACATGTAAAACATGTTATGCAAGGGAAATCACCTTGTCCACCACCACGCCTCATCTCCCGAATCCACCATGATATCCTCAACCTCTGCCATGACCTCCTTCAAATCAACCTTCATTCCGATCATAGCATGATTGAGTGTGGTCATGATCATGGTGCTCACTTTTACCTTTAGAGTTATCTGAAACTCATGTTTTTACACACTAATATCTATGAAATCATGGATATAACCAATCAACATCTAGTATTTTATATTGTAAGTCATGGAATGATAAATGTTAGAATAACAAGATACATTCTTTATTATTGCGCATTGTAATCCTGGGAAAAAAATACATCATGGTCCAAATGACATATCTCACAGTCTAACAACAATGAATGCACCGATTGATATGCATGGAAAACTATCCTTAGTGTGCCCTTCCATTTCACAATTTGTACACCAAATCCTAGTGCATGTCTTATGTGCTGAATTTTCCGATAGTTTCTCCAACTACTTTGCCATAGCTGCAATCTATGCCTCTAGGAATGGGATCACTCTAGTGTCTATACACCTAATTTCTTCAATGCACAAAGAGTCTTCAAGTTCTTCATGTGGGTTTGGATATGTCTTATGTGATAATTACCTTTTGAAAGGTGTGATAAAGCCCCCAACAAACCACTGCTAGCTTACATGAATATCATAAGAAATTTTAGACAACAGTGTCTTGAAACGAGCATCATATTCCCAAATGCTATCAGTAGTGCCTTACTTAATATCCTTGAGTGCGCTTATACTTTGTATTGCTCAAACTCGGAGATATGAAAATACTTAAGGAAAGCATCCTTTAATGTTGTATAATTTACACAAGTCTGATCAGGGTCAAACTTCTGTACCAACTATGTGCGCATCCCTATAATGTAGTTACAAACTAACTTGCCTTGCACTCAAAATTTGTGACTCCTTTTACGCACCATAGTATCTCACACATGTGCAAGTGTTCGAAACATATTCTATGTCCTTATAATCTTGAATACTAAGAGAAATCTCCATGTAAATATTATGGGGTTGATGAGGACCCTACCCACCTGATCCAGAACCTCATGTGTTTCCTCTACCTCTAGAACAACCGAAACTAGAGCCATCTATGCCTCCCGATCCTATGCTAAAGATGCACCCGAGAATGTACCTCCAAAAATAAAGAAGACATTTTACCGACCATAGATGTAATTTCTATCTGACTTACTCTTGCTCTCATACTACCTAGACTAGCTTGTTGACTACTGTTTATACTAGACACTGGATAACCAAGTGCAAGGGCTAGGTTTCCAGGTAGATTCAGATGTGCACCCATGACGCATGTTGTCTCTCTTGCATGCTCCCATGTGAGGGCGAGGAGGGTTCCCTATTATGATTTCCCAAATGGGGTAGTTCCAGATGCTTTGGCTCCACACCTTCTTTGTGATATCCAAAACCTTCATGATACATATCTCTCCTCAATGCCATCTGCTCTCGCACTAGCATGTTACTTCTCTATCTCCCTCTTAAGCACCTCTTTGTACTTAAGCCACCTTTCTTATCACTTCCTCTCTCTGCCACCTAGGTCCACCATCCTTCACCAAACCTAATCCTTTCCCCACACATGGTAGGGTTTAGCTAGCCATCAACTTCTCTTCCATGTTCAAGGTTACCAACAAGATTTTGATTGCTAGTGGAATGCCTTGAAAATAAGTTCCCCTTGGATAATGTAAAAAATAGAACTCAGCTACCTCTCTGGGAAAAAATAAGTGGAACTTGAGTACTCCAAAATATATCTATTTAGAACACCATGAAAGTAAGTGTCCATACTACACATCCAAATCAGATCAACATCATAGAGGTCTTGAAATTCTTCCCGTGTCCAAACAAGTGTGTGATACTTCCAATTCTAGATTCATAAACAACTAGCCACTGTGAAACTCTACTAGGAAGATAAAAAGAAACTCTCATACAAATAGTCATACAAATTATTCTCCACCCATGCACATACGTCAAACTTAGACCCAATGCTTTGAACATCCGAGCGTACTCTTTTTCCGTATGTTTTATCCACTCCTTAACACTTGGTAAGGTCAACAAGTACATCTTCATCACTAATAATCCTAAAAATAGCTGAAAAAGAGGTCCTAACAATGGAACCAATGATGTAGCCTAGAATCCACTATATAAAACCCAGGCATGCTGACACATCACCCAACCTAAACCGAGCACTTACCGAAGTACACAAAGGCACCGGGCCCATATTTAGATTTTCTAGTGGAGGACTCTAGTGTGATGAAGATAAAGCATATTCAGAACCATAAATAACCATAAACATTCCATAGAGCGTATTCTTGTTCTAGATATTAGAGAATCATGAATTAAAAAATAACTATAATAAGATAAACCATGCAAAAACAATTATAGTCATGTTTAACACCATTATCCCACCAACATACTCCATTATGTTAAACATTGTAATACATAGAAGCTTCTTACATTATAAAGTATGACCATAAGTTATGCACGCATCGGATCGGCAACATAACTCTACAATAATTCACCACTGCTAAACTACATAGTTCAATACATACTTATAGGGGTGGGTACTTTCCCTTCACCACCTACGCACTTCCCAAAATAGGTCACATGTTGATAATAGTCATGCAGATTTTCAATAACATGCACACATGCAAGTGCGCTAATAATAGTCATCCCATAGTTAATTAGAAGAAGTAATCCTATTATTAACTCAAGCTCATGCATGGTGCTTATCAGTCACTTATTCCCAAAATAACTTTTGCATGTCGTGTAATTCTCCATCCCGATGTGTGCTTCACACACTATCTCCAAAACTAACATGTATCCATGAAAATAGTTGAGAACCAAATCAAACTGTCCTAGCGCATGTTTCCTTTCCTATCATTCCATGCTTTTAAATGCACCTTGTTCCCGTGTGTGCATTCTTTGCGTGTCTTCTCCTTATAAAATATTGTTTGATCAACATTTTTCACATCAAATTTGAGGTCAAGCTTGTGAATATTTTAGATGTGATCAAGTTTTTGTAAAAACTAAGATTTTGAGAGTGTAAAATCTAGCTCGATAGGTAACTTTATATGCTTACCAAATCACACACACTTTACATGGGACCTTGTGGCTTTTAGGTATTAATTTTCATTGAGATAATATTTTTCTTCAAAAAGAATGAGTTGATTTGATTGTCCTATCTTTATGAAAAATCATTAAGAAGTTAGACAGTCAAAACCCTACCTAAAACTCTCCTTGTAGAGTGATATGGAAGAATTGAATTGTTTGGGCTCTAAATAGATTAGGAAAGATAAAGTGATGCATTAGGGTTGTAGAGGATTATCCAGGATCATTTTAGTGGTGGTCTTATGTTGTAGATATTTTAGTAAATAGGAGAATAACCATTATTTTATGGAGATTTGTAGCATTGGGGATGAGATGGAAGCTTCAAGATGAAATGTGAATTGTTAAATAATCCTTGAGTAATTTGATAGATGAAAATGTTTTTTTAAAAGTTATAGTGGAGAAAATGGAAGATATAAGTCCTCCAAGTCACCCTAGAACTTTTGGCCTAGAAGGGATAAAACCTTATATTATGACTTGAATTGTGTTTTATAGAAATTCCTGATATTATAACTCTTAATGGTCATGGATAGTTGATAGCTGCCTAGAATGATGTGTTGGAGTTATTTATTTGATATAGAGAGGTGGTTTCTCTCATAAGATCGAATGGCCTAATTGTCCTTATTAGGATTGCCAAGATAGGTAACTAAAACAAGTGTTGCAGGTTTCCCTTGATGTGTTCCATGATTTTGTTAAACTTGTAAGTGACCTTAGAGGTGTTTTGATTCATATTCCTTAAGAATGGTTCTTGAGTCTATTTTGGTAGTTTGGACCTGTTTCAGAGATTGAGATTATGGGAGGCCTTGTGCTATGATTTGAAGAATAACATGAGTTTTAACAAAAATAGATTCAAAGAGAATTCCAATTATA
This sequence comes from Taxus wallichiana var. yunnanensis, assembly GCA_018340775.1. NCBI lineage: Eukaryota > Viridiplantae > Streptophyta > Pinopsida > Cupressales > Taxaceae > Taxus > Taxus wallichiana. Next base: position 252,519,133 of record CM031242.1, read on the forward strand.
TGCTTATTGATTCTTGATGATGAGATTTTATATGTGAAGTTGTTTATTTTCTGGGACTAAATTTTGGGTGCTTGAAGACCTAGTTGTGCATGCTTGTTTCTTGGTGTGTTTCATGGTGGAGATAGCTGATGCAGATGTTTGTGAGATAGTTGGTGATTCATAGATTTTTTTATTGATTTTTTTGGATCTTCTTAAGTCTTAAAATATCTAGATCGTTCCCTTTAAGGTCCTAGTTCATTCATTGGAGACGAAGAGCTTTTTTAGGCCTATTAGAGATGCCTTGTGCTAGTTTATGATGGCATGACCCTTAAAGACCTACTTAGGTCTCCTAAAGTGTTTTATATGATGTTGTTGATATGTTTTTGAGTTGGAATTACCAATGTATATGTTTTTGGTTGACCTAGGAGTGTTTTTGAGCTAGATTCAAGTATAAAAGTATGTTATATTAGCTCATTGTGACTAGTTTTGATGAGGAGGATGTGAATGAGATAGAAAAGGTTGAAGGAGAGAATATAGGGGTCAATAATAGAGATGATAATATGTTCGAATTGGTAATAAATATTGAAGATCAGGTGTGAAATGTCATTACACCCAATCAACAAGAGAAGGGAAGATTTGAGCGAATTAGGAGAGAGCTCTTTTTGAAGAAGGTTTGAAGACCGTGGAGCTGAATTAGAGATCACAATAAGTTATGAGAGAAAAATATTTTCAATAATTATAAATTTTAGGTAGTTTAGTTGGTTCTTGTTCATATTTGGGGGTTATAGCCTCCTTTTAGGATTGGTTTCCTACTAAAATAGGGGTTGGTGCTCCTTGTGGGGTTGGTGCCTCACAAAACAAATCTTGATTGATGTGTAATATTTTTGCAATTCATTTTTTATGATTAATATGAGAATATTTTTTGTGGGGTTTATTTCCCTTGAGATATTTATACTTATGAATGGTGTTCATGTATTCTCTAATTTGTTTCATGTTGTTATAATTAGATGTTGCACACCTAATAAGCTCACAACTGATTATGTATGTTGAATGGTTAATTTGAATGCTAAATATATGTTATGGCAAATAAAGTAAAATATTTGTAATACCTATTCAACCCCCTCTAATTATTTGTTTTTTTAACAATTGGTATCATAACATGTCTTTGTGAAGCACATTTTACCACTTGAAGGATATCCTCTTGAAGCACATGTTATTTGACAAAATGGGAGAATATATTTTTCCATATCAGGTCCTATGTTCAATGGAACTAATTATGATCTATGGAAATTAAAAATTAAGGTCTATATAAGTTCTCTTACATAGGAGGTTTATGTTGGATACATTGATTCATCATACCCCATGGAATAAATTTATAAGGATATCATCTTTGGTGTATTGGAAGAATGTGTAAGTTGCATGGTTGTAGAGTGTGAATCAGTCAAAGAATTATGGGGAAAGTTAGATTAATAGTATGAATATAACAGTCCTTCTAGTGGTAGTAAAATTTATGATACAAGCAAGAGCCAAGATGGTGTGACTAATTTTGATGAAAAAAATGTAGAATATGTTTTTAAGACAAAATAAGTGAATAAAGAATATCTACAGGATGAGTTAGTGCTCCAAAGAATAAAGAATCTCAAGCTTGAATCAATCATCAAGGATCTTGAAGATGAAATGAAGTATCTAAAGGAATAACTAAACCATTTCTCTAAAAATATGAAAAATTATCAAAGGTTTGAAAAGTGTTATAGTAATCTTGATGATTTGTTGAGATGACAACAATCCTCTAATGAAAAATCAGGTTTGGGGTTCAAGGAAGAAGTTAAGAAGGAATAACAACATACTTATTCAATTCAATGACCTAATGGATCCAAGGAGGATAAAAGGACTCAAAGGAACATCATAAGATAGCCTAATGCAACGAATTTCTCAAGTACTATGGATTTTTTTATTATTGCAATACCTTTGGTCATAAATCTAGGGATTGTATAAGGATAGTTAAGAATTAGTTTCCATAGAGCAATGGTAGGGATGATCATTCATATCAGTCAAGATATATCACATGCTACAACTACCATAATAAGGGTCATATAGCTAGGTAGTTTTTTCATTAATCATCAAGACAAAATTAAAATAATAAAGGTCGAATGAGGTTGTGTGCTATAATTGAAATCATGTTGGACATATTGCTAAATATTGTTAGAAAGAGGGGTCTATACAAAGAGATGGAGCTTCTAGAGGTAATAATTCTTTTTTATTTCAAATCTAAAAATGTTGGGCACATTTCAAGTTATTGTAGGATGAAGATCACTAAATACAAGAGGATGGAAGATACAAAAATTAATCCTATAAATACGGTTAAATAAGAATCAAGTATAATCATGAAAAACAAGGAGGTCATCCATGTAAATAAGGTCAAAGATAATGAATCTAAAATATTAAGATTTGATGAGCCTAATCATGACATGAAGATAGATGGTGTCAAGGAGATATCAAAGATAGTCAAAGGAGAGTCAAGCTCAGTAAATAATATAGACATTGCAAACAAGGTGGATAAGAAAGATGTAAAAATAAAATTAGGTCAATCATCAAGAAATGAAGGTAAGTTTTCTAATATTTATGAAAAATAAAAAATCCATATGTGTTTGACATGGATCATATCCATGGAGAAAGAAAATAAAAATATATAGGAGAACATCAAGCCTAGTTAGCCTAAGAAGAGAGAGGGTTCTAAAGATTGACAATAATGTGGATAGGAGGAATATGGAGGTTTGGGAATCTCCTAATTTTTGGATATTTTAGTATCCCAAGATATTTTTGGTGTCTTCATCATGCTTATTGAAGACATTTATGAATTATTAGAATCAATGTAGGTGCATATTCATTGATAAGAAAAGGTGTTTGTTGTCTTGAGGTATGTCTGGTATGTTCTTAATTAGTCTATCATGTTTTTGAAGGATTCAAAAGTATACATCTTGCATTAATCAATATATTTCATTAAATAGGATTCATATATGTCATATTGATGATTTTCAAAGTAGTCTATGTAAAAAAAGATGTGATTTGATCTAAATATGAAGTCATGACATAAAAATGTTGAGTCAATGGTGCAAATATTCTTCACAAGAGATGAAAGTATGTTAGTTTCCTATCATTCATAAAAATTATGTGTTTCCATACTTTGTGAGTTTTAAAAGTTGTGTCTCAAGATGTAAAGTGTATTGGGTATTATAAAGTATGTTCTTATGGATAAATTAAAATGTGGTTTTGATCGTATATTAATCTATCCTATGAAAGTGTCATCATGATCTTATAGTATTCATACAAAAGTCCTTAATAGTGTTCATGGTAAGGCTAAAAAGTTATCTTTTCTGTCTCATTAGTCTATGTAGAGGTTATGTTACTTGATCTATGAATGTGAGTCTTCAAAAGAGTTGTAAGGATGTGAAAATCTGTCTTGAGATCATGTGCATCATAAGTCTTTATATACTATGTTAGTCCTTTTCTTAATCAGCCCATCTTGCTCTGCTCAAGTTTTTCAAAAAGGTTTGTGAAAGATAACACCAAGGGAGAATTAGTTTGTCCTTGTTCATGGGTTTAAATTTTGTCTAAAGAAGATAATATGTTTCATGGTCTAGATATTATAATTTTGGATGTGGAAGAATGTCTTGGTTGAGGAGATTAAAAGTTGGAATCAAGGGAAAAATCATGAACATACCTCAAGGAGACATTATTGTGTATTGAAGGTAAAAAATCATATCTGAGTCTTAGTTGAACCAAGAAGAATCAAGGTAATAAAGGATTTATAAGATTAAAACAAAGTATTGTGAAGTAATTATGTACTCTAAGAGGATGGTTATAGGAAAGAGGATTTGACCAGATAATTCGATACATAAAGTTTTAGACCTAAGAAAGGAAGGATTATGGTATTATTCTATGATGCATCAAAATATCAGGTATGTACTCTATTTTAAATGAGTAAATTGGTATTTAATGGAGTATGAAGAATATTTTCATCTGAGAGGAGCTTGAATGGTTTGAGGAGTTGGATCAAGTATTGTCATAGAGCATAGATGTTTGATTTATGAAGAAGAAAGTCATTCTTCTTGTATGGTGACTTGATCTAATCATTAGAAGAAGGGTAAAGGTGCATTCCAAGTATTCCTAAAAGTTGGGTATATTATATCTTGGCTCTTAGTTCATTATTTGAAGTGTATCAAGTGTAAATTTGGATCATGGAAGTGGTATGTATTAGTGCAAATCAAATAAGGTTTGTGAGAGTCAAGAAGTTAAGTTCTTTAGTTGATAATAATGGTTACATGTCTGTCAATCTAAAGAGATGTCTCATTGAGGAGGGTAATGTTTAGAACAATGTATTATTGTTCTAAGTATTTCATATTTTGAATAATGAGTTATCTAAGTATTACAAAGGTTGTTTTAAGGTTTTTCAAGTAGTTTGCTTCATGAAGAACCAAGTGGAAAAGAAATTCAAAACAAGTATGTATGTGATTCTTTTTGTGCATCCACGAATTCATGATGACCTGCAATCTTTGAAGGTCCTGTACTATAATTTTAAGGTTCTTTAGAGTGAATACATGAAATATAAGATATTATCTTAAATATATAGGAAAACATATGAAGATGTTAAGTGTTCAGTTGAAGACATTAAGATTGCATGGTACAATATATTGTTATGTTCTATAGCGATAAGTGAAAAATGATTGAAGTATTCATGGTATAGAGATAGATGATATTGATCTTCCATCAAGTGTATATGATGTATAAGAAATAATAATTGTTAGGGTTGATTTAGTAATTGGAAGAAAATTGAAAGGTAGAACTTGTCAAAGCCCTAACAAAAGTGATTTCATGAAAAGAAGGAAGAAAACATTGAAAATTGTTTCAGGTTATGATGTTTAAAAATATATATATTCATGTCTATTGACCAAGGTATGAGCCCTCACATTTTTTTTTTGAAATTTAGCATATGGTGATTTGATGTTAGGGGATCACTAAGAAGGGGTTTCACATGCATTATTTGATTCTATTGTAATGATAAAATGGGGGATTTTGGTTTGAGGAGATGTTTTAGGACTCTTGGTCTTAAAAGGTGTAAAACTATAATATGGTGTATGACTATTTTTAAGCCAATGTATGGTGGATATATTCTTAGGGGGAGCTCTGTGCATGATTATGTCAGGTCCATGGATCTCTTTTTATTGTGATGAAAATAAGAAAAAAAAGTACAATCCAAGGGGGAGCTTGTAAGAAAGTAATTTTGTCATGTACATTATTGTCATTATGTCTTATCATTGTATTTTCATAATAATTTGTCATGAGCCTTTTCCATATATGTTAAAGGGGAGAGTAGACTCGAAACATGAAAAAGGGAGTCTTGTAGGTGTTTGGTCTTATGGTTTTCATCAATGTTTTCAAAGTTGGTTTCATCAATGACAAAGGGGAAGATTTTTGGCCATTATTTCTATGGTTTTTTATTGACTTCAATAGTCATTGATGGAAAAGGGAGTCTAGGTTTCTCCATGAGGTGTCAATCAAGGTCAATTTTGAAGATGTATTGGTAGTGCTTGATTTTGGTGTTGTTATAGTGTCTAGGCATGGTCAAGATTGTATGAACTCTCTAAAGGTTTTATGAGATATTTATGAGGTAAATCATGATTAGTATGATGTGGAAAAGGTGTTTAAGTGGTCAACAATGTCATTTCATGAGAAGTCATGGTTGAATCTGGTTAACCTAGGCCTAATCCTAGACCTAAAGTATCAGGTTTTGGCATGGTGGCATGAGATATGGAGAAAGTAAGTCTTATATGAGTATATTAGGTGTGTTATGACACTATATATGAATTTTGAAAGGAATATCAGGTCAATTTTAAAAGTTATAATGCATATACAAGGTCCATTGAAATACGTTTCTTGAGAATAAGGATATAAAGGCAAAGTAAATCGTATTTGTTAAAGAGTTCATATTTATTTAATAAAGGATGTGAGTTTTTATATTTATAGAATGTCATCATGGTGTTTTAGGTCAAATTTCAGGTAAAGGTTGTGAATATTTTGCATACTATGAGGTTTTGGGAAAATTGAGCTTTTGAGAGTGTAAAATCTAGCTCGATAGGTATTTTAAAATGCTCATCCACTCCAACACACTTTTCATGGGACCTTGTTGATTTTAGGGATGAATTTTCATTGATATAATATTTTTGTAAAAAATAACGAGTTTATTTGAATGTCCCCTCTTTATAAACAATCGTTAAGAAGTCAAATAAGTCAAAACCATAGCTAAAACCCTCCTAACATAACGATATAGAAGGAAGGAATTTTTTGGGATCCAAATGGATTAGGAAAGATAAATTCATGCTTCAGGGTTATATAGGATTCTCTAGGGCTCTTTTTTGTGGTGGTGTCATGTTCCAACTATTCCATAAAGTAAGAGAAAACCCTTATTTTTAGAGTTTTGAAGTTTCAAGGCTAAGATGGAAGCTTTAAGATGAAAAGTGATTTTTTCCAAAATCCTTAGGATATGTTCTAGATGACCATAAAAATTTCTAAGCAAGTATAGTGGAGAAAATGGAAGATATAGGTCTTCCAAGTCACCCTACTACTTTTGGCCTAGAAGGGCTAAAACCTTGTCTTGTGACTTAAGGTGTGTTTGATAGAAAAGCTTGTTATTGCTACTCTTCATGGTCATGGATAGTTTATAGAGAAATAACATGATGTTTTGGAGTGTTTTATTTGATCTAGGGAGGTGGTTTATTTTGTAATCTCTAATTTCCTAATTGGTCTTATTAGGCTAGCCAAGATAGGTAACTGAAGCATGTGTGTTAAATCAGTTTTTTCCACATGAGACATGCTTGTGAATTCTTGGATATGTGTTTCAGGTTTCCCTTGATGTGTTACATGTTTTTTTTGTGCTTGGAAGTGGACTTAGAGGTGTTTGGAGTCAGATTCCTCAAGACTGGTTCTTGAGTCCACTTGTTTTAGAGATTAAGCTTCCTTGAGGCATTGTTTTATGATTTGAAGAATAAAGTGAGTTTTTTTTACAGAAAGTAGATTCATATATATTTATAATTATATGATACTTGATCCTTTATGATGAGATTTTCTATGTGAATTTTCTTGTATTTTGGGACTGAATTCTAGGTGCTTGAAGACCCAGGTTGTGCATGTTTACTTCTTGGTACATTTCATGGTGGAGATAACTCATGAAAATTTTACTTAGCTAGTTAGTGATGCTTAGATGTTTTTATTGAGTTTTTGGTGCTTATTAAGTCTTGAAATATATAGAGTGTGCCATTGAAGATCCTATTTCATTCGTTGGAGATGGAGATCTTGTTTTAGACCTATTTGAGATACCTTGTGCTAGTTCATGATGGTATGACACTTACCGACCTACTTGGGTTTCTTGAAGTGTTTTATATGATGTTTTTGATATTTTTTTGAGTTGTAATGACCAACCTATATGGTCATTGTTGAGTTGAGGAAATAAAACTCAAGTATGGAAGTGCATAAGGTTTGGGCGTGCGGTAGAAGGTGCGGGGAAGAGCCTGCAAGTATAGAAAAACAAGGGCACTCCCGAACGGGTTGAAAACAAGACTAATTTTATTTTTGTATATCAAGGATATTTTTGGAAATGGAGTGAAAAGAACGTAAAGGTATGGATACTTGTGGGATACACAAGGCTATTTTGGATAAGTGAAAGATCAAGCGCCATGCAAAGTTTTGAACTAATAATAGGATCTATCTATACTAAGAGTTAACTATAAGAGATATATTATTAGCACTTGCATGATTTTTTAATTCTTATGTAAGGGTGCATGGTTATTATTAGCATGTATCCTATTTTTGGAAGGTGCATGGGCAAAGTGAAGGGCAAGTCCCCACCCCTATAAATATGTATTGATTTGCATGGTTTGGTAGAAGTTCATGATTATTATAGTGTTATGCTACAATTTTTTTAGCATGCATAACCATGGTGACTTCATGATGTATGGAAGAAGATTATGAGTTTTAAATTATTTAATATAATGGGTCTTATTGGATTGATATTAGTGTTGGATATAATTGAGCAAGGATATTGTATGGTAAATGTGATCATAGTAATTGTTTAGTTAATTTTTCATATGGTTTAAATCTAGATCTGGTTTACGTCTTATGGTTTAATCAATTATTTGTTATGGATCTGAAATGTATATTCATTCATGATAACATATTTCTAGGTTCAGGTTGAGTGATGTACCGACGTGTGTTAGGATATTTGTAGTGAATTATAGGCTACCTCATTGGTTTTATTACCAGGACCTCTTTATCGATGTTATTCAAGATGTTGCATGATGAATATGTACTGGTTGACCTTGGCTAGTATTGAAGAGTGGTTAGATGATCTAGAAGAAGAGTATGCTTGTATATTTAGCATTGGACCTGAGTTTAATGCACGCGTGTGGGTTGAGAAAATCTATATAATTCATTATATGAGACATTCTTTGCTATACTTTTCATATAGTTGTATGAGTGGATGGTTTCTTACGCGTCTAAGAAGAATTGGAGGTTTTTCATGATTGTTTTGATGTAGGAAGAATTCCAAGCCTTGTATGATTCAGATCTGATTTGTACGCACTTTGTAGATGTTTGGTTCTATGGTGTTTTGAACAACTATATTCTTGAGTACACATTTTCCACTTACTCTTTCCCAAAAGTTATTGAGTTCTAGTTTTTGCATTAGCCCAGAGGGTCTTACTTGCGCATTATTCCTTTGACAATCAAGATCTTGATCATAACCCTGGATTTGGAAAAGAAGACTATGGTTACCTAAACCCCACCATGATTGGGCGTAGGAGTAGTTTTGGTGAAGATGACAGACCTAACAAAAGAGAGATAAAGAGAAGAAAGGTGGCTTAAGTATAATGAAGGGCACGAGAGGGATTTGATGAACTAGTGAGAGATTATGGAAAGAATGGTGTTGCAGAGGGAGATGGCTCATGAATAATTTGGAGCTCACGTAGAAGACATGGAGTTAGAGCATATGGAACTCCCCCATTTGAAAAAGCATGGTAGATAACCCTCCTTAGCTTTAGATGAGGGCACATCAGATGAAATAATGTGGACCGTGGGTGCACATCTGAATGTACCTAGTAACCAAGCCTTTGCGCTTGGTTTTACAAATTATACGGTAGTTAAGCGTAATAAAGAAAGTGTGAGAAGTAGATTTTTAATAGATAGAGTAAATTTGCAATCAATTTCAGGACTTAGTTAGGAGCTTATTCATCTATGGCACAATCATCATCTATGTTATTTGGAGTTCTAGCTGGAGGTATCTTTTCTATCATGTCATTGGCAAAGAACATGGGCACATAGAATGTTGGTATAATGTCTGGAAGTAGAAAAACTTCACAGAATTTGGGAGTCCAATTTAGCATGACCATTGGAACACAAGGAAGTGCATCCTCTAGTCCATTGCCTACTTTAGGAGGAGGATCAGGAGGGTAATGTGGCTTGGGTTTTGGTGGATTTGGTGGCTTTGAAGGTGGAAGAAACACAAGAGGAAACACATCTACTAAATCTGGTGGGTAAGGTCTGCACCATCCCCAAAATATTTATATGGATATATCTCTCTGTCTTCCTAAATATAGAGGCATTGAAGATACAACCGAGCATGTGCATATGTGTGAGATATTATGGCATACGAAGGGGATCACTACTTTAGAGTGCAAGGTAAGTCAATTTGTAACTACATTTTCGGGGCTTGCACATAGTTGTTACAAAAAGTTTGACCCTGACTAGAATTATGTAGACTATTCCGCTCTATGAGATGATTTCTTGAAAGAATTTTATATCCCTGAGTTTGAGTAGAATAACATTAGCACGTTGAAAGATATTAAGTAGGGCACTATTGAGAGTGTTCGGAGTATGATTCTCGGTTCAAAACTATTTTTATAAATTATCTTATGACATACATGTGAGCCAACATGCATAGTGGTTTTTTGGAGGATTGATCATGCCTTTTAGAAGATCACTTTCACATAAGACTTATACAGATCCACATAAGGCAATTGAAGAAGATCCACATCTTTGAGGTGGTAGGGAGTGTAGACATAAGAATGAGTCCATTTTTGGAAGCTCGGATTGCTCAAATGGATAAATAATTGGAGAAATTATCTGCTAATTTGGCACATGAGATTCATAATGGAATTTAGTGTACATAGTGTGAGATATAGGGGCATACTAAGGATAGTTTCTCTCATAAATCGGTGCAATCCTTATTATTGGATTGTGAGATTTGTCACTTAGACCATAGTTCAAGTCGGTTCCCATTGTTGTAGCACATGATAAGAAAGAACATGTCCTGTTACTGCAAGATTTATAGGTCTACCACTCTTGATATTGAATATTGTAGTTTGATTGATCATATTCATGATGTCATTGATATTGATGTATGACGATGTGGTGTTGAAAATATTTCTTAGGAGAAAGGTGAACATCATGACTATGATCATAATGAAGGGCATTCGATGGAGGCAATGTTAGAGGCCAAGGTTATCAAGGATGATTGATAGGTTGAGGTTGTGGCGATGGAAGAAGTGATCTCCCTCATGGAATTTTTATACATGCGAGATCCAATGATCATTACATGAATGAGTGTTCTCGAGAACATTGTTTGTTCTTTTTGCGGAAAGAATCACAACTATGAAGAATTCCCATACTTATATGAACATTTGAGTAAGAAAAAAAAAAGGATAATAAGGGTGTGATAATGGTTAGAGTGTAATTCTTTGTGGAAGATCAGTGGATGCCAAAGTTAGTGCCAGATATTGAGTTGGTACCTGTGAAGATTACTACACACACTGAGGTTGTGCGTGCCATAGAAATTCTAAAATCAAACCCTGCCATTACTAAGGAGGAGGTTCTTCATGAAAAGTATCCAAAACTTATGCATTAGAAGGAGGTTTATCAAGAAACCATGGAGATAATTCATAATTTATAGGGTGAGATACAATGTTTGAAAGAGCAGTCATGGAAGTTAGAACAAAAGAAAATAGCTGAAATCCATTAAATAAATGTCAATGATTTAAAGGAGGTTTGCAATATTTTGTGCTAGGAGAATATTATTCCTTTTTTAGGGAAATAGTTAAAGGGAAACACTCTGTATGATGGGATTGAACATGAAAGGCATATTTTGCATGCTAACCTTCCCCCTCATAGCCTAGATTATGACAAAGAGATCACTCTGAATGTTGTTGTTGATGGCTGGATTTTGAGTAATATCTTGATTGACACATGTGCGGAAGTGAATGTGATCACTTTGGATGTGTGGGTTTAGATGGATAGACCACCATTATAGCCATCTTCAAATTTTATATTTATGACAAACAAGACTAAAGCCACGCCTATTGGATTTTTAAAGGATGCATCAATTACTATATAGGGAGCCAAGTTTACTAGGGAATTTTGAGGTCTTAGCGCTTGCAGAAGCCAATAGTTTTCCATCTTTACTTGGGTGCCCTTGGTGTTATGCAAACAACATTGATTTGCATTTCAACAAAGGGTATATAAGTTTTGAGAACAAATAAGAGCGTGTCATTATCCCCTTGACAGATGGGAAATATGCACCTTATGTAGAGCCCTTAAGTGAAGAAGACTTGAAAAAAATTATGTGTGCACCATTCGAGATCTAGAATTTCTTGAGCCATCAAAGGAAGGAGTTCTCTAATGGGATGATACACAGTCCATGAGCGATACTACAAGTGTTTCATGTGACAAATGGGCACATGGAACTTATGAAATGGTTGGGTGTAAAGTAGTTGGGAACGTCGGTAGGCCATGCGGTATCATGCGTTTGGGTTGCATTCAAGTTTAAGGTACATTGGTGAAGAGAATCCAAAATTATTCCTGCTTATTATGGAAGTTTAGTGGAAGTGTCAGGTGGAAAGAAGGAAGATGCTATTTTATACTCTGCGTGGGACAACACCACTTGGTGGATGGTTGACAAGGATAATTGATGTGGGAGCATAACTTGTAGAGACCATAACTTTTGATTTGACCATTGGATCGTCTTGAAATTTTACAGGTGGTAGATATACATTAGTGCTATGTTGGGGTTAGTTTTTCTTGCAAGGTTATGCCCATTTTGACACATTTTCAGGCCCAGATTCCTTCATCTAGTGGCCTAAAATTGGCTCAATGATTTTTTTCACTTTTGACTAGGTCTTAGAACTTTAATAAATTTTGTTGTGCTTGTTAGAATAAGTCCAAATTTCACATGAGACTTAATTTATGAAGGCATATTTGGCACACAAAATTTGGGGTCCATCCGAGTTGTTTTGCTAGTAGGTAATTTTTGGCATTTTAGGGTTTTTATAGTAGACATGAAATAAAAGGAGGTTGGTAATGATGTAATAGATCAGTGTGGATTCTAGAATGAGAAGTAAGCTATTTTGAAGCTTTTGGATTTTATTTGCAAATCCATTTATGTGTGCTTTGGATGTATTTAAACCTCTTATAGTTGGATTCACATCAATTGGTATCAGAGTAGGATTTTGATCTTGCTTAAAATAGTTAAAGTAACATATTACATTTTTCTATGTAGTTCTTTTTACCTCTATTTTATATGAGCATGAATGGATGCGGGAGGGTAGGTTATGCCTAGATGAATAGGCATATGCAAGAGCTACATAGATAAGTTTCTGAGCTCACAGGAGAAGTCACCCACCTTAGAAGGAGACATAGAAATGGGGATGCAGACCCAAATAGTGATATTGAAGAAGGACCTCCATTAATGAATGAAGGAGGAGATGAAGAAGATAATGAGAGAGATGAAGAAACCTTAAATGAGATACCATTTGAGGAGAGATTGATCCAGGATTTAGAGGAAAGGATGATGGCATCAAGATTAATGTTCTGATTATGGTGGAGGGTTATGACCAGAGGAGTTGATTGATTGGTTAAATCACATGGAAAAATTATTTGAGTGGAAAACCCTTTCAAAGGAGAAGAAGGTTAAGTTTGCATGCACTAAGTTTGTTGGACATGCATTGATCTGGTGGGATCACCTACAAAATGAAAGAAAAAGGAATGGAAAGGGAAAGATTCGAAACTAGAATAAAATGGTAAAGAAGATGAAAGAAAAATTTCTTCCTATAGATTATGCTTAGACACTCTTTTAGAGATTCCAAAACCTAAGACAGAAGGATCTCAACATTGAGGAGTATACTAATGAATTTTACAAGTTTTCAATCAAGGTGGAATAGGGAGAGTTTGAAGAACAAAAGGCTACATGGTACATAAATGGGTTGAGTTACACCATACAAGATGAGTTGAGTATGCTCCGGATCCATAGCCTAGATGATGCTTATCAAATCACATTAAAGGTAGAAGAAAAGAACAAGAGGAATAATTTTAGAATAGGTGTGAAGATAGGTCCATCATCATCTCCAATGAGAGGCAGGGGTATATTTGAATCTACAAAAGGTGAATCCTCTAACATGGAAGGGCATGAAGATTCTAATCAAAGCCGTGGTAGCTACCAAATAGGTAGGGGGTTTCGAGAGGGAAGATGTTATAATGGAGGACGGGGCTAGAATATCCCCCAAAGGAAATATACATGTTACATATGTGGTGAAGAGGGGCATAGAGATTTTGAGTGTCTAAATTATCCTATACAAGATAGATGGCAAGGAGAAAAATCATGATTAAATTTGGTTGAAGCTAAGAGGAAGAATAAATGGAGGTTGTTGCAGACTTGGGTGAAACCCTCATGATAAGGAGGATAATGATTGTCCTAAGGAAGGAGAAATAACATGATTTTATTGGTTCTGATTCATGGCTATGAACGAATATATTTTGAACAAGATGCATCTTTGGAGGAAAAGTATGTAAAATTATTATTGATGGTGGTAGTTGTGAAAATATGGTTTCAACTGTAATGGTTGATAAAATCAATCTGAAATGTGAGAAGGACCCATATCCCTATCATATATCATGGTTAAAGAAAGGAAATGAGGTAACCATAGATAAAAGATTCTTTATAAAGTTTTCAATCAGGAATACCTACAAGGATGAGGTTTGGTGTGATGTTATCCCAATGGATGCTTGCCATATATTACTGGGTAGACCTTGGCAATATGATAGAAAGGTTACACATGATGGAGGAAAAATACATATACCTTTTGGAAGGATGGTGTAAAGGTGGTCTTGTTACCCTTCAAGGAAGAAGAGAAGAGTGAGGGATTATTGGCTACAAAAGAGTTTGTTACAAAAATGGAAGAAGCTAGATGGTGTTATACACTATGTCAAAGAAGGTGGAGATAGAAGATTTTAATATACCTGTTACTGTAGAAAAGGTACTAAAAGAATACAAAGATGTCATATTGAATGAGCTACCAGATGGGTTACCTCCAAAGTGAGATATTCAACACCATATTGATTTGATCCTAGGATCGTCCCTTCTAAACTAGGCAGCCTATCAAATGAGTCCAACACAAAGTGAAGAGTTGAACAAACAAGTGACAGATCTAATACATAAAGGGTTAGTGAGAGAAAGCATGAGTCCATGTGCAACTCCAGCACTATTGACTCCCAAAAAGGATGGAGACTGGAGAATGTGTGTAGACAACAGAGCCAAAAACAAGATCACAATCAAGTATTGGTTCCCAATTCCACGATTAGATGACATGATGGATGTGCTAATGGGAGCTCAATATTTTAGCAAGATTGACCTATGGAGTGGGTACCACCAAATTCAAATCTGTGAAGGGGGTGAATGGAAAAATACTTTCAAAACAAAAGATGGATTATACGAGTGGATGGTGATGCCATTTGGGCTATCTAATGCACCCAGTACATTCATGAGGTTGATGAAGAGAGTACTTTGGGAATATAATGGTAAGTTTGTTTTTGTCTATTTTGATGATATTATGATATTCAGTAAGACAGTGGAAGAACACTTATTTCATATGAAATTGGTGTTAGACTTGTTACGTAAAGAGAGTCTATATGCAAAATTAAATAAGTGTAGATTTCTTCAGAAGAATCTTGTTTTTTTGGGATTTTTCATATCAGAGGATGGAGTGAGGATGGATGAGGAAAAAGTAAAGGAAATTTTGGGATGGCCCATTCCAAGGAATGTGACAGGTTTGTATTTTCATGGATTGGCAACTTTTTATAGGAAGTTCATCAGGAATTTCAGTAGCATTACTTTGCACCCATAACAAAGTGTACAAAAGGAAGGGAGTTTGTATGGACCAAGGCAACAACAGATAGTTTTGAATTGTTGAAGAAGAAAGTGTCAGAAGCACCTATTTTGGTATTGTTAGATTTTAGCAAGGTCTTTGAGGTTGATTGTGATGCCTCACATGTCGGGATTGGAGCTATGTTGAGTCAAGAAGGACGACCTATGGCATTATTCAATGAAAAGCTAAATGAAGTAAGGAGGAAATATTCTACTTATGATGTGGAATTTTATGCTATTGTTCAGCATTAAGGAACTGGAGACATTACTTGGTAGCAAAGGAATTTGTGCTCTTCACTGACCATGAAGCCTTGAGGTATGTAAACACACAGAAGAAACTAAATAGTAGGCATGAAAAATGGGTTTCATTTTTGCAAGAATATACTTTTGTTTTAAAGCATAATTTTGGTAAGCAGAATCAAGTTGTTGATGCCTTGAGTAGGTGTGTAGCCCTTTTGACAACAATGGAAAATAAAGTACTAGGGTTTGAGGTAGTTAAGGAATTGTATGAAGGTGATCCAGATTTTGGTGATGTTGTGAGACAACTTAAGGAGCCTATAGTAGGTAGTGATTCTTTTGATTATTTGATGTAAGATGGTTATTTATTTAGGGGGAAACAATTGTGCATCCCTATTGGTTCAATGAGAGAAAATATTATAAGAGAATTGCATAGTGGGGGGTTGGCTAGACACTTTGGTATTAGTAAGACAATTTCTCTTGTTATAGAAAAGTATTATTGGCCAAAGGTAAAGAGGGACATAAGTAGGATTGTAGCAAGATGTAGAGTGTGTCAAATGGCTAAGGGCCATGCACAAAATATTGGGTTATATATGCCATTACCTATCCCTATAGGGTCGTGGGTTGATCTGAGTATGGATTTTGTGTTAGGGATTCCTAACACACAGCGAGGGAATGATTCTATCTTTGTTGTAGTTGATAGATTCTATAAGATGGCACATTTTATTTCTTGTAAAAACAAACTAATGATGCTTCCAAAATTACAGATTTATTTTTTTCAGAAGTGGTTAGATTGCATGGAATTCCAAGAACGATCACTTCAGATCGGGACATGAAGTTTTTGAGTCACTTTTGGAGGACTTTGTGGAAGAAAATAGGGACACAACTACAGTTCAGTAGTGCATATCACCCCCAAACTGATGGGTAGATAGAAGTAGTGAACAAAATCTTGGGAAATCTCCTACGTTGTATAGTTGGAGAAAAGCCAAAACAATGGGACTTAGCTTTACCTCAAGATGAGTTTGCCTATAATAGCTTGAAAAACAGTCAACAGGAGGTATCCTTTCTAGATTATATATCATAGTAATCCCAAGGGGTCTAGACCTAATTTTACTACCCAGTGAAGATGAAACTAGTGATGATGTAGAAGCATTTGCAAAACACATTCTACAATTGCAAGATGAAGTGAGGGAAAAGCTGAAAGTGAGTAATGCACAATATAAAACAGTTACAGATGTCAGTAGGAGAGTAAGTGTATTTGAAGAAGGAGATATGGTGATGGTTCATCTTAGAAAAGAGAGGTTTCCAAAGGGGACATATAATAAACTCAAGTATAAGAAGATTGGGCCATGTAGGATTCTGAAGAAAATGAGTGATAATGCCTACAAGGTGGAACTACCTGAAAAATTTGCTATCTCACCAGTTTTTAATGTTTCTGAATTATATAAGTTTCTAGGTCATGATGAACATGTTGTAGAGGAGGAAGAAATAAACTGGAAGCAACAAATGCCGAAGAAAAAAAAAGAGAGGGTAATGCGTGTCTTGGACCAAAAGACAGTCACTACTAGACATGGGAGCTACAAAAGATATTTGGTACAGTGGGAAGGTTTGCAGTAAGAAGAAAATACTTGGATTCCTGAGTGGGAATTGAAGAAAATTGATAGTGCAAAAATTAGATGAGTTCCATCAATAGAATTTGCAGGAGCTGAATTCTTTTCAACCAGGGAGAATGATGCGGGAGCATAACTTGCAGAGACCATAACTTTTGATCCGACTGTTGGATCATCCTAAAATTTTACAGGGTGGTAGATATACATTAGTACTATGCTGGAGTCAACTTTGCGTGTAATTTTATGCCCATTTTGGCACGTTTTTGGGCCCGGATTCCTTCATCTAGTGGCCTAAAATTGGCTCGTAATGTTTTTTTCGCTTTTGACTAGGTCTTAGAACTTTAATAACTTTTGTTGTGCTTGTTAGAATAAGTCCAAATTTTGCGTGAGCCCTAATTTATGAAGGAATATTTGGCATGAAAAATTTTGGGTCCATCCGAGTTGTTTTTCTAGTAGGTAATTTTTGGCATTTTAGGGTTTTTAGAGTAGACATGAAATAAAAGGAGGATGGTAATGATGTAATAGATCAGTGTGGATTCTAGAATGAGAAGTAATCTATTTTTAAGCTCTTGGGTTTTATTTGTAAATCCTTTTATGTGTGTTTTGGAGGTATTTCAACCTCTTTCAGCTGGATTCACATCAATAATATTTTGGAGTGGAGAGAATTGAGAATTACTTTATCTGCTATATTTTTAAGGAACAATGCACCTACTCAGATCTATGCATTTCATGGAAATGATCCTATTTAGCACCGAATTTGGTAGTGTGAGAGACAATAGATAGAGGGGAAGGAATATTTACCACCTTCATTGTGGGTACACAATATTTATTTCACCTTGTGAGGTTGCACATGCACATGATATATATACAAAGAGTTGAATAAAGAGACTGTAAATTACCAAGAACTTACTCAATGTGAGATTCATACATTTGACTATTTTCCCACTAAACCTCCAAAGTGAATGAGGTGTTACAAGTTATGAAGTGCTTAACTATGGGAGATGTGCAAAGGATGAGGAGATCCTTCAATGTGATTTATTAGAGAGTTTCACTAAACCTCCAGGAGGCATGTTTTTGGGAAGAGGAAGGATGAGGAGATCCTTGAGGATTTATTAGATCATACACAGGCATGTTTTTAAGAAAGAAATAGATCTTTGAACAACTTGGGTGGGCCTTCCTAGAAATAGGAAAGGGTAAGATGGTATATATAGTTGATTATGAGGAAGGGGAAAACATGGATGTTGAGCATATAAAAGGTATGTGCAAGGTCTTAAAAAGTTTGAATGAGAATGAATGTGCCTACCATGCACCTATGAAGACCAAGAAAGTTAACATCGGGATGGATGTCGAAATTAAGAAGGCCATCATTGGAGATTATTGGTTTGAATCTAAATTTTATAAGATAATTGAGCTCTTATGTGACTTCCAAGATCTGTTCCTAGAGGCTATCACTAATTAAAAGGGTTACATAAGTCTTTGGGTGATATGAGAATAAAGTTGAAGGAAGGTGCATGCTCGGTTCGGAAGAGGCCTTACAGGATGAATCAAAACTTGTGCATCAAAGTGATAAAATAAATTGACAAAATTTTAATTTATGGGATCATTGTGCCCCATCAAGGAGTCGAAATGGGTGAGCCCCGTGATGATCAACATCAATAAATATGGGAGAATCCATATTTGAGTGAATTATAGAGAATTAAATGCTACATGTGTGATTGATCCCTTTCCCACAACATTTACTGAGGAAAATATTGAGGGTGTTGTAGGGCATGAAATATACTCCTTCATCAATGGATTTTCAGGGTATCATCAGGTAAGGATAGAAAAAGAGGACCAAGAGAAGACAACTTTCGCCACTGAATGGGTATGTTTTGCATAGACGGTTATGCCCTTTGGATTAAAGAGTGAGCCTGCAATATTTTCACGTATAGCGGTAAAAGCATTTCAGGATTTTATTCACAAGTTCTTACAGGTATATTTGGATGATTGGACAGTTTATAGGCTTGTGAAGGATCACTATGATAATTTGAGACTAATGTTTGATAGGTGCCAGAAGTTGAGCATATCTTTAAATATTAAGAAGTATGTATTTTCCATACCCTTTACAATTTTTCTGACATATCATTTGTAAGGGGGACTTACTAGTGGATCTTGTTAAGGTTGATGTGATTTTGGGTTTAGAGGAACCTTCTAGCCAAAGTGAGGTGCATTGATTTTTAGGGCACAAGGAATATTAAAGAAAGTTTATTAAGGGATATGCCAAGATCTCTATGCCCTTAGAAGAATTATTAAAGAGAAAAGGAAAGTTTTATTGGGGTGGGGCGCAAAACAATGTGTTTGAGACTTTGATAGAAAGGATTACTACATTGCATATTTTTTACTTTCCTTCATGGTCCAAACCTTTTCATGTTCATGTAGACACCTCTGTCATGGCCATTGGTGCGGTACTAATCCAACCTGGAGAATGGATTGTTGATCATCCTATTTTCTTTGCAAGCAGAAAGTTGACTCCAACATAACAAAATTACACAATCATAGAGTGCAAGGCATTGTCTATGATTTACATGCTCCATAAGTTTTGATAGTATTTGGTTGCTACCCCATTCATCTTTTATACATACCACATGTCACTGAAGTATTTGGTAAATAAGCTCTTTTTATAGGAGCACATATGCCGTCAAGTTTTGTTAATTCAGGAGTTTAACTTTACTGTGGTAGTTAAACTAGGTAAGAGAAATTTAGGTCCAAACCATTTATCAAGGATTCAATCGGGAGAGGATGTGCAGTATTGAGGAAAAAATGCTAGATGTAAAATTATTCGAGTTAAACTACACGCCCTTAGACTTAGAGGATATTGCTATATTTTTATGCACAAGTGTGGCACCTGAGGGAATTAAGGCTTTAGAGAAGAAACAACTTGCCATTTGTGTTACACCTTATATATTGATCAGTGGAGACTTATACAAGTTAGGTCATGATGAATTTTTGTGTCGGTGTGTACTTAAGCATGAGTGTGAAGCAATTATGGAGGAGGCTCATGGTGGTATTAGAGGAGGACAATATGTAGGAGATTTCACCGCATAAATGATTCTATTAACTACTCTATGGTGGGAAATATTATATAAGGATTAAAAATAGTATTGTAAGGCATGTGACCATTGTCATCACCTTGGAAAGCCTATGCATAAAGATGATATGCCTTTGAGGAATATTGCTAGTGCAAAACCTTTTGAGAAGTGGGAAATTGAATTTTTAGGCCCTATCTCCCTAGCCACATGTAGGACATGATCATTCTACATTATAACTTTTATAGACTGTCTTACAATATGGGAAGAAGTGGAGCCTACAAAGGATTACACAAAGGTGCATACTTTGCATCAAGGTTTCTATGGGAAAATATTATCAGTAGGTATGGATTCCCTTTAATTTTAACAAGTGATAGGGGTAGTCATTTCCTTAAAGAGAATATTAGGATATTACTGAATGAATTTATGGTTACACACCATAGGAAAACTCCTTATCACCCTCAGGAAAATCGAACTACTAAGGCCTTCAATAAGATACTGAGCCTTAAATTGACAAAAAATTGTGATGCTAAAAGGAGAGATTGGGATGATAAAGTCTCTATTGTGATTTGGTCGTACATGACAACTTACAAGAGGTTGAATAAAGCAACACCCTTTCAGTTGGTGTTTGGCAAAGAGGAGGTACTACCGATGGAACTCATACTACCTTCTTTTTGTATTGCACATGCAGGAGGTCTGGATAATGAGAAAACACTGGAATAATGAATTGACAAGCTAATGCAACTAGATCCATAACAAGATGGAGTCAGAAGTAATAAAAGAAAGGTAGAAGACATGGCATGATAGACACATCAAGGATAAGAATCTTCAGGTTGGAAAGATGGTACTTTTGTATGATTCAAATTTTTTGTGCCATCTTGGAAATCTTAAGTTGTATTGGTTGGGACTGTATATTATAAGTTACATACTTGGTTTAGATGCTTACTAGTTAGAGGTGCTAGATGGAACATGGTTTCTTGGTTACTTCAACAAGATTATGATGAAGCCTTACTATAAATAAGTCCTCTTGGTGTTTATAATAAGGAAATATTTCCACTTAGATTATATTTCCTTAATATATTCCCTTTATATGTGTTTCCTTTCACCGTTGCTATGTTTTTTCAGTTTAGTTCAGTGTTTTGTGTAATAATCATGCTTGCACACCATAAGCTAATTACTATCTAAGTGTTTTAATACAAAAAGGACTGCACATACCCTTAGTGTGGGGTGGTTTATATATAGGGTTCATTTCAGTGTTTTAATATTAACTGAAGGAGGGTATGCATAAAGAAACTTTTGTGTGGGTACTTTAAAAAGGGTGCAGATAGAGAAAGACTGCTCATGATTGAAAACCACTTATGGATGAACATAAAATGTAACACAAGGTAGGTAGGCTGCAGAAGTGGAAACTACTTGGAAGAAGGTGTAGTGGTGAAGTACTTCGGTGTATGAGGGCGCATGGAAGGAGGTTTGTGGACAACAAAGTAGAAGGCATGCTAGAAGGTTATGGCTATGGCACAGAGATGAGCAGTGTGAAATTTTTTCCAAAATGATGAATTAATGTTGGGGAAGGTGGTAGGTGGAGAGAAATAAATGTGATAAATTTTTGAAAATATATATAAGGACATGTGAAATCATTTTTACCTTTTCATACAATAGATTTTGAGCAAGCTAAAGGTGAGTGAGATAGCAAGACAATTGTGAAGTGCGGAGAGCTGTAAACCAATTATATTGTGTCATAATTTTGCATGGGGTAATCTTGCACTCCATTTGGAAAAGTGTTTTAGAAAAGTAGAGGCGTGCGGGGAAGAGGATTGATAGATAGGGTTTGGTTTCAAGCTAGGAAACATGGTTTTGACCTAGGGCATGCGAGTTGAGCTACAGAGTATGAGGTGAGGAAAAGAGCACACCTTTATAGCTATTATGGCACCAAAAAGAACACTTAGATCTGTACAAGGGGAAAGAAGAAAAATGAATTTGACATTGAAGTTAAAGATTCTCCCGAGAGTAAATTTTCTGAAATGCAATACCTGTAAGGTGTTTTCATTACTGTGATTGGGATTCACACATTCACCACTATAAGATTAGTGATTATAATGACATAAAAAAGGATCCCAAGGAGGAATTGGATAAATTTCTTGTGGTGAAGAATACGAAGAGAACAACGAATGACATGGTGGTTTACAATGATACTAGAAAAATTTATTGAGCTCCTGTATTTTTTCAAACCCAAAAAGTTATAATAGTGGCTCATGAGAAAATCCCATGAGGACTTGTTCTATTTTATTGGGCATTGAATGAGGATCACCACACCTTTTATTAGAATCTTAACATGGCTAAGAATCATGGGTATTGAGTTGAATAGCCACCTCAATGAAAAGGAAGCCATAGAAAAGACAAATAAGAAACTTGGATACACTAATGTAGGGTGTAGGATGGACATCCCTAAATTTCATAAGTATCATGTTATTCAAGAAGTAGCCCATCTCTTGACAAAGATAAACAATCAAGAGCATTGGTCTTAGTTAAATAAGGCTTGCCTTCATGTTGCGTAGAAGATGATAAAAGGTGTTGTGTATAACTTATCAAATTTCATTGTTGAGATAATTATTGAGGAATCATAGGAAGGTGAGAAAATCAGCTTTGGCACTATACTTATGTCATTAGTATTTGTTGAAATTAGAGTTCTCGATGGGCCAAAAGACAATATTTGGTAGTTTCTAGAAGAAAAAAGTGCTTGCGAAATATTTTCCAAATATACCTGTGATGGATCAATGAGTGAACCCTTTAAGCAAAGGTCAGAAATGTGGTACGAGTGCTTGTGCACTACGTTTGAATAATAATGGAGGATACCCAAGGATTTACCTTCGGTATTGGATAAAAAAGTATAGATTGTAGTGTATCAACACTTTCGTATTGGGAACTTTGGGATGAAGGATGGAAAATGGGGCCCTTGGTGTAAGCTTTCATATGCCTTCAATGCACACTATTTTCAAGCATATGTACATAGGTTCTCAAATTCATTTTGGTTGTTTTTTAATGCTGACAAGGTAGATTGTGAATACCACACATTGAGGAATTCTTACATTTATCCAGGTAAGACTAATTATATTGAAAGGTTGATTTCAGATGATATTAACATGAAGGTTGTTAGTTTGGCTATTGGAAAGTTGGGAATGGCTTTGGTATATATATACTTGAATCCTAAATTATAAAACGAGAAGTATTTGGAGAATGAATTCAATTTTCCTAGACCACCCAAGGGAAAACATACTGTGGGCACCTTAGAGGAAGAAGATATTTTTCCCGTTGAAGAGGAAGAAGGAGAAGAAGAATAACTTCATGAAGATATTGGTGGCCTAGAGCACAGGGGTAGAAGATAGCCTACGGTTAGAGAGAAGAGAGAGAGTGAGGTGACCCATCCATTGTAGAAACAAGAGGATGAACTATTAGAGACAAGCACAATGGAAATAGATGCAAATCAGCCAACATAGGAGCCTTAGTTTAAAAGGGTGCTAAGAAGAATAGGGAATCATGGCACGGGAACTTCCTAGCCCCCAAGAAGGGCACCAAGGACTTCTCCTAAGAAATCAGAACCTGAGAAAAAGAAGAGATGCAAATACATTCTTTGGAAGGATTATGAGGTAGAAGGGTCCAACGATAGTGTGCCTCGCATTCTAGTAATAATTGAGGACATTGTCAAGCTTGAGGAGGAGGAAGAGATAAAGGGAGATGAAGAGGAGTTGAAAGAAACATTTACCTAAATAGAAAATGATGGTCCTTCAAGTGCACCCCATACTACACAAGAAGGTGAAGGACCAGTACTAGAATCGGGCACCCAAATTCCAAAAGGTAAGCACACCAGAAAGAGAAGGAGGATGAAGACTATGAGACTTGTATAGTTGGGTATGTAGATGATAAAAGAAAAATCATATGCACGTAGTTCCAAAGAACTTTGGATCCTAAGGATTTGTATGGGTGGGAACTTATGGATGTAGAGACGGTAAATGCATGCACGTGCAAGAAATTGTATTGGTCTATGTAGACTCATATGGATGATCCTGATTTCAACGTGTGTGAGGATTCATGTGTTTCATGCAGATGAAGAAATTTCCCCACATCAGGCATGTGAATGTCAAGCCCACTGTCATGTCGGATGAGTAGGTGAGAAATGCTTTGGTGAAGGTATCTACACAAGTTGTGCGCAGAAACATAGATAAAGTGGTAACCCATAGGGAATTGATGGATGATAACAAGGACAAGGACAAGGACAAGGAAATAAAGCACCTGACATTAGAAAAGGAAAGGGTTGAGGAAAAGGAAAAATTAATTGTTACTATAGCAGAGGAAATTGGAGATGAAAATTTTAAGGTATGACCACACCTAGAATCACAAGTTACACAAAAATTTCCTTCTTTGATACATTACCTATGCACTCAGTACAGTTGGTAGTAAATGAAGATACCATGTGTATGCCAGCACTAAAGGATGTTGTAGAGGAGGAAGAAAATGCCAAGACCATGATTTCAAGGAAAGTTGCGAGTTATGAATCATTGTTGTAGACACTAAAGGACAAGCTAAAGAAGGAAAATCAAGCTTTGAATATGTGTGCGGTGCTAGATTCAATTATTAGGAAATAACCAATTAAAGAGGATAATGTGGTCCTAAAGGAAATGAAGAATGAGATGACCGTGCACATGGAGAGGCTTACTCTCATATAAGAAAATAACAAAGCACTTACAAAATCCCAAGATCTACATAAGGAAATAATGAATGAAATTTTAAAACTCATCGTGTAGAAGATGGATTTCATGGAGGGGATGGTATTTAGCATGTCTAACATTTTTAGAATTTTGCAAAATGAACAAGAAAACATGACTCAGCATGAGTTGGAAGCTGTGGTTACAGACGTCCATGATAAAATAGGTGAAGGACTGAGTGCTTGGTAAAAATTATAGGTAGAGATTAAAAATGAATGGACAGAGTTAATCATGCCTATAGAAGAGAAAGGCACCAATTAGTTTTTAATTATTTTTGTTCAAATAATTACATATTCTTTCATTCATTATTCTTTCTTTCTAGAGATACAATTGTGATTACCCATTGTCGAGGGAAAAAATGACTTTATTATGTGGTAATGTTGATATAAGGAAATACAAATCAAGTATGGAAGTGCATAAGGTTTGGGTACATAGGCACAAGGCGTGTGGAAGAGCATGGAAGTATATACAAATAGGGGCATGCCAAGTAACAGGTTGAAAACAAGACTTAGCCACTTTTTACAGATCAAGGCTATTTTTGGACATGAAGTGCGAGAGATCATAAAGGTATGGAAAATTTCGAGCTATGCAAGGCTATTTTGGATAAGCGAAAGATCAAGCGCCATGTAGTGTTTTGAATTAACAATAGTATATATACTAATATATAATTATAGGAGATCTCTTATTAGCACTTTACATGTTTTGGTATTATTATGTGTAAGGGTGTGTGGATAATATTAGCATGTAGCCTAGTTTTGTAATGTGCATAGATGGTGAAGGGAAATTCTTCACCCCTATAAATAGGTATTGATTTGCATGGTTTGGTAGAAGTTTGTGATTATTGTAGTGTTATGTTGTGAATCTATTAGCACACATAACCATGGTGACTTCATGATGTATGAAGAAGCTTATGAGTTTTACAGTATTTAATGTAATGGGTCTTATTGGTTGGATATTGGTGTTGGATGTAACTGAGAAAGGATCTTGTATGGTAAAATTGATTATAGTAATTTATAGTTAATATTTTATATGGTTTAGATCTAGATATGGTTTACGTACTATGGTTTAATATATTATCTATTATGGATCTGAAATGTATATTCATTCATGTTAACATCTTGCAAATGCTTCACAAAGAGGGACCTGGTACCCTTGCATGATTTTGGTGAGTGCTTAGTTTAGGTTGAGTGATGTGCATGTGTGCCTTGGGATATTTGCAGTGAATTCTAGGATACATCAGTCATGGAAGACCAAGGAGTTTTTTTGAGATAGATTCAAGTATAAAGGCATGTTATATTAGCTCATCATGACTAGTTGTCATGAGGACTATGTGAGAAAGCTAAAGAGGGTTGAAGGAGAGAATAGAGGGGTCAATAATAGAGATGAGAAGTGGTGTGAAGGGCTAATAAATATTGAAGAGTATGTGTGCAAGTTCATTAGACCTAATCAATAAGAGAAGGACATATTTGAGTGAGTTAGGAGAGGGCTTGTTTTGAAGACTGTATGAAGAGTTTGGAGCTGAATTAGAGATCATGATTAGTTTTGAAAGAAACATATCTTCAGTGATCATCCATTTTAGGTGGATGAGTTGGTAATTTTTCATATTATGGGGTTGTATCCTCCTTTTAGGATTGGTTTCCTACTAAACTAGGGGTTGGTTCTCCTTGTGGGGTTGGTGCCTCACTAAAAAAATATTGCTTGATGTGTAATATTCTTGTAAGTCCTTTGTTATGAGTAATATTAGTAGAGGTTTCAGTGGTTTTTCTTCCCCTTGAGGGTTTCCCACTTACATACAAAGTGTTCACTTTTTCTCTACTTTGTTTCATATTATTATGATTGGATGTTACACACCTAATAAGATCACAACTGGTTATATATGTTGAATGATTACTTTGAATGCTAAATATATGTTATGGTAGTACCTAGTATTGAGGTATATATTTGAGAAGTAACTTTCTCCACACAAACAATCCATTAATAATTCTATTCTAGGAAGTGGAAACCTATATTTGATTGTGATCTTGTTTATAGCCTTGGAGTCAGTACACATCCTCTAATCACCTCTTTATTTAGAATCAACACCGTAGGGAGTACACATGGACTGAGGATATCCATAATCAATACTTTATCTAAAAACTCTTCACTTGTTTCTTGATTTTTTCATTTTATTTAGGATTCATTTTTATATGTTACTTTAATAGGAAACATTTCTCCCGGCACAAAGTCTATATGATGGCTGATATCTCTCATTGGAGGAAAATAACTAGGTAGTTAATCTACTACAATGTCTACATACTCCTTCAATTTGTCTTGTACCTCTTGTAACAAATCATAAATCTTAGTTGTTGTTATGAATGTCCTTAATTTACCCACCAATCAAAATCCTATTTATTCCTCTTCCATTGTTTTGAAGAACCCATTTCTCAAATCATCATAATACTTGAACAAATATATTGTTTAGTGTCATCATCCTTCATAAAAAAATAATGTATCACTGACTCCATCCCTCTCCAAGACATATAAATTCCTTCTCCCATCATGTGTTGTCTTTCTATCATACTACCAAGTCCTACCAAAAATAACATGGCACATATCCATGGGAATAACATCAAAAATAATTTTTCCTTGTACCTACCAATTTGAAATTCAACCCAACATTTCTCACTAACTAAAACTTAATTTTCCTTACTAAACCATGAAATTTTTTATGGAGTAGGGTGAGGTATCTTCTTCAATCCTAGTTTATTCACCATTTCAACATAAACTAAATTATCTATACTTCCTAAATCTATAACCATCTTACAACACTTACCTTGGAATTTGTAGGAGGTCTTGAACAAAAAATTTCTTTATGGCATCTCCTTCTCTTTTAGTGTTTTGATAAAAAAATTCTCATTTGCAATGATTCACCCACTTCTATTTCCTCTACAATTAAAGTAGAACATACACTCTCTTCATCTCCACCTTGAGTAATTTGATTTCTTCCTTTGGTCCTTGTATTACTTGTTGGATTCTCCTCTTGGAACTTTTATGATTTATGGCCTAAAAATTTGTTATATTTGTAACACCTACCTATGAAACCACCTGATTATATTCCTATTACTCCATATCCACCTATGAAATAGGTTATCTTACCTCTATAACCTCCTTTTGAACTAGATGATGGATAATTTTGTGAAGTACTTGACTCACCTTGGATTCTTTGTGATTGTCCTCTTCCACTCTATTGACATCTGCTTCTAAAATTTTTTCATCTTCCTCTATTTTTTTATTATATATCTTATTTAACATGTCCTAAGGTTTTAAAGAAAATTGGTAGCACACTTCTAAATTTCTAGAACTTACCAGATAAGCTCATCCCGAATCAGTACCTTAACCCATTCAAATACCTTGATATCTTTTAAAAATATTCCTCCACATGTCTTGGCTTGATTATTAGCTTATAGAAATCTTCTTTGTAATATTTAACACTCATCTCTTTCTTCTTCATATTTTGAAGTTTCCTGTATAGGTTTCTCTTGTAGTCACTAGGTAAAAATTTACCTTTAACTTTTCCACCATTATATCCCCTACCTTAATATTTTTTTTTCTTGTTTGACTCTCCCATCATGTAGGAACTCCCACTAGATAGCTGCATGTTCTTTCAACCTTACACAAGAAAACTTAACCTTCATCGTTAATCAAAACATTATCAAATTTAAAGCATTTTTATGAATTAGTAATCTAATCTTCCAGCTCTTCTCCATCAAGACTACCTACATAGGTAGGAATTTCCATATTTGGATAGTATTCTTGTACTACATAATTACCTTAAGTAACTTGTCCATCTCACTCTCTTCAAGATCTTTTGCCTCTCCTTGTGCTAGAACTACTTATAGTTCTTCCTTGTCACTCATATCACTATAACCAATCCTCTCCTTTTGTTATCCAAATATATTTATTTTTGCATAAAAATTGAATCTAAGGTTCCTCAACTCTTGAAGAATAGCCTCTCCCATTTGTAAGGTTGTTTCCCCTCTCCCAATGATTTCCTTGTGGGTGGGATTTTATCTTTCTTAGCCAAACAAAAATGGAACTCCTATCTCTTGTAATAAAATTTACTCCTTAATCTTCCTCATGTGTCTAACCCTACTTTGATACCACAAATGATGCAAATAAGGTTTGCAATAAGTCTCAACTCACCTCTAAAATCACAAATGACTAACTTGCTTCGTTAAGGCTAGTAGCCATCCTAGACCTGATTTTCAGCCTTTATGTAAATTGTAGATATTTTCATGAAAAATATAAACCATTTCATACACCCTTTATCATATATGAACCCCTGACAAAATTTTATTTTCTAACTCCAAGTAAAAAAGACACATTTTTAAAATTAGTCCTTATTCTATTAGGCTTATTATCCCTTATTTGCACACTATTATAAATATCCATACAAAGAAACACCACCCTAACATAAAACATCTAAAATACATTATAGGTCATCCAAAAAATGTTACTACTAAAATTTAGAAGATTTGTTGGTCAAATCTCCTATAAAATGAAATTTTGTTCAAAAACCCTAGATGAGGGTGTACACAATCTCAGTTAACATGAGAAGAGGAATACTAAGTTTTTGTCGGTTTATTCAAGTTTAAATGATCTCTGAAAGTTGTATGAGTTTTGTGATATCCAAACACACCTTTTTCATTCATAAATCACCCCTAATTGATCAAGTTACTCTTCAAACTAACATTTCATGAGATGACTTTATTTTCAAATTTCCTAGAACACGGTATCCCAAGCCCTAATAACAAAGACCAAAATGAAACACACTGATAATAAATAAGGAAACATAAATATCACTCTTACCATAAAGAAAAATCCTCCTCTAGACTTTTACTAATTAGCTCCTCATTTATAATTATTCATACACATTAAATTGAATGTAAAGGTAAATAGTTTTCAAGCAAAAGGAAATTTCCAATTCTTGGAGCTTGTTATCTAGTTTCTCATTCAAAAAATATTTCCCCAAAAAATTAGTTACATCATAATATATTTCTCTTTCCCAATTCTCAACCGAATTTAGAGTCTTTTAAGCCCTCTTAAGATCATATTAAGAATTAATTACAACATTCAAAAGCCATATCAATGCATGACACTTTATGAATCTAACATGTATTATGAATCCTAACCTTTTGAGGACATATTAAATATTATTTACTCCAAGAAACCAGATTTAAACACCTAAACAAGCCAAAAAGCCTTTCAAAATTCAAATTGACACTTTTGGCGGGAAAAGCCAAAATTTGAATTTTGAAAGTGCTAAACTCAAAATAACACCTTAAAATGAATCCTAATGTACATATAATGAATTTTATACCCTTTAAACCAACTTCAAATCCAAAATTTGATAAAACAAACCAAAATTTATGACTGAGAGAGATGCCCCTACATCAAGGATCTTCTTCTTGGTATGTTGTAGGTATATCCTCCTTCCTTTCTAGCTCAATCTGAGTTTTTTTAGATAGAGTAGAGAGTATTTCATTATTACATCCATGTTTTTCTATAAATATAGATAAATTTCTTTCACACGTTTACTAAATAAGTAAACTTATATGTTTTACCCTTAAGATCAAATGTCTTGATTTTAGGAGTTTGTTTGCTTATAACAAGATATCATGAGAAGTTAGATTGTTTTATAAAGACAATGACATGCCAAGATGATAATGGAAAATACCTTATTTTGAATGAGTTAAGAAAGACAATAAGTTAAGGTAGATTTTATCTATGAAGTTAAAAAGACACAAAAGGGTTTCACCAGCTTTTTCAATATATGGATGAATAAAATGAACCCAATTAGAGGATTACCATTTACTTCATGATTTCATGATGTATTTCCTGATGAATTATGAGGAGTTATACCATATATATATATATATATATATATATATATATATATATATATATATATATATGTTTTCATGTGTTTTTTCAAGGGAAAAAGTTAACGTTGAAACATGACAACTATACCCGAGTGTCAAAGTTTTTCTTATAATCCCTCTTGAGCACTTCTCCGGACTAGTTCTTCCCATGTGTCATGCCTATCTCCATATTATAAGTGATCATATGTTTTATTTTACAATTTCCCAAGTGTTTGATATGTGAACACAATCTCATAAAGTTCTTCTGATATAATGCTTCTCAAGTAATTTCTTCAATGAACATGAAAAAGGCTATTTTTAGCCTTTGAGGGACATGTGTGCACTCTCTGAGAGAGATTTAAATGCCCAAATTCATCAGGAAGGGGTGTTAAAGAGATAATATCATATTTTATGTGTTTTAGGAAAATTTATGGAATATTTGGAGGTTTAGGGACAAGTTTAGTGAAAGCTTATTTTTAAAGGTAAAGGAGCGTACAATTCAAAATGGTTCCTAAGCTTTGAAAGATGATTCCAGATCTCTGTGAAGAGTTGGAGGTCAAAAAGATAACATTGTAAATATAATTCAATTCCATAAATTATGGTGATTTCTATTTTTCACAAGACTAAAGTGCTTCTTTCCACAACCTATTTTTGGAAAGCACACTTTACGGTCCCAAGAAAAAAGGATATTTTTAAGGAGTCTAAGGATGAATTAGATCATAAAACAAATCCCATTATTATTAATAGGATATTTGGAGTCAAAATCATATAAGTAATTGTCCCAAACATCTTCCGAGAGCTCTATAAACTTCGTCCTCAAGGATCTCTCCAAGGTAAGCTAATGGGACTTAGCCAAACTCACGTGTGGACAAGTGTCGGATCGGATGAAGGTGAACTTGTGTGTCCCATATATCTCATACCCTTGGGATATTTGGGACAAAAATGTGTGCCCATGAGCTAAGTTATCCCTTGGTTCATCATGTGACCCCAAGAAGGCTCCGTAGGCTATTTTTCAATGCCCTTTTCTCTTTGCTTCAAAAACACATTCCACCACTCGTCAAGACTATGTGAGGGAAATTTTGTATGTACTATATATACCATCCCTTTGGGATAGCTGGGACACAAAATACACACATGAAAAATCCCTTAGCCGGGTTCCTCATGTGACCTAGTCTTAGCCCCTAAGAGATTTTTTCATGCTTTTTCTCTCTCCTATAAAAGGAAATAATCATGTGACACTTGTCATGTTATGGTGAGGGAATTTTTTTGTATGAAATATCCCATCACTTTGAGATAAACAAAATTTCTACCTTACACGAAGTTTTTAAAAAAAAAAAAACTATAAATTTTCTATTTGTCGTGTTGTTTCCTTCCTTGTGCTTGCATGAGAGGTGCTACCATATTTTTTCCATAAACCATTGCAACCGGTCTCCACAAAATTTTCCGTCCATTTCTCCATGATCATAGGTGAAAATAACCAAGAAAATTGATTTTTTCCTAGACACCATGTTGAATTTTTTTAGAATGACTCCTACTCTAGAATGAGAAAAAAACATATCTTTCTAACCGGTGAACAAATCTAAATGAATTATTCATAGATGATCTACATACCAAATGCATTCAATAAGAAAGTTAAAACATATTAAATGATGACCTAGATTTTTAATGGCATAAATTCTTAATTTTGTGCCCCAGCTTTCTAGTTTTTCAATTTTTGGATATTTCGGCGAGATGAGATCGAGGTGAAAATTTAAACACAAGGTCTCAGGAGCAAGCCTATTTAACCAAAACTATTTTCATGGAAAACCAATGTTGGGAAGTGATATTTATAAAAATAGTAAGTTTATGGTGTCTTCAATTAATAAAAAATAACAACTCAGCTAAAATATTAAGTCTCTTTAGAACAACGCACTCAGTGAACAATGAGAATGGTAAACTAGGCAATTTAAGTCAAAAAGCAAAAAAGAGGACAAAAAAGAAAAAAGGAAAGGGAAATGTATATGTTATGTGAAAAGAGTAGCACCCTGGGAAATTTGGTTATGAATACCTACTTTTTGGAAAACATGAGATGATCTCACAAGAGTGGGACTTGCACAAATGAGATCAACCTCCGCAGAAAGATTGTTCCTCTTCCTAATCTAATGCTAAAACTAATCCTCATGAAGGAAATGCAACTAAATATTCCTAATATATTAATTAAGGAACCAAGGAGAGAGAAAATTCATAAAAATGAAGAAATACTACACTAAGGAGGTGATAACACTAAGAAAAGGGGGTGAAATATCCTGTTGAGGGAGAAATTGAAGGAAAAAATGTAGTTGAGAGAGGCCAAAATAGATTTTACACAGTCCCAGGAAATGCATTTACCACCAAACCTCCATGAAACACAACAAAAAGAACCTACAAATGAAATAAAACATGCAAAGAATAGAACATCATTAATAGAGAGGCAAGGGGAGACAAAAACAAATGCATAGGTTGAGAGAAGACCACAAAAACCAATTTTATTACTTCATAGAAGTTGCACAGTCCATTACATCTATAAAATAGAGGCACCAATACATTCTACAGGCCCATGTGAAGGATTACAACTAAATGGAATTGAGAAACAAATTTGTAAGAGTTTCCCTATGTTGCAGAATGTCTCCCCTCTAAACTAAGACGAGTTTATAATATATAGGAGATGGAGAAGAGAGAAAGAGTGAAACTCATATTTATAATCCCACCCACCAAAAAATTTCATTAAATGATTTGAAAAAGGCATGGGAATCCTTACAAATCCATTCCCCCATTGTACATTGCTTCTGAAAGAAGAAATGGGCACCATACTTCATTAATGTTGGTAGTTGGGCTAAAACTGTACTTTTTTGTGTTGGATACATTTCCCTACTTTTTCCCCATCTACCCTCATTTTAATAAAAAAATTACATTACATGGTAGATTTCAATACCTTTCTAATGATATAAATTTTGTGGAAAAAGGAGCAATAAGTCAAAATTTATGGCCATTTTAAGTTCATGTGAAAACTTCCATTTTCCTTTGTTGCGGCTTGCGGCTTTGCACGATTAACGCGACTTTTACGGTGTTGCACGACTTTTGCGATTTAGCATGGATTTTGAGTTTTGCATGAATTTTTACAGTGTTATGTGGATTTTCAGTGTTACATGGATGTTTTTGTGTTACGTGGCCTTTGTAGTGTTACGCGGATTTTGTAGTAATGTGCGAGATATTGAGTGTTACACAAATTTCACCATGGTTTTCTTTGAGCCTAAAATTCCAAGTTATCCATTGAAACTCCATGAAGCACTTCAATTCCAAATGTAGTCATTATTTTGCCCTTAATACTTCTTTCTAACCCCAAACGCATCGACCTATCATCCAACATACGTTAGGCACTCACCCGAGGCATGCATGGGCACTAAGCCCCTCCTTTATGTGAGCTTCGCAAGAGAGTTCCACCATTAATGGAGGAGTACTTGCAGAAACACAAGTTCATGCATTTATTCAAAAAGGTAGAAGATATAACTAAAAGATATACACATCAATGCATCACAAAATCTAAATAATCATTGTAAGTACAAGAAACTAGATCCGAGTCATGATAAGCCAAGTAATATAAGGGTTTACACCCATAAGCAAGTTGTACATAATAGATCCATGTATATTGATTTAACAAAATTCTGGTAGCCATATTACATTCAAAATGGTCATCTTAGACCATATACATTAAATGGAAGTGACTTAACTCCTACAAACCTATCTCGATCAGAGATCCTAACTATACTTTTCCCCATTATATCCTTTGTTCTATACATATGTTTAATGGTATCTATTACAACCCTCTAGTACTAAGTACTCTAAAACCTAGCACTATGAAATCCAAACCCTTAGCATTTCGTAGTACTTCATTACTCTCCTTTTCTTTCTCCATACATATGTTTAATGGTATCTATTACAACCCTCAAGCACTAAGTACTCTAAAACCTAGCACTATGAAATCCAAACCCTTAGCATTTCCACGATACTTCATTACTCTCCTTTTCTTTCTCTGCGTGTCTACACTCTATGCATTATCTTTGTATTCTCTATGTGTGTGTATGTTCATGTCCCAAGCACCTTTTTAAATAGGATTATCGACCACCACCATGACTTCTCTCCTAAGAAGATCACATGCCAAGTGTCAATGTGGTCCTCCATTGGTGAATGGTTATCCTTTTTACAAACCTTTCACTAACTGTAATGATGCCTCTGGAAATATTTCCAATGTGGAATATCATTTTCTTGACATCCACAATTCCAGTGACACCTTATATGATTATCATGCCTAGTAATGTCCTCAAATTTTTCCTCAAGTGACTCCATGATGCCAAATATGGCTAAGTCCTTTAAACCCTTGTTCTTCCTCACATGCACACCTTGATTTCACTTAAACCCTTCTTAAACCCCTTTTTCCTATGCACTTTTCCCTGAGTGCCCTTCTATCCATTGATCATGTGCACGCATGCCTCTTGGTACTTATCCAATATTTTAGGGTCCAACATCACCCCACACTATGTGTGTTCTCCATCCTCGAAAATTTTTGATTCCTCAAAGAATAAAGAATAGAGGTGTAGAAATAATTAAATAATGGAAAGATGGAAGAATGGAAGAATAGAAGAATATGCTATTGTTGCATGAGGAGTGGTAAATCCTTCACGGACACCTCAATCTTCTCCCTACGCCTCTCGAATTAGATCACACACCAATGTGATTACTTCATCAAAAATAAGTTCCTCACTATTAGCTTTCAGCATATCAATAATACTTTCTAGCTTCTTGCTAAGATCGCCTAGCACATCCATCTTGTGAGTGACTTGGGAGTTTAGTTCCTTTAGCTTATTCTTAATTGAACCCCAAAAGGTTTTTATTTCTTCTAACTTCTTCTCAACTTTGTACAAGATCTTATCGCACTCCACCCTATTGTCTTTGTGGTTCTCTTGAAATTATTTCAAATATGATTCATGTGTAGCAACCAACATGCTTGCTACCCTATCCCTATTGGCACAATTGTCATACATGGCTTCAACCATCGTGTTGCAGTATTTAATATGGAAAGGAGTTCACAGTACTAGGTCAATGTTTCCCCAATATCCAACTTTTCCTCCTTCTGGTGTGCCATCACCTCCTTTGATGAATATAATGCATGTGGTTGTCTTTCCATGGTGAGGATGTGGGTCAAGTATTCCAAGCATTGCATGGTTGACTCATATTTCTGGTCAGTCGGGACTAAGTCTAGGTGCTTCAATATTATGGCATCTGAAATGCCCTCTATCTTCTTATGGATTTTTTACACCTTTACCTTTTCATCCCTTAGCTCACACCTTAACTGGACACAAATCAATTCCTTTTGTTTTATCTCTTTGTCCCACTCATTTATGCCTTCATTATTTTTATCAAGCTCTTCCTCCAAGACCCTTTTCTTGTCTTTTCTACTAAAGACTTTTTCCTCTACCTCCATTGATCCTTTATTGAGCATGTTGCAAAATTTTTCATCGAGAAATTTGTTGGGAATTTATGAGATGGTTTACTCCCTTGGCATTTGGTATCTTCATTAATGCATTTCAGTTTACCTTAAATTCGGGTTCATCAATGTGGGACTCAAAAGCCCAAGATAGCATTTTCCATGTGCATGGGTACTCACCTTATTCATCAAAAGAAGACCAATCAAGGATTTGGTTTATGGGAATGGTACTTGGGAAGCACAGACGCAGTAGATTTTTTGGATCATTAATGTAAGTCATTTCTTATTCATGTGCCGCTACTATGCCCTTTCCACCTATGTGCATTTCCTTTGGGAATCTTACTGCTAAGTTGGGGTCTTTGCCCATGCTTCCAAAATCCTTTCCCACACTCACACTTTCCTTTGTTTCCTTCAGCACTTCCTCAACGACTTCACTCAACTTTTTACTCCACCAACTGTTGGATAATTCCTTCCACTTCCCTTTTTATGGTATTATCCATCTTATTCTTGATCGTCGTCGAGTTCTTCTAATCCTTCATGTTTACTTTTTTTCTACCCCATTTTTCATGAGTTCCTCCATTTTTCTCATCCTTCTCTTCATTTCCTTCTTCCTCTGACTCATGTATATTGTAAACATGATGATTTTTAGCCTTGCCGCACTCTTCATTGTCTTCATTTCCCTTTTTGGCCTCCATGATTTCTATTCCACTTGAGTTTGAGCCTTTTGTCACCCTCTACTTCTTCCTTACTGGTGATTCCAGTTCAGGGGACTTCTCTTTTTCTTCTTTCTCAGGAGACTATTCCCTTATTATTGACTCTTCCTTCTATGGTAACTCTTCCTTCTATGGCAATTCCTCCTATGAAAACTCTTTTTTCATGGAAGAATTCTTCCGGTGGACATAAGTATTGGTGCCCAATCCCAACTCCTATGCCCCTACTATATGCACTATCTACACGCTTGACATATTTTTCTCAAGAGCCTCTCCTCTATCTATTTTCCTTTGTACAATATTCTTCCGCATAGTGGGGTCCTCAAGAATGGAGACATCATCTTCAACATAAGTGCCCTTTTCATACTTAGGCCTTATGCACAAATACACCCTCACTATTTTCCTCCCTATAATAGGTAATGTTACTGGTTTTAACATGTGCATGTCATGGGAGACATACTTCTCCACATAGGCACGCTTCTTGGGGTATATTAGTTTCTTGCGCAACTCATGGTAGTCTTGATCTACTACACTTAGATCAAATATGAGTTTCTTCACCTCTTTGAAATGATTGACCCTAACCTGGAAGTACTGTGTTGTGAAGGAGAAAGGAAATTTACACCAAGGACTCTTGGTGTCATCTACTAAAGTAAATATACCAATAAAAATGTTGGTATATGATGACCTTAACCTATCCTTGTACTAGTAAAGGAAATTGTTTGGGTATCCTCCATTCATCCCCTGAATGCGTCGCACATCCACTTCTACCATTTTTCCGGCACACCTTATCGGTGACCGTCATGGTGTTACAGGTATAGTGTTCAAACCTCTTAGGGGGTGAGGGTCCTCATCTTGTTATTCCCAAAAATGTATCTCGGCCCATCAGAACTCCAATCTTTGAAAATACAATTGTGAGGAGGACATTACCAAACATGATCTTCTCTTCATCGTGTATGGCATCTATGATATCATTTGTAATAAAAGTTGAGAGGTTTTAGATGGTTACATCATAGATCTTGTGACACACATTCAACCAGGCCTTGTTGATCTGTGTCCATCTCTCTTACCCATTCAGCTTGGTAACTAAGCACCCAAACATCCTCATCACCGGGTCAATAATTATATAAATGTTGAAGTAGTGCAGACCCTTCTTGTATTCATAAGCCTCAACAATATTCTTAATGGATTCCTTGTCTTTCAAGTCATCCTCTAATGAATCTCCTTCAAAGATAAGTCTAGTGAACTTAGAAATTAGTGGGCAGGTTATGCGTATCCTCCAACCTTTGAAATAGAAGTGGTCTTCATACACGTGTGACATCAACCTTTGGTATAGTAGCTTGGGATTTTTGAAATAGACCAACTCGTAGAGTTCCAACAACCAAGGCTTCTCCATTTCACCTTTACCTCATCGTCATAGATGGGCATTCCATCTAGTGTCCTCTTTTCTATAGGGTGAACTAGTTCTAGTGTCATTTCATTCTTTTTGGTACTCGTTCGATGGTTGTAATCACTAGACGGCCATATTTTTGATGTGAGACACCCATTCTTTACTAAGTAATATGTCGTCTGGGTACTACATTTCCAGATATGACTCTTCATTGAAACTGGTAAAAATGGTTTGGTTTCTTTTTCCTTGCCCTTCTTCGATTAAACATTTGCTTCTTTCCTTGGTGTCATTCCTTCATCAGGGCCCTTAAAACTTCTTCCTTGCTCTTGTTCCTAGCTCTTCTCAACTTTTTGTCTCCACTCCTTTGTTAAAAATCCTTAAAACCACATGGCCTAGCTATATAACCCTAACATGGGAAACCAATTTTCCACAATACGGCGTAACACCCATAGTATTATTCCACAACACCTTCTCTTCTTATGCCTGTGTACTTATTTCTACTCTGGTTTGCTAATCAAATGATCTATCCTTGTAAATCTTCACAACCCTTCTCAAAATTTCTTCACAATGATGCCCTAGTTTACGAGAGCTATTTGATAACTTAAAATACAAGGTAGAAAATAATGCACCCCCGATCTTCTATTTATAACTTTTTCTTTTCTCCACAATAAATGTCATGCCACCTACCAATGTACTTTCACAATAAAGGTGGTTTTTAAAAATTCCAGCCTTCAGCGCTTTACTCGCACTTAATCTTACATGAACATTTCCATAACCTTCCCGCGTGTAACTCGCCTCAACCATAGAATTCTTTGCGCTTGCTCCCATACCGAAGTCAATTCTTCCTCTTTGTCTTGGACCAAGTTATTTTCACTTCCTACCTCATGTTTCTCATATGATTTTTACCCTTAGACATGGTTCTTAAAGCATTTTGATGCCATCCTTCCCTTATGTTCACCTTTTCCACATGCGATCTTCCAATCCACATTTTTATTTCAACCCGGGCCATCCATAACCATAGCTTCCAGCACTTGTCACATCACTCCACCCCACACAAAAATGGATGTGTGGTCCTCTGCACATATAAATATATATTTTAAATAATAAGTGGCTACCAGTGCACAAACGTGCACAAAACAAAACAACAAGAAAGGGAAACAAAAAGAAAGGAAACTACATCAAAGTAAAACCTAGGCTAACTGACAATATTGCCTTATTTACAAACACAAAGAAGACTTATTTATAGTAGGGCTTCAACCTACTCCCATTGAAATGGCCTGGAAACCATGTTCCATCCAACGCTTGTAACTAAAAACACCTAAATCAAGTATATAGGATATAATATATGGGCCCATCCAATGGAATTTGAATTTTCCGGATGGCTCAGAAACTTAGAATCATACAATAGAACCATCTCGCCCAACCTGTAATTGTTTGTTCTTGATGTGCCTATCATGCCATGCCTTCTACCTAGATTTTTCTATTTTTTGACTATAACAAGAAATAGCTCGCCTCTCATCTAACTGCATCAACTTATCAATCCTATCCTTAAGAGCTTGTTCATCATCTAAGCCTCCTGGGTGTGCTATACATAGTGATGGTAACATGAATTCAATAGGTAACACATCTTCTATGCAAAACACCAATTGAAAAGGTGAGGCCTTGATCAGTCTCTTATAAGTAGTCCGATGTGACCATAACACAACAAAATTTTTTTCATCCCAATACTTTCTTCCCACATTAAAAATCTTGGTTAACATGTGATTATAAATTTTGTTAAATGCCTCGGTAGTCCCATTAGCTTGTGGGTGATAAGGGGTAGTCTTGTGGTGGGCTATCATGAATTTTGACAATAATATTATAAGCTGTCTCATTTAAGAAATGAGTACCCCTATCACTTGTTAAGCTCAACAGGAAACCATATATGCTGATTATATTTTCCCATAAGAACCTAGTTGTTTTTGTTGTTGTGTAATCCCTTGTAGGCGTCACTTCTGGACAAATTTCAAGGTACTTTTTGCATGTAATGATATAGCATGAACCTGTCCATCACGTGGCTGAGTAAATAGCGCCTACGAATTGAATTTCTCACTTTTTGAATGGTTCTCAGTAGTGGTAATCAGTCTTAATGAAATTTCATCTCTTTTCTCTGGTTTACTAAGGCACTTTGGAAGTGGTTATAGGCCTTATAATACTCAATACAATATTTGTAAATTATTTCCCACAAGAATGATCTTACGCATAACTACATTTCCTACATAGTGTCATCCTACAATTCCACCATATATTTCCTCCATGATTGCAACACGCTCATGCTCTAATACGCACTGGTGCAAAAACTCATCATGGCCTAGCTTGTATAAGTCTCCACTAATTAACATGCGGGTGCGACGTGTATGACTTACTCGCTTTCTTTCCAAAGTCTTCATTCCTTCTGGCACCATACCCATTTTTAGAAACACAACAATATCTTCCAATTCATAGGGCACACGTTGCAATCTAAACAGTTACACATCTGAAATTTTATCCTCAATGCTCTGCATGTCCTCCCCTGAGTTAATCCTTGATAAATGGTCAGGCCCCAAATTACTCTTACCCAGTTTCACAACAACTATAAACTCAAACTCTTGAAATAGTAGGACCCACTGACATATGCACCCTTGTAAAATGAGCTTGTTTACCAAGTACTTCAATGCCATGTGGTCTGTGTAGAATATAAAGGGTGTTGCCAACAAATACTTTGCCTGAATTTGTGCAGTGCGTAGATCATTGACAATGCCTCACGCTCAGTAGTAGTATAGTTTTGTTTTGTTGGGGTTAGCTTCCTACTAGAAAAGCACAAGGGGTGGTCAACAATTCCCTCTCCAGGTTGTGCTAAGATTGCTCTAATCATCATCCTTGAAGAATCAACATGTACATGGAATGGCTTATCCCAAGAAGGAAATCATAATATGGGTGCAATGATAAGCCTATTCTTCAATGTATCAAATGCCATCTAGCTGCACCTCTCCCCAATGAAATGTAATTTTGTGCTTCAACAAATTTTCCAATGGCACAATGATCTTAGCATACCCCTTAATAAATTTCTAGTAATACCCCATATGCCCAAGGAATCATGCATTACGCTCTAGCTGGTAGGTTCCCCCAATCCCACAATAACGACAACTTTGGTAGGATCCACCAACAATCCTTCCTTACATATTCCCCAACAGGTGCCAAATGGAGTAGCGAAAACACATTTCTTAATGTTGAGGGATATACTTAACTACCGACATCTCTCAAACATCAGCCTCAGATTGTCACAATGGTCCCTCACTAATCCATATACTGTCCAGTCATCCATGTAGTCTTGTAGAAATTTGTGGATGAAGTCCTGAAACACCTGAACCACAATGTGTGAAAACACAACATACGTGTTCTTTAGTCCAAAAGGCATGACCATGTAGGAAAACATTCCCCATCCAGTAGAGAAAGTTGTCTTTTCTTGGTACTCCTTTGTAATTCTAACCTAATGATATCCTGAGAATCCATCTATGAAAGAATATATTTTGCGCCTAGCTACTCCTTTTAGGATCTCCTTAGTAAAGGGGGTTGGAAAAGTGTCAATGACACATGCTACATTAAAATCTTTGCAATAAAGGAAAATATTTATCCTTCCATCCTTATTAATGCTAATGACCATTGGACTTATCTAGTCCGATTCTTCAATGGATTTAATGATGCATGATGTAATCATTTTGTCAATCTCCTCCTAAAATTTGATGCACAGATTTGTATTCATTCGATAACGTCTCTTTCGAATTAGGTGTGCACCTTCTTTTAACTTTATCTTCATTTCTCCCAAGGAGTGGTGAACTTCTTTAAGCTCACAGTACCCACACGAAAAAAATCCTGAAATTCATGCAATATATCGATGATCTTTGAAACCTCCTTTTTGTCTAGTAATCTCCAATAATAGCCTCCTTAGGTTCCACCTCCAAACCAATGTTAACCTTATTAGTTTTTAAGGGTTCATGGTAGGTGCGCACTTGTTATCAACACTATCCATAACCTTGCACGTACCCACAATATGGTTAACATCTAAGTTTTTCCACCTCTTCACCATTGATCACATAGACCAAATTTCCTTTCTCTTTTTCCATGCATGCACACTCAAGTTATATCTCCTATGATTCTTCCTCATCAAAGAGCACTTCTAAGATAGGTTCACCTAATAATTCTAGTATTCTATCCTCTATCATGGCACTATCTCCCATAGTTAGGCACTTAACAACTGTAATGCTTCATTCACCGGTGGCTTTGTACTCTGACGATACTCGAAAGCTTAAAAGAGATTAGTCATCAACTCCTACCGGTTTCTTGTCTAAAAGCACATCTCTTGGTGAATGTACCATGCGTACATGCAATCTTATAAGGTGAAGTAAAACTTATTCACCCATAAAGAAGGTAGAAATGATTACATACCTTTCATCCAGGACTTCTCACATCCTTGGATGTGAAATGAGGCAGTTCCTTCCCATGATAATCTTATATAATAGTACGTGCATTACTTTAGAAAAACATAACCGAGAACGTAATTCTCACCTTGCGCCACTCTAGAAGGTTATTGTGATGGGTTTCCCACCAATGTGCTCCATTCTCAAGAAAGGTATAGCTACGAATCCTTCTCCTTTCGATCTTACATCTCCACTGGTCTCCATTTCTCACAAGAAAACATCAGGGTCGGCTCCCCCAATGTAACTTGGCAACTATTTTCCTTCTAGGTTCTGAATGAGTGCTCCTTTGTTACTATTATAAAAATCCTCTTAACTTCCTTCCGACTAACTCATATGTCCCATGTGCCCAATTATCACATGCCACACTAGTTGTATCA
This sequence comes from Taxus wallichiana var. yunnanensis, assembly GCA_018340775.1. Lineage (NCBI taxonomy): Eukaryota > Viridiplantae > Streptophyta > Pinopsida > Cupressales > Taxaceae > Taxus > Taxus wallichiana. Next base: position 252,562,395 of record CM031242.1, read on the forward strand.
CTTATAGATTGAGCATCTTCCCACTGAATAACACCTTATTTTGTTGGTTGCACAACCTTAGGGTCTCGAGATAGTGCGCACATAAATTTTGTCTAGGTCTTCTTCTCCTAAGGGCTTAGTATAGGGAATCGAATTCCCATTCATTAAAGGAATGATAACACATTCCTCCTTATTCTCAAAACTTATATACCCCTTATTGAAACATAAGTTAGTATTGTTCTTATAGCACCACGAGCACCCAAGTAACACTGGAAAGTTGTCTGCCTCAACAATCGCTAAAAATTTGAAGTCACTAGTGCATTTCTCTCCTTGGATAGTGATAGTATCATCCTTTAAAAAACCAATGGGAATTTCCTTTTTCTTATTGGCCATATGCAACACATTTCAGGATGGTTGTAATGGTGGCCTTCTCATTTGATTCCATGCATCTAGGGTGAGAACATTAACTATCGCACTGTGTCAATCAGAATATTACTTAGGAACCATCCATCAACAATTGCATTCAAGGTAATATCCTTATCATAGTCAAGGTTATGAGGAGGAAGGTTAGCATGCAAAACCTACCTCTTGTGATCTCCTCTAGTGCTTGGTACTTTACCTCTCAACCATTCTCCTAATATAGGAATGATGTTCTTTTGGTGCAACATCTTACACACCTCTTTGACATCGTCTATATATGAATGAGGGACCTTAGTGATTTTATTCTACTCCAACTTCTGGATTGTTATTTTAGGCACTTTGAATTTCCCCTTGAAGAATCTTGATTACGTCCATGGTCTCTTAATAGACTTTCTTATAATGCGTAGGGTCTAGAAACTTCCCATATACAACTTCTATTTTTGTAATCGTAACCTTTTCTTTGGGACTTCCCTTATGCACATAGCCTCGAGATCACGTCGTCACCAAGTAAAGGTTCTAAATCGACTCACACACCTTTCTAGGCATCCACTATTGATCAACACACTTTACACTCAACATCCCAATTCCCTTATCCTTACGCTACTTCTAAATCATGTGTTCAAATGACTCTAGGAACTCCTCATACTTGTGCTTCTTTCGACACCAATAATATTGTAGTAGATCGGGAATTTTCACTTGTAGTGTTCCGTAGACCCAAAGTTGTAATAAGTTCCATGTGGTAACTCACTTCTTCCACCTCTGCAGTTTCCATGGCCACTAAATCCTCCATGAAATCCTCTTCCTTGACCTCCTCCATCTCCGTGACCTTCATAATGATGACCATTATCCTTATAGCTATTTGTAACACTAGTTTGGTGCACACCAGTATCAATTCCATCATGTATTTTGTCAATGAATCTACAATCCTTGGTGTCATGAGTAATAGAGGTGAAAATTTTGTAATAGATAGACACATTATTACGGATCATGCGCTACGATAGTGGACACCTACTTGCATCACGATCTTTGTGATAAATCTCACATCCATTTTTATCGTACGTACTAATCTCCATGGGAAAATGTCTTTCATATTCCCTTCTACCTCACAATATATACACCATAACCCACTAGGATTCTCATGAACCAGTTCACAGATAATTTCTCCAACTAATTTTCCATTGCAGAAATTTGGGCTTCTATGAATGGGCTAATTGTTTTATCAATTCTTCCTACCGCCTTCGCCCATAAGGCAGCTTGCAAGGTCTTACAGATTTTTAAAAGCCTTATGTGAAAGCACCCTCCCCGAACGATGTGATAAATCCTATCATAAACCACTAGAATGCTGTGAAGGATGAATGTCATAAGATAACTTGGATATGAGAGTCTTGAAATATGCATCATACTCCTACACACTCTCTGCCAGTCCTTGTTGAATATCCTTAACGTGTTGAGGCTTTTCTGTTTAAACTTAGGTATGTGAAACTCCACCAAAAAGGCATTACGTAGCATAATGTAATCCACCATTGTCTGGTGAGGGTCATACTTCATGTACTAGCTATACGTGCATCCTTGTAATGTGGTTGCAAACTAACTAGCCTTCCACTTTGGGGTAGTGATCCCCTTTGCGTGCCATAGTAATTCTCACTTGTGTACATGTTCTATTCCATCCTCAATGCCCTTGTAATAAGGTTAGTGGAGTGACATATCATAAAACACATGTTGATGGTGTTATGGACCTTGTCTACCAGATCCAAGACCTTGATTTTCTCTGATATTACCTCCACCACCAAACCCACTAGATCCACTAGTGAAAACTCCTCCAAATCCCCCTCTGTCATGAGTAAGTGGCCTAACGTAGTTTCACCCTATGAACCCACCGTCACTCTAAACTATGAACCGATAGTCTGTGATACCAAACCACTCCCAGATGTGTTTTTCATGTTTCTCCCAGATGTGATACTCAAACCTTGTGATCCCACACCTTGTCCAAATGTTGTACTATACAAAATACCCCCAAACATAGGAAATTATTATGTAGTCATAGATGTACCAAATGAAAAATTTTACCTCCTAGGTTTCACTCGACTACAAATGTCGATATCAATTGGATTATCAACACTTGTATTAGGGGCTAAAAAAATATGCATTAGGATCTGTTGTGATGTTGGTTGAGATACGAGGCCTATGAATCTTATCCTTTATTCATATGAAAATATCTCTCCCAAATCTGATGGGGTTTCTCTTTCATGCTTTCCAAGATAGGGTAGCTCAGAATACTCAAGTTCCATGTCCTCTGTGTGAACCTCAAATCCTTCCTGTAACATTTTCCTTCATAAATCCATCACTCCTACAACTTCACGTTATCTTGTTAACTCCCTCTCGTTGAGCTTAATAATACTTGAGCTACCTCTCCTCTCTCTCCATTTTCATAGCAAGGTCCATCATCCTCTACAATGCCACCTTCCATGCCCCACCCCTAGAAATAATTTAGCCAACCATGGGAAAGGCTTCCAAACTAAAATTATTGACCATGATCTTAATAGCCGGTGGAATAGAATGCAAGAATATTCCTCTAGGTTCCCTTAAGAAATTAAACTCAATAATCTCCAGGTAAGAATATGTAGAAATAGTATATTCCAAGGTATAACTAGTCAGCACTCTTCTCCACCAGTGGCCAACAGCACGGGTCCAAGTCAGATTGGCATCATGCAACTACTGATATTCTTCCGGTCTAAACACAAGGTCTATAGTACCAACTCGTCCTTGATGCATATGATGATAGTCATTCATATAACTCTACTAGGAAACATCATAAGAATGTATCATAGAGTTCATGATACAGGTTCTCCTCCATGTATTTTTTTGCATCAAACCTAGATCTAGTACTTGAAAATTTGATCAAACTCATCCTTTTAATTTTGAGCCACACTTTGACCCTATCCAAGGTCAAGCACTTCGTCATCACATATTTCTCTCACAATAGCTTCAAAAGAGGTACCAAAAATGGAACAAATATGTAGTCATTATTTTACCCTCAATACTTCTTTCTAACCCCAAGGACATTGGCCTATCATCCAACATATGTTAGACACTTACCTAAGGTACGCACAAGCATTGAGCCCCTCCTTTATGTGATATTTGCAAGATATTTTTGCCATTTATGGGGGATAACTTGCAAAAACAAAATTTCATGCATCTATTCAAAAAGGAAGAAGATATATATAACAGATCTACACATCAATGCATCACAAAAGGTAAATAATCAATGTAAGAATTACAAGAAACTAGATATGAGTCACGATAAACCAAATAACATAAGGTTTTACACCCATAAGAAATTTGTATAGAATAGATACATGTGTATTGATTTAATAGAATTCTTGTGGCCATATTACATTTAAAAGGGGTAATCTCGATCGTATACATTAAATGGCGTAGACTCAAATCCTACAAACCTATCTAATTAGATACCCTAACTATAATTTTCCCCATTGTATCCCTTATTATAAATCCTAGTAACCATACATTTGTTTAATGGTATATGACCAACGAAAATCAACACGTGACCTTCTTTGCACCCGACATCTCGAGGTCGTGGCTTGAGACATCCAAAGAGTGTAGAGTGAATGTGAATGTGAGTGTAATGATGGGGATCAAGCTAATTAGGAAATCTTATGTCTTCAACACACAATATCAGGATTTATGAGTTTAAGGAAAATAATTCTCTCCTAACTTGAAGTGGTGTGAAGGCTTGGTTTGAGATAATAGTTTCTCAGAGACTCCAATCAATGTCGAGCTCTACCAAGATTATGTTTGGTGGTTGTTGAACATGCGGAAAATAACCCGTGGGTGCCTCGTATGGATTTTTAGACAAGGTCATGGAAGTAATAACGAGAGGTGTGGTGGATCCATAAGGATTTATGGGCAATTTTTTAGTCTAGTCCAAAAATTCTTAGCCTAATCAACTACTATGTTCAGTAAGGAAAGTTGTGCAATAATGTCTAGTGGAAGTGGTGAAGATCTGAATACTAATGTATGTAAACTAGTGTCAATGTCTAACTGATTAGTAGGCCCGTTGGGTTATGGGACCTAAGGATCACAACCAAAGACTCATGGAGGTTATGGCCCTTGTATGGTCATACACGTAATCAAAACTTGTTGTTAGGAGCAGTCCAATAGTCATAGGCTTGATTAGCAGCGATGTTTAGCATATTGAGTTGTTCTATTTTCTCAACAAAATTTATAGGTGTGCATAAGACTATCAAACGTAAACTAGTATCAATGTTAGTTATCAATTTTGGCTCGTTGGGTTGTGGGACCAAGGGATCACAACTGTATGTCTTTTCCTGTTGTGGACCGTTGATGGTCATACAAAATGAAATAAATGATTTTGATAAGAAAACTAATTACTGAAGGAAATCTAATCTATGTTTTTGGAGTTTTCACAATATATTGAATCAAAGGAAATATATTTGATCTTTTCTAATTTTTAAGCAATGCGTTCTAATCTAATAAATAAACTAAAGACAAGTAATCAGCCAAATGTAGCTAGTTACTTGTGTGAATGTGTGAATCTAATCTAAAACAAATAACCTAATCCAATCAAAACCCTTCAAACCCTACCTCAGAGGTGAAGAACAAATCATGACATTGAAATGGCTATCATTCCCCATAACTTCCCTGGTAATGTTAAAGAGGAAAACTTACTAATGATTTGATCTACTTGTGATTGTCTACTCTATTGAAATGAATGATTTTATACTCTATTTAGTATGTAATTGAAACTAGTGATTTGAAATTGAAATTTTAACAAATAAAGCAAACAAACACGAGATCCCATCCTGGACAAGCAAGAGATTTGGCAAATATGGTTGTATTTGTATTTTTCCCCTAAGTATGTTCCTTTATTTCTCTGAGTGTCCATGTGAGTCCAAGGAATTGGTAATGCAATAATAAAAATAGGAGGATGGTGCTTGAGCAATGGCATCTTGATGCTAGTCCAAATGCAATGCAAGTATAAGAGAGATAACATAAGAGATCAGATCTTGGATATGTAGTTCCTAGCAAGATCATAGTAGCAATACAATTCAAGATACACAAAAATTCTCAAGCAATTTACTTGAATACAAGCATGGAATGTATAGGAATTAAGGATGGGAGGTGCCTTCATGCTCAAGGAAAGAAGAAGTAGTTCCAACTAATTAAATCTATTTAAAAATAGGAGGAAGGAGAACCAAGCAATCAAAACTAATTTTAGACAATTTGGCTCATGGATGCATGCTAAAAGTGAAATTAAGTGAACCGTCACATGTTAAAACATGCATGACAGAATCTAAATAAAGTGGGAAAGACCACTACCCTACATAGAGTGGTGGTTTTAGGACTGTCGCCCTGTTTTGGGTGGTGGTTTCAGAAGCACCACCTAGGCAAGGTAGCGGTCCTAGAACTAAAGGCCAAAACATGCACAGAAAAAGGTAGGAAGCTGGAAAAGCATGGGAACAATAAGCAAATATGTCTAGGAAAAATATACATAGTGTGAATGGGATTTGGATCTCAAACACCTTATTGAAAGAAACTAAATCATCATTAGAGACTTTGGTAACCATTTTCGACAATATAACACATGTAATTTTGGGTGCATACATATTTTCCCCTCAGAGAAGTGTCTTAGCCATGAAAGATATGTAAATGGAATTCCCAAAAAGGAGAGTTAGAAGTAATACTTGACACGCCCATGTGTCGAAATTTTGTCACCCAAACTCTTGCTACCTACAAGAGAAAAAGAAGACTTAATTACAGATAGATAAAACATTGAAAAATAAACACTAAATCAAAATGACAAGAGGAATTACCATTTGTGTGGGGATATAGAGATATACCTGCACCAACACTCCAACCCTATGAACACATACACTCAAAACGAGGTTAAAAATAACATATATATATATATATATATATATATATATATATATATATATAAACAAACTCACTTTTCAATTCATTTGTGCATTATTGATTTGGCAAATTTGGAGCTCTAGATTCACGGTGACTATTTCCGATGAGAGTACAACCAAAATGACCGTTGCGGAATAGTGATCATGCCTCGTGTGTGTGAGATCAACTAGCATGATCAAAGGTTGGCTATTTTCACTTTTGTCTTTTCATACCTAAAATGTAAAAACATTGAAAATTTCACCTAGGGGGGATTATTTTTAATTTTTTTTCTTAAATGAGTCTCTAGGGGGTGCCCATAGGGAATTCTTTTATTTTGTCAGAAATGGTATTTTTTCACTTTTGAGTTTTTTTAGGGTTAAGGGCACATTTGGAAAATTGTCTTAGGACCACCGCCCAAAGCAGGGTGGTGGTCATGTGACCACCACCTTGTTTGGGTGGTGGTCATGTGACCACCGCCTGCTGTTTGGGTGTGGTAGTCCTAGAACCGCCGCCCCGCACCGGGAATCGGTTACAACAAAATGACAAAAACATTCACTAACTTGTTTTTTTAGATTTTTCATGTGTTTTGGTGAGCTTGTCTTCTTGTATATGTTACTAACTTGCTCTTTTCTCATGTTCGTGGTGAATGCAAAAGGAGGAGTACATATGTATGAGTTGAGAGAGAGTTTGATTAGCTCCTAGGATTTTGATTTGTTGACTCAGCCGAGAGGGACATTCTGTAGAGGAAAGGTATCTAGAGGATTTCATGGGCACCCCATATTTCCCTCACCAATCACATATTGTGTGACTTGTTCTCCTACTGGGACATAGATCGAAACAATTTTCAGTTTCAAGGTGTTAGGGCGAGCGAACCATTACTTTGGAGGATGTATACCGCATACTTGGGCTCCCGATTCTTGGGATGAGACTAATGTTAGAGACAAAAAGATCTAGGGCCGAGATGAAACAAAGGGCCAAAATGACATAATGGGAAATATATATGGGAGACGTATTTGTCTCATCTGGTTCAAAGAAGTGGATGAAATTCTATTCTATTGCTATGCTCCAATTTCTATCATTGGGAGAGCCATTATGGGTATCTTGTCCTCGCAATTGATCGGGGACAAAGGATGCAACACTCTTCTCTACTACTAGTCTCCTATTATTGTACATATTGATGGACATGGTCATAGGTATGCATGGGAGAATAAATCCTAGGGACTACCTACCATGACTTATACAGGGTAGTCTAATTATAGGGGTAGTCACTGAGCCACCCCACTCTTGTTATGAGTTGGGTATATGAGCATATCACTCCCTATGGAAGGGGAGTACAGTATTAGACCTAAGGGCTTTCCGAGTAGTGAGGTGGATAGCTATGTCAGTTCTTAGGATACCTCATCATTCGGTGGCTTCTTTGACTATGGAAGACATGGTTTCCACTCCCTAATAGGACATGGTAGGCTTATGGGGACAACATGTGACCATGATGGTAGCTTTTCCTACTACAGGATAGCTAGTTGATAGGTCCGAAAGAGTTGAGGTTCATCTATTGGATCATGTTCCTTAGCATTTTGGCCTACCATATGCTGACATACCTCCCCCAGTGGTATCAATCTATAGAGGAGAGCCCTAGAGGAGATCCTGGATGGAAATTGATTACTCTAGGTGTGGTTATTGTAGTTAGGCATGTGGTTCATGTTTGACAGTAATTAGTTCCCCTCGAGTGCCTTTACTCTATATTACAAATTTGCGCCTTCTCATAGTGGAGAGGAGGATGATCCTATTACTGTAGACTTCAATTATGAGGAGCACATAGGAGAAGAGATGGAGGAGGATCCAGTCAAAGAGGAGACTAAGGAGGATGAGGGGGATGTCGAGACTGGTGAGGCAGCCCATATAGAATAGGAGGAGAGTGATCCTGAGTGGCATGACTCAGGAGATGTTGAGAGTTGCACATGAGGAGGCTAGCGCAGAGAGAGAGACCTTGGTCTTAGAGGATCCATTTCCTCTAGATGGGGAGGGGGATGATGAGTTTGTGATTAGACATTATTTAACCTATGGATTTGGGGAGGCCCTATATCTACTAACAATATAAGTAGCAGGCTGCTGCTACTAACCCTACCTGGATGCTCAGAGATCCAAGTATGTTTGACACTCTTCTCTCAACTTTGTTAATTTGAAACCTTAGTTTTGATATTATATTTTGATTTGCATTTTACATTTTTCTATATTATCTATTTCTTCTCCTTTCCTTTCTTGTAGTGACTTCATAGGAGTGGAGAGAGCTTAGCCAATGGGTGTGTGTAGACACCCTGTTGATCCCCTGGGAAGACCCAAGCTGAGATGACTGATGATTGAGGTCAGCTACTAGCTTTTGGTAGAAACTAATGTGTTTTCTCCCGGTTAGAGGATAGTGGAGGTGGTGACATCCCTTTTTACAATGGTGGCCAGATATGAGGCCTCTAAGCATTTGATGAGGTAGAGTTGTTCCCAGCAGTGAGACCATAGCCAACGGCCATCACCATGAGCATTCACACCATTTGGTTCATTCCCAATTTTTTCGCAGCCACAATAGGAGCCTTGGACATTACCATGCACCATCCGAGGGACATTTATTGCTTCATTGTAATTTTTTTGGGCTTTATCTGAATTTTTTTATATTTTGGGCTCATTGTGAGTATTTTGGCAATGCCTTAGCCCCGATGGCATTGTACGAAACTTGACTTATCATGATATATACAGACTTTTATTTTTGGGTTAGTAATCCATTGTATCTAAGTTAACTCCCTTATGGTCTATTTTAACATGTGTACTCTAGATGTTTAGAATTTTCATTTTCTATGATTTTCGAATGTATGCGGTGGATGTGAAATGATACCAGAATTATTTCTTTTTTTATTTTATAATGTTGATATATGATAATGTGAAAACAATGTGATGTTGAATTTTACTTTTGTTTAGCAACCTTTGATACTTCATATTGTATTGGGAAAATGTTGTGATACAATGATATGATAAGTAAATGTACTTTCCCTCTCTAAACTCCACACAACCAACGACGCGAGGGCTCAACACCAAGGGCTGGAAAGGGCACAAGTTAAGAAATTTTATTAAATGGTAATGATGAGGGAAAGACAATGGTTTGAGAGGACCAAGTTGAGACATTGAAACCTCACCATAATTAAGTTACCTCATAGTTTAGAATGTGATTTACTTTCCAATTTATCTAGACTTATTTTCGTAGATGGCTACTTGGTTGAAAAATTAGGTTTTGAGATTTTAAACTCTTTTGGAATTTTGGACATCTAACTCACTTTTTTTTTACTTATGATTTCACAACATTTGAATTATTTGTAACTTTCAAGTTTATCAAAGAGATTCCCCACACCTTTCCCCATGCTACCAGTAGGAATCATGGGCTCATCACCATGGAAAAGGAATAGGAAAGTAAGGGCATTTCTCTCCTTTCCCAACCCTACATCACCAAAGAAGAGATGTAGGCTAAACACCGAACGTTGGTAGTAAAAAGAAATGTGTACAATAATTTTTTTGTGGGCTTGCATTTGAATTACTCATCGAGGAAATTTTTAGTATGATCTTATTTCCAAATATATTTTTATGGGATAGATGTGACACCATGAAGCTTCTAGAACAAACTATAGGAAAAGACATATAATCTAGAAAGAGACTATAAGCAGAACCAAGTATGAAGGCCATGGTATGATCATGGTCAAAACATTATCTTATCCTGTTTGAATTGATGAAATGATTTGAAAACAATTGATGATACCATGAAAATTTGAAGAGACATGATTTGAATGTTTTTCCAATGTTTTTCAGAAGTTTTTAGGAGTTTCTATAAGAATAAATCCCTTGATCAAAACTTTTACAAAATGAGTTGGAAAATTAAAGTGCAATGCAGATGCAGTAATATACGTATGAAAATGCTAATAGATCATGCATAATACCTCTTCAGGTGAAGAGAGTTCATATATTCATTAAACTTCGCACTCTCTAGTATACACAGGTGAAATGCCCCATTTTGTAGTCTTGTACTACTCAATACTGCACCCAACCATCTAGGTCTAAATTTTCTTCCCTCACTAGTATTTTTGTCTATTTGGATGTTAATTCTTAAGACCAAATCTCCCTCGTATATTTCACACTTGTAAACCTTATTATTGTACTTGCAAGCTATCCAGTTAGCGTAAACATTATGTCATTGTTTAGCATTGAGTCTAACATCATCGAGACTTTCTAACTGAGAGAGTCATTCTTGATAGCCTTCTTCTCCCAAGATTCTATGCAACAAAATACAGAGACTCGATATTTCAACCTTGAGCGGTAAAACTACTTCCACACCAAATACCAAAGAAAATGGGTTGCCTGTTGGTGTTCTAACTGACATCCGATAGGCCCACAAGGCCGGGAAAAGCTTTAAATTCCAATCTCATTTGTTCTCCTTAACGGTCATAAGGAGGATGGATTTTAATGTTTTATTAGTAGCCTCATCCTGTCTATTGGCCCAAGGATAATAAAAAGAATCCATGTGATGAGTTAGCTTGAAATTTGCACATAATTTATATACCTCATCATTTTTGAAAGACGTGTCATTATCTGAGATAATGACTTGTGGGACCCCATACCTAAAAATGATCTAGTTTAAGATGAACTTAGCAATCACGGACACTGGCACAAAGGTAAATGACATGGTTTCCACCCACTTGGTAAAGTACTCTATGGCCATGATTATGAAGTTATGGCCATCTATTGACGAGGAAAAAAAATCCCTATTAAATCTAGGCTCCACATGGAAAAGGGCCATGGGATTGTGATTGGTTACAAAGCTTGTGTCAATATGTGGATCTCATGGGAGAATTCTTGGCATTTGTGGCATCTACACACAAACTCTATTGTGTCATGCTCTAGGGTTGGCTAAAAATATCCCATCTGATGTATCTTTCGAGTAGTGGTGTGGTCGCTGAAGTGAACTTCACATACTCCACTATGTGATTCATAAAGAATATTTTCATATTCTTTAGCATTGACACATCTTAACAACATTCCATTGAAGGATCTATGATAAAACACTTTCTCCAAAATAACATACGTAGCGAAAATGACACGTAGCCACCTTCTTTGTTGTGACGTTTCCCCTTCTGGATATGTATGGTCCACTATAAAATTAATTATTTTAGTATACCATGGAAACACAAAAATAGGGGTCCTAGTCTCAATAAAGTACACACTCATCGTAGAAGTCTAGATCTACCAAATTGCCTCCATCTAATGGACTATCACCTAACCAATCTACAAGTATTTTTCATTTGATAGATTTTTGATTAAAAATGTTATCTCAAATTCACCCATCAGAGTTATGAAGTGCCCAACCTTCTTAGACAAGGATCCTTGTGTGAGAAAATTCCACAAGTGATCCGATTTAACGATAACCCTCGTTTCTTGATTTAGCTTATAATGTCTTAAGCACTTTATCGTAAAGACTAGCAAGGATTTCTTTCTCTACCTTGTTGTAACGTGTCTCATATGGAAGTAATGCTCGACTAATAAAATAGACTACACACTCTTGTTTATCGTTATCCTCTTGAGCAAACATGTAGGCTAGAGAAACATCTGTAGCTCATGAATATAAGATCAAAGGGTGATTTGATCTAGGTAGAATTTGCATGGGAGGGGACAATAATAATTGTTTAACTGACTCAAATGCCTCATTTCATTCATCTATCTAATTAATGTGAGAATCCTTTTTCAACAAATTATTGATTGAATGAATAACAAAGGTCAAGTCAGGGATAAATCTTTAGATTGCCCCTAGTTTTCCAAGAAAATATCTGATGCCAGACTCATTCGTTGGTGGAATCATTTCCAATACATCTCATATTTTGGCTGGGTCTACATCAATTCCTTGTGAATATATGATGTATTCCAAAAGCTTTCCTCCTGTTATAATGAAAACACACTTTTCCGTTCAAGTGTGATGACATATTTGATTAAGAGAGAAAGGATGATACTAAGCACCTTTGGGTGACCACAGTGCTTTCTAGCCTTAGCTAGTAGGTCATCCATGTAGGATTCCAAAATATTATGTATAAGATCATGGAATATATAATTCATCACTCGTTGGTACATAACATCCGCATTCTTCATCCCGAATGGCATGACAACATAACAAAGAGGTTCCCTAAGGAGTTATAAACATAGTTTTGGCCTAATCCTCTTCAGATATTATGATCTAGATTATACCCAGAGAATCCATCCATAAGAGACAACAACTCAAAACTAGTTGTTGTGTCAATGATAACATCGATGGATGGTAATGGGAAATCATCTTTGGGACAAGCCTTATTTATATCCTGAAAATCTATGCAGATGCAAATCTTTCCATTTTTCTTGAGAATAGGGATTATGTTAGATACCCATTGAGAGTATTCAATGGGTTGATGAATCCCATAGGGAGGAGTTTCATCACTTCTTCTTTCACCATGAAGGCCACCTTTGGATTCATGGGCCTATAATTTTTCTTAATCAGATTTGAATCTAGTTTGGTGATGAGATTATGCACAATAATGTGTGATGCAATCCTCGTGAATGATTTTTGATGCTCCTTGAGAATTCGGGTATGTATTTCAACCTCCTCAGGAGTTAAAGAGGACCCAAGCTTAAAAATATTTGGTTCTTCCTTGGTCTTGATATTTATATTGATTGTTCCCTTGATTAAGGACAAATTTCCTTCCTCAAACTTAGGCAAGGCCGAGGTAACTCTAAATACACCTCGTCTACCACCTCCAAAATTTCAAGTTCCCTCCTAGGGAAGATTCCATCATGGAATTTCCAAAATAGGAAGAAGAGTGTGGAATTAGAGAAATATTAACCTTGTGATGTGTAAGGTGTAATTTTATATGAGAGAGTTTAGATATTATAGCATTGCTTTGTTTATTTCAATGCAATTTGCAATGATAGACTCACTCTCAGTCTCCATATATGTCAATATTAGAGTTATTGGTGACTTAGGAACCAAAGGTTCTGCACAAATTGAGACCTTGAAGTTTGAATCTTCTAACTCACCTCTTGGAGTGAAGCGAGAAGTGGATGTTGGAATCGAGTCTACAAGGAGATTCTAGTCTTGTGGGATTGCTTCTATTGATATGAAGTCAAACCTCTTTGTTAAATTCAGCACTGTTGTTTTGTAGAGTTGCAAATGCTTAGCTCTAGTTTCATATACTTTAGATACTTGATTTACAACCAGTTATGAATCACCCAGCACCCTCTTATTAAGAGCACCCATATTTTTTCTATAATGAGACCAAGTAGAAGGGCTTCATATTCAACCCCATTATTTGTGTACTCGAAGTTTAATTTGAAGGTAAAATGTAGAATCCTTCCCTCAAGAGAGGTAAGAATCACAACTGCCATAGCACCAAAATGACATTTAGCTCCATCGAAATGGAGAGTCCAATAGTTACTTGGAAAAATGGATGTTGGATCATCCTTTGAATCTTTCTCCTTCACTTTAGTTACCTCAACCATACAAAACTCATTTTCTAAGTAGATAACTAAGTCCTAGGGTATGTACCATGCCCATAGAATTGAAAGGAAGGAGAATAGGTAAGTATTTTCCAAGATCTCAAACATATTTTCCGTAGTTCCTAACGATATTGTCTCTACGACGATAGTTTCATCTTTAACTGCAAGAATTCCTTCGATCAAACCTATGACTTCTAATTCCATTGTAAAAAACATATTTTCCTCTGGTATCAAGCTTGTAGGTTTATTTAAATGATTTGTGGGAATCTCAAACTCAGAGTGGACCCTGGCCTCTTTTTCAAATTAGCTAGGTGTATGTCAAAGGGTTTTAGATCACCCTGTGCCACAAAGACCTTCCCTAAATGTAGGAACCTAACTTCCTGAAACAAATTGGAGGGAATCACCTTCATGTGATGAATCCAAGGACAACAAAGGATCATATTATAGCTGATTTCTTGATCTATAATAAAAAAACTTGGCTAGTACCATCTTTTGTCCAAGGGTGACTAATAACACTATAATTCCAATTGATGTTGCTTTGAGGCTGTCGTAGCCCCTTAGCGTATTTCGTGTCAAAGATAAATTGGTCTCTCCATACCCTATTTTTTGAAGGAAATATAAGGGGACTATGTTGACTACTTCCCCATCATCAATCATCACACACTTTACGTAGTTGTTGTAAATCCAGACTTGTAAAAAAACATAGGATCGCCTCTATGAACTATTTCAATGTCTGTGGGCATCTTGCTGATGTCGAATACAAATCCAACATCTCTTTCAAGATTTCCTGGAGGATAGACATCAAATTCCACATGGTTTATTTGTGCTTTTGGAGGAGGAGTGACATTATCTAAATGACCAAGATCCAACGCTTCTAGTAGAGCATCCATATGAGTAGGGGAATTATTTAATAGATCCAAGAAGGAAATGTGTGAGAATGTCTTAGTTAAGTCACTGATCAAATCATAAGCTCTTATTGGCTTGCTTAGGGTATATTGAATATCATCTAATGTATTCGGGTAGATCGGAATAGGCTATGAAGAATAATCCTTAGATCTATGTTGTCAACCTCAAAATTCCCCTCATTTTCCAAGTCTAGACTTAAAATTTTGAGTTGGTGCCTCTAAAAATATTGAAAATAAAGTATTGTGAAATATTTTTATTTCCAAGGGATTATGGTCTCTTGGAAACTTCTTCATCAGATGGGAAATTTCTTCCCATTTCTTAAAAGGTAAATAAGTCCTCCTAACTCTTCATATTTTTCAAGTTATGGCCCAACGGACTTGAGATGGTATTATTTGCCCATGGCGGGTCGGATTGTGGTCTATGGGAGTTTTTGGCACTTAACATCTTTTGGAAAATGGTGCAATTAGAAATGGCAGGCCCATGAGCCCATGCAAAGAGATATAAAAAATAATTCCTAAGGTCTGCAACTAATCGATAGTGCCATGTAGCCATGTTGAAATGTCAAAATGAGATGTGGGTCGACAGAGAATTTTAAATTTTTAAGATTTTTTGATAAAAAAGAGTTAAAAGTAAAAAGCAATCCACAACCCCATCACCAAGAAGATAACACCACTTGTTTGAAAATTGAAAATTCAAAGCAGGCGAGCGGGACAAAATGTTCCAAAATTCCTTTTTGCTATAAAAGTTTTAAAGCGTAAAGTTTTCCCCCACACGTGGGCCCAAATTTAAAGTTGTAAAATCAAATCAAATGAATTGTATTTAAATTGGTGAAATAATGTAACGGTCGTATATTTGAAAACCTAGTTTTTCTACCATTAATGTTTCTTTGCGGATCAAGTAATTCAAAAGGGTGCGAATGATTGGAATAAGTTGTAATCATTTCTTGCTTTCTTGAGGAAGTTGTAACCGTCTCTTGCCGCTAGCTATTTCATAGGCTTTCAAAGCCATTGTGCGACGGGTTGTAATTTTGATATTCGGGAACTATAATTTTGAATTTGAAGAAATCAATACAAGGGTTTTCCCCTTTTTCCTCTATTGTCTCTTTCCTTCTTGCTCCGATCTATACATCATTTAATCCTTGCATGCTTAGAAAATTTGTCTTCTAGTTTATACAATCTCAAGAACTTTGAGTCTACGGAATGTGCCCATTATAAATGTCAATGGTTCTACTCTATATCTCATTTTCTCAATATATATAAGGGTTTTCTCTACCATCTATTTTCCCTAAAAGTATTGTCTTCTTCTACCTCCTTCTATCTTCAAGTCTTCTATCCTCATGTATTGAAAACCTTTCAAGCATAAAACACATTTCAAGATATTGGGAAACCATCCTTGAATGAAATATTGTGTATTTGTACATAGGTTTTGCCCCTTCTTTCAATAAGGGAACCTCTCCCATTAAAGAGGAAGGACTTTCTTGTCTCCTAACTGTGGTTTCATTCCAAGTGAAAATCTAAAACCCAAAAGTTTTTGGTGACTCTGTTGGGGATTTGTTCAAAAATTTCCTTTCTAAAAAGAACAACTAATTTGATCATTTCTTTGATATGGAGACTCTAAGATACACTCGTGGTAGAAGGGCTATTGGAATTGAAGATCCCCATTTTTAACTCCTAGATCAACAAGGTTCTCAACTTCCTCCAACAAGAAGAAATAGAAGATCTTGTTCCACAAGCACACCTCCTATTGAAGATAGAGCTTCTGGTAGTAGAATTGGCCAAACACAACTTAGCCCTAATCTCTATGCCCTAATTATTTTTGGTGTCATAGTTCCACTTCAAGCAATCTTTCCAAGGATGGAAGCACCTCTATCTTGGGGACAAAGAGTTAGGCCTCTGGCTCTTCCTCAACCATTGCATGAGTTACCTAGGGGTAATAGGAAGAATTTCCCAAATTTAGAGGTGATGGAAAAGTGCACCTTGATGAACACATTACAGCCTTCATTGTTGCATGTGGGGTCCTTGGAGTTGAACATGAGGATGTCTCTATTAGGCTATTTATGGAGACCTTGCAAGAAAATGCTACAGATTGGTTTTACCATCTTCTTGTTGGGACCATCACCAGTTGGACTACTATGAGGACTGAATTTGAGTAGTGTTTCAAACCTACTAAAGATGTGCATGCTTTGTTAGCTTAGATTTATCAAATAAAGAAGGAGCCAAATGATCCTATGAGATAATTTATGGCCAAGTTCAACAAGTTGATTAACAAGATTCCACTAAATATTAGGCCTGTTGATCGATTCGAAGTGTTTCTTCTTGAATTCTCAATTTCCAGTAGTAAGCTCCTCCAAATATGAGAATCTTCCTAGAGAGTGTGTGTCATCAAATGAAGAGGGTGTCAAAGAAGATATGTATTAAAATGGATGCATAAAATTGAAAGGCAATAAAATCCCTAAAGGGCTGGTGAGTTTGGAGGATATTTTTTATAAACATGATAGGTATATGAAGTCTAAAGTTTCCCAAGGAGCTTGACAATCTACTGAGACTGAGAAAGTGAATATTGGGAGTCTTGATGATCCCAAAATGGTCAACATTGGAAAATGCTGCACTCATGAAGAGAAAAAGAAGGTGGTGAATTTTTTGAAGAGGTATGTTGATGTTCTGGCTTACTCTTATGATGATCTTAAGGATTTTTAGCCTAAAGAAATGCAACATTTCATTCCTCTTAAGCCTGGGATCAAACCCTTCAAACATAAGCAAAGGCAATATAATCCAAAGATAGCTGATACAATTTTCCAAGAAATAAAAAATATTTTGAAGGATAAGATCATCTTCCCCATCCACCATTCAATGTGGATTGCTAATTTAGTGACTGTCAGGAAGAAGAATGGTGAGATCTGGATCTGTGTGGACTTCATAAATCTAAATCAGGGTTCTTTGAAGGACAACTACCCTCTCCCCATGATGGATCAAGTATTGCAAGTTGTCATAGGCTCGGAGATGCTATCTATGTTAGATGGATTCTTAGGGTACAATCAAGTAGAGGTGAATATTACAGATCAACATAAGACTACCTTTACTACTCCTTGGGGCACCTTTGCATACAAGAGGATGTCATTTGGTCTCATCAATGTTGGTGCTACTTTCCAAAGGGCCATGTAGTTGAATTTTGGTAGTTTGAAATGGAAATGTATTGTTGTGTATTTGGATGACTTGAAAGTGTTTTATAAAGCAAGAAAATATCACTTCTAACACCTTGAAACAATATTGCAGAAGTGTAGAGAGCATGGGATTTATTTAAACCCTAAGAATTTTGTGTTTTGTGTCATAGAAGGAAAGATATTGGGACACATTGTTTCAAAGGATGGGATCAAGATTGATCCAGAGAGATCTCACACCATCCAAAAATTCCTCTTCCATCAAGTAAGAAAGTTGTCCATTCTTTCTTTGGTAAGATCAATTTCCTAAGAAGATTCATCCCATATTTTGTAGAACTTACTATGAGCATTACTCACATAATGCAAGGGAAGAAAACTTTTGGTTTTTCCTCTAAAGTGAATAAATCATTTGAGGACATTAAACAGGCTATTGCAAAGACTCTAATCTTGGTGTGCCCTGACTTTAGCAAAGATTTCATTGTCTATTGTTATGCCACTGAAAATACCCTAGATGTTGTGTTAGCCTAAAAGAATGTTGAAGATCGTGATCTCCCAATCGCATTCATGAGTTATGTCTTAAAAAATCATGATATGGAGTACACCATGATGGAGAAACATGATTTTGTAGTTGTCAAAGCTGTCAAGTAGTTTAGGTTTTACATCCTTAATTCTCATCCTGTGGTGTTAGTGCCTGATACAATAATCAAATCCATTCTTACTCAGCAAGAATTTGGAACCAAGAGAGGTAATTTGGTAGCAAAGGTGCAATATTATGATCTTTGACATCAGGAAACAAAGCTGGTTCGGGGTAAGGGCCATGTGTGAAATCATTGCTAAGGGTGTTTGTCAAGGAGTTGTCCAAAGATGGATTTGATGTTCCTATTGTTTTGTTCCTCATCTCGACATATGTATGGTATGCTGAAATTTCTCACTTTATGACCTATGAAGAGTTTCCATCTCACTTGAGTGCCAAAGAGAAGAGAGCCATAAAACTAAGGTCTGCACAATATGTGTTATGGGATAATGCTTTGTTCAAATGAGGCATAGATGGAAGGTTTTTGAAGTCTGTAGAAAAGGAAGACAAAAATAGGTTGTTATTTGCTTTTCATGACCAAGCTTGTGGAGGTCATTTCTCCAATGTTGTAACAGCTCATAAAATACTTCATGCTAGTTATTATTGGCCCATTCTATTTAGAGATGAATCAAAATGGGTTGGTAAATATTAAGCATGTCAAATGTTTGTTGGAAGACCTAAGATGGTTGCTTTACCTCTCAAGCTTGTAGTGATTGAAGAGCCATTTCAAAAATGGGGTTTAGGCTTGATTGGAGCACTCAATCCATCTTCTAGTGCTGGGCATACCCATGTGTTTATTGCCACAAATTAATTCACCAAGTGGGTGGAATCCATCCTAGTCAAGAGCACTACTTCCGAGGTAGTTTGTAACTTCATTAAGGAGAACATATTGATCAGGTTTGGGACCCCAAACAAGATTGTGATTGAAAATGCTTCCAAATTTTCTTCTACTGAGATGATGGACTTCTGCTATGAGTATGGGATCTCCCTTGCACATTATTCATATTACTACCCCCAAGGGAATAGATAGGAAAAATAAAAAAACAATAACTTGGTGAACATAGTTAGAAAGCTTGTAAATTACTTTCAGAGGAATTGGCATAAGAAGCTTTATGATTCACTTTGGGCTAATAAAATTACACCAAAGTGAGTAATTGGAATGTCTCCTTTCCAAGTGTTGTATGGTGTGGAAGCTTAGCTACCAATCACAATGGAATTTCCAGCCTTGCATCTAATGAAAACCATTGAAGATTTAAGTTTTTGTAGCTCTTTGGATAAGAGAATTTTGTACCTTCAGAAGCTTAATGAGGAAAGATTGCAAGTGGTTGATAGGATAGCAACTCATCAATTGAAAGTGAAGACTTTGTTTGACAGGAAATACAAACCCAATTTTTTTCCAAGTGGGAGACATTGTGTTTCTTTGGGACAAAAGACATGAGCCATGAGGAAGCCATGGTAAGTTTGATTCTCTTTGTCTTGGTCCTTTTAAAATCAGACATTTTTTTGGATAGAATTCTTTTTATCTGGATTACATGGATGGATCTACTCTCCCACTTCCTTATAGTTGGTAGTACCTAAAATTGTTCAATTCCTAGGTGGCTAAGAAGTCCTTTTGTACATTACATTTGGTTTTTGGTTTTGGTGTATTTCCCTTTCTTGTTCTTTGCTGTGTTGTGTGTTTTGTTTTGGGTCTTCCCTTTTTGTTTGTTTTGTTTCTTTTCATGTATTGTGTGTGTTGCCTTGTATTTTTTTCTTTTGACTCCTTTTCTCAATGGATAAGGTATTGGTCCTCTTTCCCAAAGTTATCTGTAGTTCTTGATATTTTTTTGTGTCTTTGTTCCAAGCCAAGTCATCCCCAGAAAGAGCCAGTTGTTGTCACCCTCAAAATTCCCCTCATTTTCCAAGTCTAGACTTAAAATTTTGAGTTAGTGCCTATAAAAATATTGAAAACAAAGTATTATGAAATATGGTTCTTTCCAAGGGCTTGTGGTCTCCTGGAAAATTCTTTATTAGATGGGAAATTTCTTCCCATTTCTTAAAAGGTAAATAAGTCCTCCTAACTCTTCATATTTTTCAAGTTATGGCCCAACGGACTTGAGATGGTATTATTTGCCCAAGGCGGGTTGATGGGGCTGCGGGAGTTTTTTTTGGCACTTAACACCTTTTGGAAAAGGGTGCAATTGGAGATGGTGGGCCCGTGATTCTACGCAAAGAGATAGAAAAAATAATGCCTAAGGTTCGCCACCAATCAGATGGTACCATATAGCCACGTTAAAATGTCAAAGCGGGGATGCGGGTCAATAGAGAATTTTGAATTTTTAAGATTTTTGATCAAAAATATTTAAAATTAAAAAGTGATATGCGGTCCCTTCACCAAGTAGATAATGCCACGTGTCTGACCATTGAAAAGTCAAAGCGGGCGAGCGAGGCCAAAATGTTCCAAAATGCCTTTTCGCTATAAAAATTGTAAAGCGTAAAGTTTTTCCACCCGTGCCC
This sequence comes from Taxus wallichiana var. yunnanensis, assembly GCA_018340775.1. Classification (NCBI taxonomy): domain Eukaryota; kingdom Viridiplantae; phylum Streptophyta; class Pinopsida; order Cupressales; family Taxaceae; genus Taxus; species Taxus wallichiana. The sequence continues at coordinate 252,583,406 of CM031242.1, forward strand.
GCTCCAATCAATTTCTTCCATGTGGGTAGCCCAAATTTAAAGTTGTAAAATCAAATCGAATGGCCCATATTTAAACTGGAAAAATAATGTAACGGCCATATATTTGAAAACTTGGTTTTTCCACCATTAACATTTCTTTGCAAATCAAGAATTTGAAAGGGTGTGAATGATTAGAATAAGTTGTAACCATTTCTTTCTTTCTTGAGGAAGTTATAACCGTATCTTGCCAGCTATTTCATAGTCTTTTAAAGACATTGTACAGGTTGTAGTTTTGATATTCGGGAACTATAATTTCGAATTTGAAGAAATTAATACAAGGTTTTCCCCTTTTTCCTCTATTTTCTCTTTCCTTCTTGCTCCGATCTATGGATCATTAATCCTTGCATGCTTAGAAACTTTGTGTTCTAGTTTATACAATCTCAAGAAATTTGAGTCTATGGATTATGCCCATTATAAATGTGAATGGGTCTACTCTATATCTCATTTACTCAATACATATAAGGGTTTTCTCTACCATCTCTTTTCCCCAAAGTATTGTCTTCTTCGCCTCCCTCCTCTATTCAAGTCTTTTATCCTCATGTATTAATAATCTTCCAATTATAAAACACATTTCAAGATATCAGGAAACCACCCTTGAATGAAATATTTTTTATTTGTACATAGGTTTTGCCTCGCTTTCAATAATGTACCCTCTTCCATTAAAAGGAGGGACTTTCTTGTCCCCATCGTGGTTTCATTCCAAGTGAAAATCTAAAACCCAACAATCTAGTAGTTGCATTAATTTGAGGTTCGGTTTCAACTCCACCAACCCCAAAATTTTCATTTTCTTGTGACCATCCAAAGGAGGTGCCAATTGTGGGTTTAATGAATTTGAGGCTTCGTGATCATGGGTCCCTATTACATCCTTTCATTCAAACTATTGGGATCTATTATAGCATCCTTTGGATGCATGGGGAGAGGATATTTAAATATTCCTAGTGGTGTGTTCTATGGAGATATCAGTCCCATGTAGGTGTTTTGGGAGAGAGCTGTTGGGTTTTCAAAAACATGTCAACAAATAATTGTCTTTGATCCTCTGGAAAATGATGTAAAAACTTATTACAATTGCAAAACATTCTTGCATCATTCCCGCAAACCCTATGAAAATCACAATATAAATCATGATCGTAATCTCAAGGCCTTTGGTTTGTACCTTGTTGTGGCCCAAAATTATGGCTATTGTTCAGTTGTTGATTATTATTGTTAAAATTCGGGAACCCTTGCCATTGGTTTTGAAATTGGTTCAGATACCTGCTTTGGGTATTTGTTAGGGCCTTGGGTCTGTGTTTGTCTTGATTTTGAGGTTTTTGTTGTTGTTGATGGTTAAAATATACATCATTGACTAAGGGTGAGAAGTTATTGTTTCTTTGATTGTTGTCACTATTATTTTTATTGTTTGAAGTTCTTGTATTTGGAGTATTAAAAATGTTAGGTTTCTTAGGTTGGTCCATCACTCCATCCGTCATGACTCCATAATTCTTATTAAGGATTTTCGGTCCTTGGTTGTTATTCATGTTGTTGGAGTAACTAGGGTTATTTTGATTAGGGGTGACTAACCTTCCATTAGCTTCATAAGTATTACAACCACTGTCAATGGCTACTTGGTCAATTCGAAGAGAACCCTCTAGCACCTCTTCATAGCTCCTTAGCGAGAACTTTTGAACCTATTCCTTTGTCTCCCTATTGAGAGAGTGGAGGAAAAAATCACAAAGCTCCATTTGATCCATATTTGGAGCACTTACAGAGGAGTAAAGAACTTGTTGCCACCTTTGAATGAAGTGGGTTGCAGACTCATTGTGCTCTTTCTTGATATGAAGGAATTCTCTGATTCATGTTCTCAAAAGCTTGTTCATATCAAAATATTTAATAAATTTTGATACTAGTTTCATGAATGATTGTATTGAAGCCTCCAATATCTTATAGTACCAGTCAAGATCAATACCTTCTATCATCTTAGGGAAAATTTTCACAATGAATGTGTCCCATGGGAGCATCTATTGAATGGTCATTACATAAGCCTTGATGTGGGCATTAGGATCACCCTCCCATTTGAATTTCAGAAGATCAAGAAAGGGTCTCGAGAGCATGACTATCCAAATGGAGAAGTATAGGGGATCCTTGATATATTCATAATAGGTCCCCATTACGTATGTTTCCACAATTAAATATCCTTGTTGGGGAGGTGAAGGTTGCATCGGTTTCTGAAATGGGACAACATAGACATTTTTTGGGGTGTATGGCATCCCCTGCAGTTTCCCATATGGACTCGGGTAGGTGTACATGTCCCCCTGCGAGATTTAGAATACATGTTTACATAGGGGGGTTGACTACCTTGATATGGAATCGAAGGCATGAAGCTAGGGAACATTGCATTTTTGGCTGTTATGGTGTTTGAGAATGCACTTCCAGCTGGTACTTGTTGCAGATATCCATACATGGTGTGAGGGGGCATACCCAAGGTTCCCATCCTGTAAGTAGATCTCCAGGGTTTTGAGTACTCATATAAACTAGAGGATTCTATGTAGTAGGTATTTTTCTATAATTCTGCGGGTAGGGAGAAGTTTGTGCTTTCCCTGTGTATGAATTCTAAGTATTTTGGGAAAGCTCTAGCTCCTTGAATTTTTCTACCAAATTTGAGATGACATCACCCATTAACGGGGTGGTGCTTTTCTTAGGTGCTTTTTGTTGAACCCTCGGAGGTTGTTGAGGAGTATGGTATCCTACTATGAATTGTTCACTATGTTGCCACCCCTCATTGGTAGTATTTTTAGTTGGTGGAGGGGTAGCGTTATTGTTTTGGAGAAGGACATCACCTTGTCCTTGTAACCTATCAAAATCTTGGTTCATGTTCTGAAGTTTTGTTCACTCCTAGCATATCATGTTAAATATTCCTTATCTAGATATGGGAGTTGATATGATTTAATGCTAATGGGATGCTGAAACAATACCCAAGGATATTAAGTTGCTTTTCCAAAGTGAAATTCATGTTGTTTGAACTTGATTGTTCATGAGGATAGGTCTACATGACTTGGTCAAGTTCCTCAATATGTATAGAGGAACCAACATTGGTTCCCTAAAGTAGAGGGTTTTGAGTTGATGAGCGGTTGTCCACCCACATTGAAAGTGAAGGTGATTATTGTGGTATACTTGATTGGTAGTTGTACATGTCAAAACCTAGGATGGGCTGACCATACTTGTTGTATCCCGACATATTCGGGGGGTATAAGAATACCCACGAATATAAAGGATGGATGAAGAAAGTGGAAACATTTAGAGACTAGCTCTTCACGTTGAGTTCACCAATTTTTATGACAGAAAATCAACACGTGACCTTCTTTGCACCTAACCTCTCGAGGTCATGCCGAGACAACTGGTGTAGAATGAATGTGAATGTGAGTGTAATGATAGGGATCAAGATAATTGGGAAATATTATGTCTTCAACACGCAATATCGGGATCTACGAGTCTAAGGAAAAGAATGCTCTCCTAACTTGAAGTGGTGTGATGCCTTGGTTTGAGATAATATCTACTCGGAGATTCCAAACAATGTCAAGCTTAGTAGAGATTTTGTTTTTGGTTGTTAAACAAGTGGAAAATGACCTACGAGCACCTCATATGGATTTCCAGACAAGGTCATGGAAGTAAGAATGAGAGGCATGGTGGAGCCACAAGGATTTATGGACAATTTTCTGGTCTAGTCCAGAAAGTCTTAGCCTAATCAACTACTATGTTCAGTAAGGAAATTTTTGTAATAAAATTTGGTGGAAGTGATGAATATTTGAATACTAATGTACACAAACCAAAGTCAATTTCTAATTGATTATCGTGCTGTTGGGTTGTGGGACTTGAGGATCACAACCAAATACTTGTGGAGGTTGTGGCCCTTATATGGTCATGTGTGTAATCAAACCCTATTGTTAGGATAATTCCATTAGTCATAGGCTTGATTACAAGTGATGTTTAGTGTATTGAGTTTTTCTATTTTCTCAATAAAGTTGTAAGTGTGTGTAAGATGATCAAGCGTAAACCGGTATTAATGTCGAGTTATCAATTCTCCGTCCATTAGGTTGTCGGACTAAGGGATCACAACTGTATGTCTTTTTCTTTTGTGGACCATTGATGGTCATACATAATGAAATAAATGATTTTGATAAATAAACTAACTATTGTAGGAAATATAATCTATATATTTCGAGTTTTCACAATATTTTGAATCAAAGCAATAAAAGAAAACTAATCTATCAAAGGAAATATTTTTGATCTTTTCTAATTTTTAAGCAATGTGTTCTAATCTAATAAATAAACTAAAGACAAGTAATCAGCCGGATGTAGTTGGTTACTTGTGTGAATGTGTGAATCTAATCTAAAAATAATAACCTAATCCAATCAAAACCCTTCAAACCCTACCTCAAAGGTGAAGAACAAATCATGACCCTAAAAGGGCTATTGTTCCCCACAACTTCCCTGGTAATGTTAAAGAGGAAAAATTAATAATTATTTGATCTACTTGTGATTGTCTACACTATTGAAATGAATGGTTTACTACACTATTTGATATGTAATTGAAACTAGTGATTTGAAATTGAAAATGTAACAAACAAAGCAAACAAACACACAATTCCAACCTAGACAAGAAAGAGATTTGGAAAATCTTGTTATATTTGTATTTGTCCCCTAAGTATTTTCCTTTCTTTCTCTCGAGTGTCCATATGAGTCCAAGGAATTGGGAATGTAAGAACAACAACAGGAGGATGGCGCTTGAGCAATGACAACATGGTAGTCCGGATGTAATACAAGTAGAAGATAGATAACACAATAGATTAGAGCTTGGCTACACAATTCCTAGTAATATTGTAGTAGAAATACAATGCCATATACATAAAAATTCTTAGGCCTTTTACTTGAATACAAGCATGGAATATATAGGAATTTAGGATGGGAGGTTCCTTCATGCTCAAGGCAAGAAGTATTAGTCCTAACTAATTAAATGTATTTAAAATTAGGAGGAAGGAGAACCAAGAAATAAAAGATAATTTTAGACAATTTGGCTCACGGATGCATGCTAAAATTGAAATTAAGTGAACCATCGCATGTTAAAACATGCACGATAGAATTTGGAAAAAGCAGGCAGGACCATCGCCCTATGCAAGGCGGCCATTTCAGGACCGTTGCTCTGTTTTGGGCAGTGGTTTCAGGACCGCCACCCTATTTTGGGTGGTGGTTTCAGAACTTCTACCCAGGTAGGGTGGTAGTCTTGGCAATAAAGGCCATGACATGTGCAGAAAGAGGTAGGAATTCGAAAAAAGTGCGGGAAGGCTAAGTAAAGACGTCTAGGAAAAAAATATACATTGTGAATGGGATTTGGAACTCGAACACCTTCTTGAAAGGACTTGAATCATCATTGGGGAATTTTTTAACCATTTTCCAACAATGTAGCACATATAATTTTGGGTACATATAGTATCCCTTACAACCCTCTAGCACTAACTACTCTAAACCCCAACACTATGAACTCCAAACCCTTAGCATTTCTGCAACACTTTGTTACTCTCCTTTTATTTCTCTCGTGTGTCTACACTCTATGCATTCTATTTTCATTCTCTCTTGATTCTCTATGCAGGTGTATGTTCCTATCCTAAACACCTCTTTAAATAGGATCATCGACCACCACCATGACTTCTCTCCTAAGAAGATTGTGTGCCAAGTTTCGATGTGGTCCTATATGGTGAATATTTATCCTTTTACAAACCTTCTAATAACTATGATGATGCCTCTAGGAATATTCCCTATATATAATATCCTTTTCTTGACCTCCACGGTTCCATCCTGGCACCTTATCCACTTATCGAGCCTAGTTGGGTACTCACATTTTTCCTCAAGTGACTCCATGATATGAAATACGAGATAAGTCCTTTAAATCCTTATTCTACCTCTCGCGAGTGCCTTGGTTTCACTTAAACCCTTCTTAAAAAAAATTTCCTATGATTTTTTCCCTTAGCACCCTTCTATCTATTGATCCCGGGTGTGTGTGTGCCTCTTGGTACTTAGCCAATATTTTAGGTTCAACCCAGTTGGGCTACCTAGAACTATATTTTTGTCTTTGGATACATTTACCTCATTTTTACCCATCTACCCTCATTTAAATTAAAAATAAAATTTCCGTTGCATAAAGGATTTCAAGACCTTTCCAAAGTGATATAGAGTTTTTGGAAAATGGATAGACAGTCAAACGTTTTGGCCATTTTAAGTTCGCTCCAAAACTACCATTTTCCTTTATTGCGTAGATTTTCCAGCTTTAATGTCACTTTTGCAATGTTGCGTAGATTTTGGAGTTTATCATGGATTTTGTAGTTTTTCATGACTTTTTTAATGTTGTGTGGTTGTTGGAGTGTTGCATGGATTTTGCGGTGTTAAAGTGGCCTTTTGCGGTGTTGCGCATATATTACAATGTTCACATATTTTGTAGTGTTACACGGATTTCACCAAGTATGGTTTTCTTTGAACTTAAAATTCTAGGTTATCCATTGAAACTCCATGAAGAACTTTAAGTCCAACTTTCCAAATTGTCCATTTTTTCCAAGGAGTAAAAATGGATAACAATTTAGTGACTTATGGGGAAATATGTCTGATACATGAGTTGATTCTTGGCCTTGAATTATCCATTGGGCATGGGGTCACCCAGATAACCATGAAAACTAATCTGAACTTTAAAAATAACCCCCTTGAAACTTCTTGAAGCACATGATGGACATAAACCGACTTGAAGTTGGTTTTGTCTCGAGTTTTCTAATCCATCATAAGAAATTTTTTAAATTTATTTTATGACACCGTAGTGCCCACATTTTTATAGCTCCAGTTATCTGTTGGTTCCTTTATTTCTAGACATGTTTTGATTGAGACTCTGATAGACTTTGGACATTTTACTATGATATTTTATCCTCATGGACATTATGGCATTTTGGGCGCGTAGCGCCAATTGGACTAGATTCGTATACTGATATATTTCTTATGATGTTGATGACACTAACAGGGTTATATGATAGACTTATTGGTTAGATGTTAGTCTCTTGTGGTTGATTTGATTAATGATATAGTGTTTTGGATTTAATGATGGTAATTTTCATGCTAACCTAAGTGTATGTCGTTGCAATTTTATTTGTGGATGATTCATGGCAAACTATGTGGATAATTATATGCATTGCACTATCAATTGTAAATTATGTTCGGACATTATAAGTTTGACTGATATTGTGATGTATAGATGATGTTTATTATATTGGACAGATGTGGTTAATGTGTGCAATGAGTGTGCAGGTGATAGGTATAGGAGAGCATGGGTTTCAGGGCAGCTACGCAATTGTGCACAAGCGGCCCACGAGCTGAGTCCTAACCATGCTAAATGTTTGAGGCCTTAGATTAGATGTATTTAATTGGGCACCATGGGTGAACCCCTCAATTGTAATGTAATTATGTTTTGTAAAATTAATTAGGTTTATGGTGTGTTTTATTAAGTAAACTAGCTTAGGGGTTTAATGATCTTATCTTAAGTTAAGTGTTGGTTTTGGGAAAGTGTGTGTGTGTTGGTAGAAGGGATTGGGGACCACATGTGAACCTTGGGTGGACCCCACACCCTCTACCCTTGTGCCCAAGCATGCCAAACCCGAAATTGGGTTATTTTGGGCATTTTTAGGGACCCCTTTTGAGTTTGGGGTTCCTTAGCATGAAAATGGGCCCTTGGACCCTACCTAATAGGTAGGGGGCCTATTTCCAAGGTTTGGAGGGAGTTTCCCTCCCATTTTCCCCTCTTTAGTCACCATCCATGTAAGATGGTTGGGTTGTGTGAAATTTTTAAAAATTGCTCCACTTTGTTTTATTTTAGTTTTGGGTATTTTGGGTGATAAGGGATAAAAGGTGAGTTTACTCTTACTTATTTGGTTTTTGGAATCTTTGACTCTTGAGAGGAGAGGGGGTGACACTTGTCACTTTCCCATTGGTGAGGAAACTTTTGGGTTCCTCTTCTTATTCTTCCTCATGTGGAAGGAATGGGTCTTCTTGGTTCATTTTTTTTTGGAGCACTTGGAGAATTTTGGGAGCTTGGAGGTGAGCTTGGACAAAAGGGAAAAGCTTAGAGTCTTGGAAAGCATTATAGAGGTAGGGTTCTTAACCTTTTTCTTCTTAGTTGTGCCTATCTTGTTAACTATGCTTAATCAATGGATTGGTGTGTGTGAAATGATGTGTTGTGAGTTGTATGGTAAATGTAGTTGTTTGTTTGTTCTTGTTGTTTTCTTTGTTTTCTCTCCACCATCATTTGGATTGATGGTTTTTGGAGAATGTAGGGGAAGAGAGAGGGATTTCCCTCTCAAACCTCATGGTTGTTGGTCAAGCCATGAAGGTCCCTTCTCATCCCCTCATATGGTTTGAGGTGGGAGAAAGGTTCATATGGCTTGATCATTTCCCCATTCTTGGTGAGGAAACCCTTTTGGGTTTGAAAATCCTCCCAAGAAGGATTTCTATAGCATAAAGGAGGAATAAGGAGGATGAATGATTAGGAGGTATAAGGAGTTTTGTATACATGTTTTTTTGGTGCTCCTATGGTTGGACACCTTGATTTGGGCATCCTACTTCCTCTCTTCCCCCTTGTGAGGTTGACCTTGTTATCCTCATGTTGTTGTTTTCATGTGTAGTAAGTGGTTAAATGGTCTTATGTTTTTCTTGTGGTGTGTAAACCCCCTTTATACTTGTGCACATTGTGGAAGCTAGTTCCTCTCTCCCATGGGCTTGGGGGAGGCTAGCATGACTTCCAACCATGGAAAGGCATGTGATGATGCCTATTGGTTGGGTGGTAAACAAGCCATGTTCTCTTGGAGTTGGATTCTTGTAGGAGTATTGGAGTTGGAGCTCAAGTTGGAGATAGTAGAGCCTCTTGTCATCTTGGTCTTTCTCATCTTTGGAGGACATTGCCTTCACTTTGTAAATAAATGTGGCTTTGTAAAGTGTCACACTTTTGTAAAGATCCATTTTTGTACTTATTGTTTCTTGAAAAACATTAGTCACTACTAAGAAAGCTTTTATTTTATTGTTGCTAGAATCTTGTAAGAGTGATATTTGAGATCATAATAAAACTATGAGATTTTTATCTTTATTTCAATGTCATTCATTTGGAAGAAATTGTTGTTTAGAAATATGCAAAATATAGTTATGCAATACTCTTGAAAATTTGAAATATTTAGATGTGCATTATATATAAAATCTGAAAATTTAGTGTGTTTTAAAAAAATAAAAAATATGGCATTACATTTTGGTATCAGAGCCGTGGTTCAAACACGCGGACTCTTGGGTAATTTCTGTTTTATTTGTCCTTATTGTTTTGTTTAAAAAAAAGGGGTTGTTCTTGGATAAGTTATGTATAAATGTTTTACCTAATGAGGATTTGTTGTAACCTTTATTTGAGAAGGAAAGTTGATTTATTTGAAGTAATGTTAACCTCTTAGTAGGAAACTTGCTTGCAAAATTTTAGTGATTTATACAAGAAATGAAATCAGTTTTTTTTTTTTTATTTCCTTTCCATGTCAAAGTTTAGTAAGTTGATTTAATTTCAAAACCAGTTTTAAATTTGTCTAAATTCCAAGTCTATTTTACCATTAGAAATTAGTTTACACTTTCCTTTTTGTGAAAGTTTAATGGGTGTTTTCTTTCTTCTTTTAAAAAAAAAAAAAAAAACAATATAATGAAATCGAGCTTATTATGTACAACTTGAACCAACATTTCCTTTATATTGTGAAAATTTTTTTAGCATGTCAAATATATTTTGCAGCTATATATATATATATATATATATATATATATATATATATATATATATATATAATATATATATAAAATGGAATTTTTTTTTTTTTAACATGTGTATATATATAATAATGAAATAAAATGAAAGAAAACAAAAAAAAATAGTTTTATATATATATATATATATATATATATATATATATATATATATATATATATATAAACGTATAAATTTAATTAAAAATAATAATTAAAAAAACAAAAAACAAAAAAAAAAAAAAAATGATGTGCTTTGGGGGCCGAACCCCCGCAGCCCCAAAGACGCGCCCCCAAACCTGCCTCGGACCCCCTGCCCTGCCCCCCACGGACCCCCGCGTCCCCTACAGGGACCCCCGCCTCTCGCCCCGAACTCCCCACCCCCTTCCGCCATCCCCGCCTCCCTACGGCCCGCCACCTGCCCCCTCACACACCCCACGACCATTACCCCACCCACCCACCACCTCCAAATGCCAATCGAACCTACAAAAAAAAAAACCCAACAAGATATATATATATAATATTAACAAAAAAACCAAAAAAAAAAAAAGAAAAACAAAACGCCAATACAGGCAAAAAAATATATGTATATATATGTATATATATATATATATATATAATCAAAAATATATATCATCAAAATTTGGGTTTTTCTTCAACAAGCTTCACAGAAGAAAATAAAACACATGGATTTTACAAAAGAAAAAGAGAATCCATGAAGTCAAAACTCCATAGCTCCTCCACCGCATTGACAAGGAAAAAAAACTCCATGGAATCAATCCCCATAGTTCTCCAACCTGCTCATTCAAAAGACAATACAAAGCAAATGAGAAAAGAATAGAGAGGAAAAGTAACATAAGGATGTTTAGGGCAACTTTAGGGCAAAACTAAATCTAGGGTTGAGATCAATTTGATCCTAGGGTCCACATGTAACCCTACATACCTTAAGTCATTAGATTTTAATGGGAATGGAAAATAAATTTAGAAGGGTGTGTGGGTAAAACAAATTAATAAAAGGGGGAAGACTAATTTATGCAAGGGTTGTAAATTTTTGTTTAAAACCCTAGGGAGCTTAATAGAGTAAAATAATTAAATTATTGTGAGGATAGTGTTAATTTATTTCAGGAAAATTAATTATTATTATAAATTAATTATTAACGGAAAGGGGCATTGCATCTGGTGTTATAATGATAATAACAATAATAATAATAATAATAACACTTCCAGCAACGTTTAGAAAGTTCATAAAACACTTTTTTTTATCTCGGGTTCAGGATGGCAACCAAGAGGGGATGATCGACTCGAGGTTTGGGACGTAGTGCACCTACACGGGAGCCACTGGCCCCTGATTTTGGGCCTCGATATATTGGAGACCACAGTAGCTGGTGATAGGTGTCATACAGGAGCGCCTTCCACTACCGCAGGTGCCGATAGAGGAGGAGATTCAGTTGGGAGATAAGGAGTTGTTTGGCAAGGACGCCCATCCAGAGCCACCTGAGCATGACATTCCGAGATGAGAGAGGTCACGCAGCCCTTCCATCCTTGGCGAGGGTGGCCTCGTTTTGTCACAGCTGATCACACAGCTTTGAGGGACCATTTGGAGATAGGCGACCTCTTTCACCTGTTAGACCACATCACCAGGATTGAGACATAGGCAGTGTGATTCGAGACCTTCTTCACCTTCAGCCGCCTACGTTTACTGGTTCGATAGATGGCTTTGGGGCAGAGTCCTGGCTCCTTAGCTTGGATAGCTGCTTTGGCTTGCACTCTCATGAGAGCAATGTCAAAGCCAGGTTTTCCATACATCTCCTAGACGCACAGGAATTTGGTGGAGGAATGAGGAGTGAAATCTCCATTTGACTCGAGATACAGTGACCTGGGAGTTGTTCGAGGAGCGATTCAGGGCCCGGTATATGTCAGAGAATTTTGTGTAGAAGAGGATCGATGAGTTTCACGACTTACGATAGGGTTCTGGCTCAGTGGCACAGTATGAGAGCAGGTTCTTGGATCTCTTGCAGTATGCAGACTACTTGCAAGATGAGAAGTTGCAGGTAAACAGGTTCATTTGGGGTCTGAATGTAGATATAGCAGGAGTTATTAGGATGTTATCTTCTCTCACGCTCGAGAAGGCTGTTGAGAAGGCCTACTTGGCTAAGGAGAATAGGACCAAGGCTCAGGAGCATAGAGATAGAAACAAGAGCAAGTTCCGGGACGGGATTCAGGGATTCCAAAGTCAGAGAGCACGGGGAGTAGTACCACCCCCTAGAGAAGGATTATGGTCATCTCCAACAGCATTGAGAGCTCCTCCACACCCATCACAACAGACACAACATCAAGGACACCAGCATTAGAGGGGTAGATGACTCATTTTTCAGCGAGGTGGGTCTAGAGACATGAGGCTGGGTACTCATCACTCATATGCTTGATCTGCTCACAGTGATCTGCTAGGGTTGACCGGAAGGTTCGGTTCGCTAGAGTACAGGAGTGACCCCATCTCAGAGGAGTACAAGAGGATGTTTTATTTGTGGGGCTCCAGGCCATTATGTTCGTATGTGTCCGCACAAGCCCACTACTATGGATATTTAGAGAGCTCCTAGATCTGAGAAGATTGTGGGTGACATGGGACGCACCCATCGTGTGTATGCAACGGTTGACAACCGCCAGGCTGAGCATCAGGCCACAGTCATTGAGATGACATGTACTATCAGGGGTATTTCTATCTCAATACTTTTTGATTCAGGTGCTTCGATTCTTTTATATCTCCTTCTGTTGTAGACCAGTGTGGACTAGTGGTGGCTATGCAACCAGATAGTTGGCAGGTTGAGTTGGCCTCTGGGGCTAAACTCACCGTGGACTCGTATGTGGAGAGTTGTGTACTCGATTTGGGAGTCTTCTCCACTACACTTGACCTCTGAGTTATTCCTTTAGGATCCTATCAGGTAGTGTTGGGTATGGATTGGCTCGAGGCTCGTGGAGCTAAGGTGGATTATAGAGAGAAGGTCATTGAGTGTCAGGATGATTTGGGTAGTGCAGTTGTGATTTTAGGGATGCAGAGACCTATTTCCTTGCGTATGATCTTGGCTAAGAAACTCAAGCGGAGCATGCGTAAGGGTTTCCAGTTGTTTGCTATCACTATCAGTGATCGTTCGAGACAGTACTCCAGAGCATTCACCCCTTGATGATCACGTAGTTTTGAGGGAGTATGCAGATGTGTTTCCAGGGGAGCTTCCAGGTTTACCACCTAGTAGGGAGGTGGATTTCACCATTGACTTAGTGCCTAGATCTGCACCAGTTTCTAGGGCACCCTATCGGATGACGACTTCAGAGCTTCATGAGCTCAAGATTCAGTTAGAGGAGTTGTTAGAGAAGGGTCTCATTCACCCTAGTGTATCTCCTTGGGGAGCACCAGTCATATTTGTGAAGAAGAAGGATGGTTCTCTCAGGCTTTGTGTAGATTTCAGACAGCTCAATAAGGTCACAATAAAGAACCGTTATCCACTCCCTAGGATTGATGACTTGTTTGATCAGATGCGGGGAGCTAGAGTGTTCTCCAAAATTGATCTCAAGTCAAGGTATCATCGATTGTGTATTTCGATGCGAAATTCATAAGACAACATTTCACACATGTTACGGGCATTATGAGTTCACAGTGGTTCCATTTGGTTTGACCAATGCCCCAGCTTGTCTTCATGAGCCTCATGAATGGAGTATTCAGGACATTTCTGGATCGCTTTGTTTTAGTGTTCCTTGATGACATATTGATTTATTCTCGTTCCGAGGAGGAACATGAGGAGCATTTGAGGCAGGTACTTCAGGTTTTGAGAGAGCAGAAGTTGTATGGGAACTTGGAAAAATGTAGCTTCTTTCAGACAGAGATTCAATACTTGGGTCATATCATATCAGGCGAGGGTATCTCCGTAGATCCCTCTAAGATTCAGGCTATCTTGGATTGGCCAGCACCCACATCAGTCACTGAGGTGAGGAGCTTCATGGGTTTAGCAGGGTATTACCGCAGGTTTGTGCAGGACTTTTCTAGGATTGCTCACCCTATTACTTCTCTTCAGAGGAAAGGGAAGAAGTTTTATTGGTCAGAAAAATGTGAGCAGGCCTTTCAGTTGCTTAAGGAAAGGCTAACCACGGTGCCCATCTTAGTAGTTCCAGACCCGACAGAGGATTTTGTTGTTTGCACTGATGCATCACTAGAGGGTTTAGGAGCAGTTCTTATGCAGGAGCATCGAGTGATTGCTTTTGAGTCTCGTAAGCTCAAGGACTATGAGCTTAACTATCCTACTCATGACTTAGAGCTTGCAGCAGTTGTTCATGCACTTGTGCATTAGTGACATTTCCTTTTGGGTAGACCTTTCATCTTGAGGACAGATCATTGTAGCTTATAGCATATCTTCTCTCAGCCAAACCTCAACGCTTGTCAATGACATTGGATGGAGTTCCTATGTGAGTATGACATGGAGGTCCAGTATATCAAAGGAAAGGAAAATGTTGTTGCAGATGCACTTAGTAGACGACGGCATGTGCTTACTTCTTTGACACTGTAGTCAGATTTGAGAGGCATGATACTTGAGCATCTTCCAGAGGACAGGTTTTATGAGGGTGCTTTAGGTAGATGTTGGATTCTCAGGGTTCTTTTGAGGGGATATTTAGGATGCATGTTAGACTCAGATGGTTTGCTTCGGTTCCATAGGCACATTTATGTTCCTAAGGCGGGTGATTTCTGTAGTTTCATCCTTCACCGAGGCTCATCGAGCCCCATATGTAGCACATCTAGGAGTGAATAAGATGCATGCCGATTTGAGAGAGTTATATTATTGGCTAGGTATTCGTCAAGACATAGCAAATTTTGTAGCACGTTGTCTTGAGTGTCAGAGAGTCAAGGTAGAGCATTCTCATCCCGCAGACTCTTATACCCTCATGACATTCCCGAGTGGAAATGGGATGTGATCTCCATGGATTTCATAGTAGGACTTCCTATGTCCTCTTATCGTCATGATGCCATTATGGTCACTGTGGATAAGTTGACCAAGGTTGCACATTTCTCGCCAACCAAGGTTACCTATAATGCACAGGCCATCGCCAAAGTGTTTATGGAGGATATTGTCAGATTGCATGGGATCCCGAAGACGATCATTAATGACAGAGACACCATCTACACATCAGTTTTCTGGACTTCTTTTCAGGAGGCCTTGGGTACACAGATTAATTTTAGTTCGGCATATCATCCAGAGATAGATGGGCAGATAGAGAGGGTTAATCAAGTTCTTGAGGACATGTTGAGGATGTATGTGATGGACTAGCAGAAGAAGTGGGAAGATTATTTGCATTTAGTTGAGTTTTCCTACAATAACAGTTATCATAGCTCCATTGGCATGGCTCCCTATCAGGATTTGTATGGATGACCTTGTAGGACACCTTTGAGCTGGGACAGACTAGATGACAGGATTATTTTGGGGCCAGCTTACCTTCAGGATTTAGAGCAGTAGGTTGTTTTGATTCGGTAGCATCTTGAGCAGGCTAGAGCATGCCAAAAGGCGTATGCGGACACCAAGAGGATCGATCGTCACTTCTCAGTGGGTGACAAAGTCTTCTTGAGGGTTCATCCTCATAAGAGTTTGATCCGTTATGGAAAGGGTTCTAAGCTATCACCTCGTTTTGTGGGGCCTTTTGATATTCTTGAGGTCATCGGTCTAGTTTCCTATCGCCTAGCTTTGCCACCATGCCTTGCACGGGCCCACGATGTTTTCATGTTTCTGTACTACGTAGATATGTACCAGATGTTTCTCATGTTTTGGATTGGTCAGCATTATAGGTAGAGGATGGAGGGTAGTGGAGATTGGATCCCATACGCATACTGGAGCACCGGAGGTTGGCCCTTCGGGGTCGAGATTTGGACCAGGTTAGAGTGCAGTGGGACCGATATGATGAGTCATCAGCTACCTGGGAGGATGCTACACCACTGAGGGCTAGATATCCCTATCTCTTCCAATGACTTCTAGGAGGAAGTCTAATTCTAGGAGAGGGGGATGTAGTGAACACATTTTTATAGCTCCGATTATCTCTGTTGGTTCCTTTACTTCTAGACATGTTTTGATTGAGACTCTGATAGACTTTGGACATTTTACTATGATATTTTATCCTCATGGACATTATGGCATTTTGGGCGCGTAGTGCCAATTGGACTAGATTCGTATATTGATATATTTCTTATGATGTTGATGACACTAACAGGGTTATATGATAGACTTATTGGTTAGATGTTAGTCTCTTGTGGTTGATTTGATTAATGATATAGTGTCTTAGATTTAATGATGGTAATTTTCATGCTAACCTAAGTGTATGTCGTTGTAATTTTATTTGTGGATGATTCATGGCAAATTATGTGGATAATTATATGCATTACACTATCAATTGTAAATTATGTTCGGACATTATAAGTTTGACTGATATTGTGATGAATAGATGATGTTTATTATATTGACGATGCGGTTAATGTGTGTAATGAGTGTGCAAGTGACAGGTATAGGAGAGCATGGGTTTCGTGGCAGCTACGCAATTGTGCATAGCGGCCCACGGGCTGAGTCCTAACCATGCTAAATATTTGAGGCCTTATATTAGATGTATTTAATTGGGCACCATGGGTGAACCCCTCAATTGTAGAGTAATTATGTTTTGTAAAATTAATTAGGTTTAGGGTGTGATTTATTAAGTAAACTAGCTTAGGGTTTAATGACCTTATCTTAAGTTAAGTGTTGGTTTTGGGAAAGTGTGTGTGTGCTGGTAGAAGGGATTGGGGACCACATGTGAACCTTGGGTGGACCCCACACCCTCTACCCTTGTGCCCAAGCATGCCAAACCCGAAATTGGGTTATTTTGGGCATTTTTAGGGACCCCTTTTGAGTTTGGGGGTTGCCTTAGCATGAAAATGGGCCCTTGGACCCTACCTAATAGGTAGGGGAGCCTATTTCCAAGGTTTGGAGGGAGTTTAACTCCCACTTTTCCCTCTTTAGTCACCATCCATGTAAGATGGTTTGGGTTGTAAAATTGTTAAAAGTTGCTCCACTTTGTTTTTTTTTAGTTTTTGGTATTTTGGGTGATAAGGGATAAAATGTGAGTTTACTCTTACTTATTTGGTTTTTGGAATCTTTGAATCTTGAGAGGAGAGGGGGTGACACTTTTCACTTTCCCATTGGTGAGGAAAATTTTGGGTTCCTCTTCTTATTCTTCCTCATGTGGAAGGAATGGGTCTTCTTGGTTCATTTGTTTTTGGAGTACTTGGAGAATTTTGGGAGCTTGGAGGTGAGCTTGGACAAAAGGGAAAAGCTTAGAGTCTTGGAAAGCATTATAGAGGTAGGGTTCTTAACCTTTTTCTTCTTAGTTGTGCCTATCTTGTTAACTATGCTTAATCAATGGATTGCTGTGTGTGAAATGATGTGTTGTGAGTTTTATGGTAAATGTAGTTGTTTGTTTGTTCTTGTTGTTTTCTTTGTTTTCTCTCCACCATCATTTGGATTGATGGTTTTTGGAGAATGTAGGGGAAGAGAGAGGGATTTCCCTCTCAAACCTCATGGTTGTTGGTCAAGCCATGAAGGTCCCTTCTCATCCCCTCATATGGTTTGAGATGGGAGAAAGGTTCATATGGCTTGATCCTTTCCCCATTCTTGGTGAGGAAACCCTTTTGGGTTTGAAAATCCTCCCA
This sequence comes from Taxus wallichiana var. yunnanensis, assembly GCA_018340775.1. Classification (NCBI taxonomy): domain Eukaryota; kingdom Viridiplantae; phylum Streptophyta; class Pinopsida; order Cupressales; family Taxaceae; genus Taxus; species Taxus wallichiana. The sequence goes on from CM031242.1 coordinate 252,600,978, forward strand.
AGAAGGATTTCTATAGCATAAAGGAGGAATAAGGAGGATGAATGATTCGGAGGTATAAGGAGTTTTGTATACATGTTTTGTCGGTGCTCCTATGGTTGTGAGGTTGACCTTGTTATCCTCATGTTGTTGTTTTTTTCATGTGTAGTAAGTGGTTAAATGGTCTTATGTTTTTTCTTGTGGTGTGTAAACCCCTCTATAATTGTGCACATTGTGCAAGCTAGTTCCTCTCTTCCATGGGCTTGGGGAGGCTAGCATGACTTCCAACCATGGAAAGGCATGTGATGATGCCTATTGGTTGGGTGGTAAACAAGCCATGTTCTCTTGGAGTTGGAGCTCAAGTTGGAGATAGTAGAGCCTCTTGTCATCTTGGTCTTTCTCATCTTTGGAGGACATTGCCTCACTTTGTAAATAAATGTGGCTTTGTAACGTGTCACACTTTTGTAAAGATCCATTTTTGTACTTATTATTTCTTGAAAAACATTAGTCACTACTAAGAAAGCTTTTATTTTATTGTTGCTAGAATCTTGTAAGAGTTTTATTTGAGATCATAATAAAACCATGAGTTTTTTTTTCTTTATTTCAATGCCATTCATTTGGAAGAAATTGTTGTTGAGAAATATGAAAATTATAGTTATGCATACTCTTTGAAAATTTGAAATATTTAGTTGTGCATTATATATAAAATCTGAAAATTTACTTGTGTTTTTTTTTTTTTAAATATGGCATTACAGACATAGGAAAATTGTTTAACTCTAGAATTTCACTTTGTTCTTGATTAAAAAATAATCTAGAGAGACAAAAGTATGAGAAAATTGAAACCATATATGAATCTAATTTTAGTTGTTCTGCATTCAAAATCTCTTGCAGATGACAACTATTTCTTGAAACCTTGAACTTCTTCCTTGAATATTGTTAGGAAATTATGTTTATAGTGTGAACATAGAGAAGTAAAATATTAGTATTATTTAATATTTAAATAATACATGAGTGTGCAAATAGTTGTAATGCACAACTCACATCACTATTTGGGAGAGTGATATATCTTGGGGATTGTTGGAATAATTTGAGGGATGAGAGAGATACTATGAGATAGGATAGAAGATGAAGTTTGACTCCACCTTTGTAGGAGCTCAAACATTAGAAAATATATTGTGCATCAATGTAATTGCAATCCTAGATGGATGAAATTGAAGAAAGTTATAATATATTTTCTAGTGTAATTCAATTAAATCTATGTGTTTATCCCGAATATAATCTAAACCAAAATAATATTTGATGTCGAGCATTCCATTCTGATTGTGATTTTCTATGTGAGATCATGTGTGCCATAATAGTTTTACTGTGTCTTGCAACTCTTTTTAAGAGCATACATATCTATGCATTTTAACGTTTTGTGCAAGAATATTTTCAAAGTTTTCTACCAGCATTTTGATCTACTCAACTGAGGAAATATGGTATGAAAAGTTCTATATTTGTATTATTCAATGAAATAGGTTTTTTTTTGGACTGCATTATTTTTCGGATCTCTCTCACCGTGGTTCGCGTATAGTCTTCTTTAGTGTTCCAAATGAAACAATCGTGGAGAATCAAATTTGATTTGTTCATACTTTGATCTATAATCTTTTGGATATCTGATGTATATACACTATCGACTCTACTTTGGTATGCATCCCATCTTCATTCCCGTGCATAAATACATCCCCACGTGCCTAAAATTGCCATGTGCTATATAAAGGATATCTTCATTAAAAATCTAAATCATGCCTTTTATGTTTTTGTCATTTACTTCTCTTGTTTCATAAATTTTGTTTATGTGCACAAAGTAGTCAAATCCAACAAATAACAAAATAATTAGAGTTTTTATAGTGGTGATTAAATGTTATTATGTCTTTAGGATGCATAATTGTGTTTTTAAGTCAAGATATTTAAAATAGTTATTTGTGTAATACATGAGTTTATTTTATTGAATTCTAATGTTTTTTTAGGTTATAAGTCATTAATATTTATGTTAGTCACTTTTCGGTGTTATTTTAATGTTTTTAATAAATCTAATGTTTAATAGGGTTTGTAATGTATTATTTATTTTGTTTTTAATTTTTAATTTTTTTTGTTTGTTAATTTTATTTGTGTCATTGTAAACATTTTTAAGTAATAAAGTTAAAAATTAATTAAATATTATTTTTTTCGTTTTAATTGTTTAAGTCAAGAGTGTGTTATAGTTTTAATTATTATCTTATCTTGTTTCAATTTAGTCATTTTGTGTTGCCATTCTAGAGTCATTGTAAAAGTCAAAATACATTTTTTTCCTTACGAACGCATTTTCGGTGTAACTTTGACGTTTGATTTGTAAATTTATCCACATGATCAAATCCAGCTGAGTTAGCAACAGAAACATGGAGGCCGGAGGAAACGGAGGAAGGAGGCATTTTAGCGACCTCTCATCGTGCATACATCGATGAGGCCGCAATACTGCTTTAGTGGCCATGTTTTTTCATTTGTGTTCGATGTGTTTTCTGTGATTCCCGCTAAAACAACCCACTTGAGACCCAAGAAACAACCTAGGATTAGTTAGGAAAATTATGGAGTAATTTTTTTTGTTTAAAGGATCCAACAACCAGGTTGTAAGACAAAAAATGTCCCCAACAAGTTCCGAACAATTCTAATTTACTAGAACATGCTTTTCTTTTGTTAACAATTATCAAAGGTCACAATTTCCTAAATCTAGGGTTAGAATTTTCAATTAGGTTCGGGGGTAAATTAACACCATACCCACTCTCAAACAGATTAGAGTTTCAACTTAATTTTTCTCATACTTAATGTATTAAAATTTTTTTAAAAATTATTTCCATTGGATAGGAAATTTCCTCACCTTTCCAATGATATAAAGAATTCCTCCTAACTCCTTATAAAACTCTAGTTATGGGCCGGTGGGCCTTGGGGTGAAAATTTTCCCCCAAGGGCGGGCTTGGCTAAGGGATACAAAATTTTCCCAAAAGGGACACATGTCAAGTGGGGGAGAAAATCCATTTCTTTTTTGGGTTGGTGGATCGCAAGAAGATGTTTTCAAATTTTCTTGCAGCAGGGGAGAAAATTCCAATTTGTGCCGCGCCTCCTTGTGCGCCACGGACACGTGTCGGGATCTGAGCCAAGCAGCTGAGGGAGGAAATGAGGGAAGGGTGGGGTAGTGGAGGTTTGGAGGAAATTTTCCAAAGGGGGAGATAAGGGGGAAGTTTGATGCATGGGCCCGCGCACATCCACTGAAGGATTTCTAAAAGGCAGGGGGGGAATGCGGGGCCGCGGAAGAAAAAGCAAAAAATTCCAAAAAAATTTACAAAAAGGATAAAGTTTGCAAGGGTTCTGCCCCTCTGCCATGCCATGTGGCAGCCTTTGATTAGCTATGGTAGGTGGGGAAAATTTAAAAAATTCCAAAACTTTCTAAGGTTTTAGGGAAATTTTCGAAGCCATGGACCCGCTAGGGAAAATTTTCCCAAATTTTCCCGCCAAGGAAGGAAAACTTCAAAGGGCCATAAATTTTGCTAGGAAGTACTTTCTCGAAAGCTCTCGACCCACTCTTCACATAGAAATCATAAATTGTACATTTTGATAAATTTTAAGGGGTCAATTTTATGAAAACATCCTTAAGGCTTGTTAAAAGTAAACTGGTAAATTTTAACTTATAAATTTGGTTCAATTTGATCTTCTCCTTCACTCAGTATGCCAAATAGACATGGAGAACTATCTAGGAAGGATTTAGTATGTATTTGGAAGGTGATTTTTCTTGATTGATTCAAAATTGAATTTTCCAACATTTGACAAAAACAACATACTTTGCGCAAAATAAATGTGAAAATTTTGGACTCGATTTGCAATGTTTTTAATTTTTTCCTTAAGTGTTTTTTTGTCAAATTGAGATCATTGATGTCAAGGCATGATAAATTTTAATGTTTCAATGTTTATTATTTTTTACAGGTCCGAACAGTGCATTTTAATTAAATTATTCGCCAGCTTTTAAATTTACAACAACAGGGATCAAATCTTGAAGGATCTATTTGCCATTTCTTCTTCCAAGTATGAAAATTCATTTCTCATCTATTCTAATACATTTAAATTATTTAAATCAAACTATTCTAAACCCAAAATGCAATTCTAATTTCAATTTTACACATTTCCAAAAGAGGAAAAACACTGTATTTTCCTCACATACGTTTCTTCCTTTCAAACAGAGATTCCCAAAACATTGACATGATTAGAATTAAATTTACAATACAATTTGGAAATAACATTTCATTCATTCATTGATTTCCAAAGACAATTTTTACAACTTCTTTCTTTATTTCCTTCCAAAACCATTTATTAATTACATAGCAGAATATTGCATTTTCTTTCTCATTCTTTCAAAGAAAAACAAAGTCTCTCTCTCTCTCTCTTCTCCTCTCCCCTCTCTCTTCATTTCACTTCACAATTTCATAAAAAAATAAAAACATATTTTCTTCAAAAGATATATACAATTTCATCCACTTCAAAGTGGGAAAGGTTATAGTAAAATATATTTTACAAGGGACTGTAAAATTGTATTTTCCTCTGCTTCTAGAAAAACAACATGCAAGTTTCCTTTTCTTCCATTTAATCACAACAAAATTGAAGGAAAGGAAATTCTCTCCACCCAACCAAGACATCCAATGAAAGGATAAGCCATCCTTCATCATTGGCCCTCGAGCTGACAACCAAAATGCAACAAGAAATGTATATCAATCCATGGCAACAATAGGCTTCCACAACACGCAACATTATTTCAACATGCACATTTTAATTCAAAAACACAATCCAACACAAAACAATAGTTTTATAACCACAAGAGACGCATAAAAAAACTCAAAGCTTCACCATGCAAACCAAAGGAGTAAGAACTATGGGGAAGTTACCTATGCCTCCCAATGGGAATTGGGCATCCACCTATAACAAACCATCAAAAGAATTCATCACAGATATCCTTATGCCCCCCACAATCCCTTCTTATGCCCCCACAGATTTCCTTATGCCCCCACAAAGTAATAAATGCAAGCTATTTATTTTCCATGGTGGATCCCAAACCCAAACTCCCTCCACAAGAATTCTAATGTGACTGGCATTCCCTTATGTCCCCCACATGAATTCCCCATAGTCTTCTCCTACACCATTCCTATGGTAGTCTACCCAAACAACTAACAAATACACAAAACATAAACCATTCACACAAACACAAAAATAAAATAACAACATAAAAGAGCTAAGCTCCTACCTCTCCATGGTAGCCTTTGTTCCAACACAACAAGCTTTTAATGTCAAAAATAGTCTCAAAATCACCAATCTCTAAGTATGATATGCTCTCCAATCTCCTTCAAATAAACAAGACCTCCCAACAGCAAAAATGCACCCCAAAAGGAAGTAAGCAAAAGTTCAACAACCCAAAACAAGGAAAAGAGTTCAAATTTTATAGAAGAGGGAAAGGAAAAGGATGAGGTGGATCCATGTAGGATGCCACTTCACACATCCTCAACTCCAACACAAAAGTCAAATTTCATTCTCCAAAGCACAATAAAGAGGTGGGTGAAAATATGACAATTTACTTACACACTCCAAAAGCCCACACCCCAAAGGATTGAATTAAATAAAATGTAAGAAGAGTGCAATTAAAACATGCAACATGATTTAAAAATGCATTAAAAATGTCTAAAATCAACCCTCAAACGATAGGTATGGTTGGTAAATAAATTTAAGAGGTATGAGACAAGTTTTACTTGTCCCACAAGCCTCCAAAAACAGCCCCCAAGGAGAAATTCAAATTTCCAAGGAGGTGGAGTGTTTCATACTCTAAAATATGACTTACACAAATCTTACACATACTTACACATACTTACACATCTCTTACATGTTTAATACAAAAGCCAACAACTTCTATAATTACTTTCTCATATCCCAATTTAGTTAATTAATTTTTAACTATATGTTTTCTCCCATTAATCTACCACAATTTAATTAAATAAAAGAAAGGGACACATCACTAATAAAATACATACAAACAATAATTAAAAGGAACCACATTAATAAAATACACAAAACCCATGGTTACATATAAAGGTGATCCCCCCATGGGAATCCTTAACAAAAATCAAACACAAATACAAAACAAAACTAGTTTCCATGGTGACCTTGTTGAATTCATCTAGAATTCCAATGTGGTTGGTCTCCAATCCCCTGATATTTTTTGTGATAGTTTAACAAACAAAACACAAATACCTCCTTCAGCCGACCATATCAAAACATCCAACATGATATAAATAAAATCACAAAATCATCTATACATATGAATCACAACAACATCTAGGCAATTAACAATATCACTTACAACTTATATCAACAACTATATTATTATTATATAATGTCCATTTTCTAAGTCTACTCACAATATCCAAAAATCACATGTCTAAAAAAATTCATAATATATCCATGTCAAATAGTATATCATCATCCACATATGAGTGTCTCTAATAATCATCGTGCATCATAACCAAATCAAGATCACAATAATCCATGATCAAATATCTAACATCATACTAAATCAAAGCTATAATAACATCCATAATGAAATCAACAGTATCAAGATCAGTATCAAAATGTGTCAAAGGGAAGTGGGCACTACATCCCCCTCCCCTTAGACTTGAATTCCTCCTAGAAGTCACTGGAACAAATGTGGAAACTAAACTCATAATAAAGTAGCATCCTCCCATGTAGCTGTAATCTCATCATATCTGTCCCACTACACCCAAACCTGATCAACCTCTCTACCTCAAAGGCCCGGGTCCTACAATCTAGGATGCGAATGGACTCCAGCATCACCTACCCTTGATCCTACATCTACAATGATGTCCAATCTAACACATGAGAAGGATCTGTAACATATCTTTTAAGAACTAAAACATGAAACACATCATGTATGCAAGACAAGTTCGGGTGGTAATGCTTTAGATGGTAGGCCAAAGGCCGATATGCTCCAAGATCTCAAAAGGACCCATGAATCTTAGAGCTAACTTAGAACCTTTTCCATAATGGATAGGGCTCTTGTGTGCTCGACACAAAGGAACACCTCCATACCCACATCAAAACTATAGTTGATCCTATGTTGATCTACATACTTCTTCCGCATGTCGTGTACCTATTATAGTCTCTATTTGATAAATACCACCTACTACTCCATGTCCTGTAAAAGAGCTGGTCTAAGAGATACTCTGTCCTCTAACTTGTCCTAGCTAAGAGGTGTCCTGCACTCTCTACCATACAAAGCCTAAAAAGGAGCCATGCCTATAGAACTTTGGAAACTATTATTATAGGCAAAATCCACCAAGTACAGGTACTCCTCCCATCTAGACTGCTGATCCATCACATACATCCTGAGCATGTCTTCTAAAATTTGATTCACCCACTCGGTTTTCTATATGTCTCGGGGTGATATGTTGTGTTGAAGTTGATTCTCATCCCGAGGACATACTTTGCATGGTAGTTGAAAATTGGGAAGTGTACAAAGGATCATGGTCGAAATGATCTTCCACGGAATCTGTGTAACCTGACAATCTCATCCAAGTATACCTGTGCCACTACTCTAGCTGTATAAGTGGTCTTCACTTGAGAAAAGTGAGCCACTTTTTTCAATTTATCAACCATGACCATAATGGCATCGTGGTGATATCTTGACATCAATAGGCCAACAATGAAATCCACGGAAATGGTGTCCCACTTCCATTCCGGTATAGCATGAGGATAAAGAGAAGGCCAACTGAATACGATGCTTGACCTTAACTCTCTCGGTACTCTAAACATCCCGACATGAATTGAGCCACATCTCTACAAAGTCCCCTCCAATAGTATAACTGTCTCAAGGTGGTATGTATCTTCTTCACCCCTGGGATGAACCGAATAGGGTGCATGTTGTGCCTCTACCAAGATGTCCTGTCTCTAGCCTCCATCTATGGGAACATAAATCACACCTCTGTGCCTAAGAAGACCATCTACCTCCAAATAAAACCATCAAACTTCCCCTCAAGGGGTCTCGATACTCAATCTCTATTCAAATTACAATGTAGAAGATGTCAAGAGGAAGCTATTAAAGAATACTACTCCAAAAATTTGTGCTCACTAAGGTGGCCATAGCCACATGTCTCCATCTATTGAGATTGTTTGTAACCACATTCTCCTTCCCCTTCACATGCTCGATCTCCATATCATACTCACAAAGTAACTCCATCCAATGCCACTAATGAGCGTTGAGATTGGGCTGCATGAAGAAATGGCAAAGAATCAAGTGATCTGTCCCGAGAGTGTGAATCTCGTGCCAAGAAGAAAGAGTCTCCATCAAACCAAAACATTCAAAACCACCACAAGCTCAAGATCATGAGTCAAATAATTAAGCTCATAATCCTTGAGTTTGTAAAACTCAAAAGCCACTACTCTACCCTCCTGCATCAACACACCTCTAAGCCCTACTAAAGAAGCATTCGTGCAAATGAAAAAATCACCCTATGGATATGGCATTGCAAGAATAGGTGTTGTAGTGAGGCATTCCTTCAGTGTCCTGAAGGCCTGCTCACATCTATCTAACCAAACAAACTTCTTCCCTTTTCTCTGAAGGGAAGTGATAGGGTGCACAATCCGAGAGAAGTCTTGAACAAATCTCTGGTAGTAACCTACTAATCCCATGAAGTTGCACACCTCCATCACCATAGTGGGTGCTATCCAATCCATAATGGCTAATCTTGGAAGGATCAATGGTGATACCTTCCCTAGAAATGATATGACCCAAATAATGTACCACTGTCTGAAAGAATGCAAACTTCTCTAAGTTCCCATAAATCATGTGCTCCCAAAGACACTGAAGAACTTTGTGAATGTACCCCTCGTGCTCCTCATGCGTACGTGAGTAAATTAAAATGTCATCAAGGAGGATGAGCATGAAGTTATATAAGAAGGTCCTGGATACCCCATTCATCAAACTCATAAACACTATCGGGGCATTATTCAAACCAAAAGGCACCACTGTGAACTCATAGTGCCCATATCTCGTACGGAAGGTGAACTTATGAATTTCTGCCTCTGAAATCCTCAGCTGATGGTAACTTGACTTAAGATCAATCTTAGAGAAAATTTTGGCTCCCTTCATCTGATCAAACAAGTCATCAATGTGAGGAAGGGGATAACAATTCTTGATCGTTACCTTATTCAGCTGGTGGTAATCAATACATAACTACAAGGTCCATCCTTCTTCTTCACAAAGATCACCGATGCACCCCAAGGGGATACAATAGGATGGATAAGGCCTTTCTCCAAAAGGCCCTCAAGCTATAACTTGAGCTCATAGAGCTCTGGGGTGGTTATATGATAAGGTGCTCATGAGATAGACTCTGCTCCATGAACTAGATCTATATGAAAATATATCTCATTTGGGGGTGGTAACCCAGGTAGATCCCCTAGAAAGACATTAGCAAACTCTCTTAGAATGGGATGCTCATCTAGCGATGGGCCACTAGACCCATCCTATGATCTCTCACCGATTGTAATAGCATACATCTAACAACCCCATTGCACACACCACTTAAGCTACATGAGATGGTGTAAATAGAAATGGGTCTCCCGACCACTAAAATCACCGACTCCACTCCCGCATCCATAGTCTTGTGGTAACAATCCATCCCGGCCCTATGTACGAGATAACCAATCCATACCCAAAATGATTCCATACGAGCCCAAACGAAGGAGACAAAGATTTGAGGTAGTGGTGAAAGGTCCCAAATCCAATACACACTCCTTAACTAAGGAGTTGTTATCTCTGTTTTGAGTTCACGACAAAACGATTAGATAACCCCTACGAAATTTTTGAAGTTGATTTTGCATTACGGCCTCTTTTAGAGAAATTTGGGTTTTCGGGTTTTTCCGACAGCTCGACATGAGTTTTAACATGCTTTGTGTCGCCTGTTTTCCGATACCCGAAACCCGCTTCTTTAAGAGCAATTCGGGTTTTCGGACCTCCGGCACATTGGAACATGACCTATTCAAAACATGTTTTGTGTCACTTGTTCCCGATACCCAAGTCCGATTTAGTCCTTTGTATCGGGTTTTGAGTGTGAAGCATCTAAACATCTCATGCTTTATGTCTTGTGTTTCCCGAAACCCGAAACCCGAATTGCACTAAGCCTCCTTGTGTCGGGTTTTCGGACCTCTCAAACATGCTGACATGGCATTCATGCCGAGTTGTTGTCGGTGAGTTGGCACGTCTTGAGCTGAAGTGTATTAATTACAATTTTCTTATAAATATGCGGATTTCCACGTCATTTTTATCGGACGTATTTTAAACTCGTGGATTTTTCGTACATGCTCTTCCAACCTCGAAACCCTGAAAGCTCAGTTGTGCCCGTTTGAATCACCATTTTTCGATCTTCCCTTTCTCTGGTTGAAGGTATTTCTCTCTCCACTCTTTGTTCCTAGTTTTTATGGATTGATTGCGCGTAAATTCTTCCCATTTTCTTGCTGGGTTTTGAAAGATTTTTATTCTTCTTCTTTCTAGAGTTGTTTTGAAGAAAGGGGTTTAGGTTTTAGGGTTTATCTCTTCTAAATTACCATTTGGTGCTATTTCCTCAAAATTTTATTATGTGCCTGGTACATGAATGGTTAAAAGGAGATTGCATGTTTGAAGTTCAACGAAAAACCCTATTTTTCTCTTCTCGGGTTTTGAAGGTCAGTTATGCGCTTTCAAGACCCGAAGTATATTGAAGGCTTGGCCTTGTTGACTTTCCAGAGTTCCCGCATCATCAACACAAGTGTCGCTTTCTTCCATTTTCGACATCATCGGCAGTGTCGGGCTTTCCCAAAGTTTTGACATTATCAAACGTATCGGGTTTTACACAAGTTCCGAGATTTTCAGCGCATCGGGTTTTTAGGATTTTCCTACATCATCTTCACCAGTGTCGGACTCTTCCATTCTTCCAAAGATATCCAATGGTCGAATTCTCACAATGAGCAGCATCTTCTAAGCTTCGAAACTTTCTTCCTTCGACGTCCTTCATGTCAGACCCTGGTCCATCTCAGGAAAAGATCGAGAAGTCGTGCAGAATGAAATACAAGTTTAAAAAGATGGAATCTCCATCGTATATTGATTGTAACTACGAAACACCGAACTCGGAAATATAGACATTGAAGATTTCTGGAGTAGGGTGAGGAGTTCCTCCCAAACTCCATGGATGAAAACTATAGCCGATAGTGGCTTGCCTCTCGCAGTGGGTCTTCCCATGTCCGCTCAGTGTCCAGAATTCATCTTGGCTTGTGCATCTAGTTATGACTCGGTGTCTCGTTCTGTGAGAAGTCAATCAGGTGAAGTAGTGATCAAATTGGATGGAGGTTACTTTGATGATCTCCTAAAACTACCCAATTTTGACGAGTATGGAGAGTTGGACATCAAGTCAGCTCAGAAATCCTGGGACAACGATCAGGAAGACTGCATCAAACATGTGAACAAGAAGTTCCTGATCAAGCCCAAACCAGCTTTGTCTCCAGATTTCCAAGGATTATCCCGAGGAGTGATTTCATCCAAGAAATCAATGACATCATCACCCTGCTGAGTCGAGTTTTGGTTTGCCCGAATCGAATGTATTTCAAGGATGGATGTATCAATTTATGATCACCATCAAGAAGAATCAGCAGGGGATTGACTGGGGTACTCTCATCAGCAATGAGATTGATTCCCAAATGACAACGGTCTTATCAACTGGGAAATTTTATATGTCTTCATATGTCACATACGCAGTAGCTGGGATGAGGAACTATCCCGGGCTGGATACCAAGGGAAGCAGAACGGCGAACCAGGTGTATCAATACTTCCCTCAATTGACAAAGAAGGGGTCCAAAGACCATTTCAGGAGGGTGAATGATGCCTTCTTCTATGAAAATATCTAAAGGATAAACCCTGAGCTGAGGAAGACAAGAGTCTCAGATGAGGCTTGGGCTGAAGTTTCTAAATGGGGATGTATCTTCTTACAATTCAAGAAGTTTACATATCTTCGGGTGGTCATGTACTCGGGAGATCCTTTTCGCCTGCCCCGATATCCAGGGGATAGACTGATATTGATGGAGTTGGTTAGGCAGCTATTGGATTTCCATAAATTCCAACAAAGCAAACATAAGGCTGCTGTATCCTTCCCAATTTCTATTGGGAGATATACTTGCTCAACAGTAGTGAAAGCCAAAAATGTTGTCCATGAACTTCAGGACAAATTGAAAAAGCATATGAAGCCTCGAGATGGTTTTGACATCCAGGAGTGCTCGAGCATATGGAACCCAAAGATCTCGCACGAGCCAAACATAGAGGATATTTGGGTGGATCTGCGTAATGAGGTTGCTTTGTGTTCGTAAAGGATAATAGCAGATTGACTATTGCTGAGATTCAAACACTTTGGAGCTTGCTGATTTACCGAGAAGGTACGGGTGTGACAATGAAAGTGTTTTGGATCTTTCCTATGATGGACTAAAGGAGGATCAATATGTTTTCCCACCTATTGATTGGTCAGCCAGTGAAAAAGCCTCTATTACAGATAGGTCGGCTCTAATCCTTGCTCGCACCAAAGCATGGCTCTCCTCTTGGGAATGAATTTTAAAGATGATAAGTTTTCAAAGTTGGCTGCTTCAGGCGGGGCCCTCCAAAAGGAAAAGGACAGAAAATCTTCTAGGAGCCTATAAAGGTCAAGATTGTCAAAAAGAGGAAAGAAAGAGAAATCTCTTCAATTATTTCTCCAATAGAAATGGTGAATGTGCCAGAATCACCAACACCACCAGAAATAGGAGAAATTAATTTGGAAGGAGGAGGAAGCCAGCTTCTGGTTTCACCATTTGCTGATTGCTCAACTGAAGAGACCTTATCTCTTGCATCCAAGGCTTTGGAGTCTGGATCTGTGCCTCTTTCCTCACAACCACTCCTACCTCCTTATTCTCCATCAACTTCTTCAGTAATGGCCAGTATTTTCTCTGGACTTTCACCCCTCTCTGCTGGTACCCAAGTGATCACCAACACGCCCCCTCCTGTGCCTCTTTTTATTGGATCTACTACCACGTTGGTAACTATTCCTCCTCCACTAGTAGAATCTTCTCCCCTTGAGGGTATGATACCAGCTTCTGCAACCATGGCAACTCCCTCTGATACACCGCAATGGCTACTCGAGCAAACTCCGAGGAAGAGGAAGGTGATTGTGCCCCTACCAGCCTTTGATTTCAGCTCACTCAAGGCTCCTACTGCGAAATCAGCCAAGAAACCCAAAACAGTTTCAAGGGTTTTGGTGGATGCTTCAGGAGATAAGTTCACAGAGATTGCCACTCCCTCGGCTGACAAAACTAGAGAGGATATAACAGCCTCTCCGATTATCGTGGTAACCGGGGTGGCTCTAGGGAAAGTGACAAGAAGGGGGCGCAACAAGATGCACGGATTCCATAAACGTGTTGTGCCAAAAGTTGAAAGAAACAAAGGACAACAGAGATGAGCTTAATGAAAAATTGGAGCGATTGTGAGGGTTTTGATTAAACTCTCAAAACCCCTTGAATCCATACCACCTTCTTCATTTTCGCTTCGGATTCAATTTTCATCGATACTACGATTGAGAAGATTGCTAAAAAAGGAAGGGTGGTTGATGAATGGATCCAAAGGTTGCTCCAACAGGGGAAGGAAGTAATTCAAGACGTGGTGCAAGTTCATCAGTCCTTGGGAGACATTCAGAAGGATGGAGAGAAGATGGATGAAGAATTCTCTCAGGAAATTGGACATCTTGATTTGACTTTTGAAGCTCTCCAGGTGTTAAAGCAAATACCAGCACATCTCTTGGTAGAAGAAGGTATTCTCCCACATACAGATAAGCATTTCCAGCTGACCAAGGCCATCAGGTTCAGAATAAATATTCTCAATGAATCCTGCAGTAAGTTGAGAGAATCAAGGGATAAATTGATTGATGGGAAAAGTGATCTGGAAGAAGAATTGCTGAAGATTCGTCCAAAGGTGTCAGTTGGGAACTCGGGTATCCTATCAGTAGATGATCTCTTCAAGAAAATCCAAGAGTCTGTTCAGCATGAACCAATAAGCGGATTTGACCTTGAGATCATGGATCGGTTGGTAAGGGTTGAACATTCTTTGGAGGCCTTAAGAAAGCTCAGTAAAGGATTGAAAAAGCTTCCCGGAAATACCAGCGATACTCATGAAACTTGTGAAATTTGGAATGATCATTCCCTTGCGCCTGATGAAAATGAAATGCAAGGCATAATTCGGAAGTTCCAGGAATTTTAGAGCAAACAATCTCAGCTGGAGGAAGAAAAAGAGGAAGGAGCAAAGGATGATGATTCAGATTAAGTCTCAACGTTTCATGTCATTTCAATCTTGAAATCGACATGTCTTTTTCATTTCTGTTTCGTCACATTTTTGAATCATATTTTGACTTGATCTCCTGCGTGAGAATCAAGCAAAACAGAACTCTTGTTAAAACACTATTTTTTAGGATCTGCCCTATTTTATCTCTACTTCTTTTGTTATAAATAAGGAATGCTTATGCATTCCAAAGGGTCGAGATTTTTTGGAATATTTGGGGGCTATTGGAAAGAAGAAAAACTTTGTGTTTTCATTCAATCATTTTGAAGAATAGGAGTTGATATCATTTTACAGACTTTGTGTTGTGGAATATATCTTACTTAAGATAGTGTTCTTATGTTCATGATCTTAAGCTATTCTTTGCATAGCATCTTAGTGTTTCTGATTATTTCGGACATTATATCTGTGATCTAAAGCTCGTATGATTATTTCGTGCTCTATGTTTACTCGAAAGAAAATACGTTTCTCTCATTTCCTTTCTACTGTGCTTCTTTCATTGTAACAATTTCTAACCCAGTTCATTTACGAAAGAAATATCCTTGAATCGTGTGAATGTGGATTTCGGGATTCCATCCCACCCCCAATGGTTAGATTAGTGTGAATACTGTATATATCATTTTTACTGTGTTTTAGATTAGTAATAAGCGGCACCTCACTGTCTTTGAGGAGGGATTTAATCTCATATACTTTTGTGGTTGAACCTCATATTTTGGTTTGACAAAATATCCAACCAACAGAGTCTACAAAGATCTTGGCTCTAGAAGCCATCTCGACATCCCTACTATGACCCTACCTAACTACCACCAACTTGCATCACTCTACTAAAGAGGGTGCAATGAAAGAATCAGAATAACTAGAATCAAACAATACAGAGGTAGGAATACCACCAATGCTACATGTAGTCTCAATGACTATACTCTGATGCTTTACCTAGCGGTTCTCAACCACTGCATAAATCCTGTGGCTATGTCCCATGTCACTAATAGTTAGCTCTAAGATCTGTGTCTTACCCTTGTTATTAGGAACCTATTGGAAGTCTCTCCAAAAATGTCCCATAACACCATAACCAAAACATCCTCCTGATCCTCCCCAATGAGTAGCACCTCTAGTAGGTGCTCTAGAAGTCTATGGAATGGATCCTAATGATCTGGTTGCAGTCTGCTAAGGTATTTTCTGGCGAGATCCCACTAACTAAGCTCTAGGTCCACCCTGTGTCGTGATGGGACCCCTAGGAGGAGGCCCCATACTCCAACCTCTCTGTGTATCAGCTCTCTGTGGAGGTCTATGAGGTGGGTGGGACTGCTACTACTACTACTATTGTCTAAATGATGATTGTGTTGAACCCTATCCACTAAGAGGAAGAGGTCTTGAACCCCTCGATTTTTATCCCGCATCTACTGTATGTAGCTCCGAAATTGGTCTCTAGCCTGCTTTGGTCTTCCCCGAGTATTCTATGATATATAGGCCTTCTTGACGGCCTCGGATAATGTCTGTGGGTAGTGGATCTAAACTAAACCTCCAATGTTTAAATTCAGGTCCTAGATGAATATGTGGATCCGCACTTTGCTCATCTGCATGTACTCAACATACTAGAGTAGATCTAGAAATATACTCTCATACTTTGCTCACTGAAAAGAGATTCTGTCGAAGGTCATGAAACTTGTCTATCCACTATTATATGAACCTCCATGAAAAATATTTGTTCTTGAATCTCTCCTCAAATAACTCCCAGGTCACTATCTCAGAAATAACATAGAGCTTCTACTCCTCTGTCCTCCACCATACTCTTACTCCATCCCTATGTAGAAGGATCGCAACACGAGCTTTCGTGTTGCTTTAGAACAAGGACAAAGCTTGAAGTAACCACTCAAGCTCACTAGCTAGGCATCTACCTAGAATCCATCTATTTCACCATAGTAATTTGATGGCCAAAGCTTCAGGATCTCCCTGGTGTGATCTGCAGCTGTGGTCTGATGGCCTCTAGGTCTCTCTGCACGCTCATCCCTAAGCCTAGGGCTCCGAGACCTCTCTCGTGATCTGAAACTTGGTCACCCCTGTCCCTCGGTGGTGACTCTACTGGGATGACTCTACATGGATTTCACTCCTCTATGCTCCTTACTAGGTTAAGGAGATACGACCCTCAATGGAAGGGGCTCTGTCATGGTGATCAGTATGTCCTCATAATCCTCTATGTAGAGAAGCATTAACATTCTAAAGAGTCTACAAAATCTGAGGTAGGATGGGTGCTACACCCTGATCTGGTGGTGGTGGTGGTGGTGGTAAGTCTGAGTCTATGTGAAAATTCCCCTCATCCCATCTGCACCTCTTGCATAGAACAAAATGAGAGTTAGTTCCTTATTCTAGGTCTTACTTAGTTTTCCATGTTTACTAAAATATTGCAATTTCTAAACTAAGTTGTTTTCTAGATTTAAAAGTGTGCTAGGTTTAAGTTTCATGTCCCAAGTTTTCTAGTGTGCCCAATGGTCCAAGATTTTGAACCACTTCTCTGATACCAAGTGTGATGCCCGCTAAAACAACCCACTTGAGACCCAAGAAACAACCTAGGATTAGTTAGGAAAATTATGGAATAATTTTTTTATTTAAAGGATCCAACAACCAGATTGTAAGACAACAACTATCCCCAAAAAGTTCCAGAACAATTCTAATTTACTAGAACATGATTTTCTTTTATTAAAAATTATCAGAGGTCACAAGGTCCAAAATATTGGGTTAGAAGTTTCAGTAAGGTTCAGGGGATAAATTAACACCATACCCACTCTCAGACAAGATTAGAGTTTCAATTTGATTTCTATAAGACTTAACACATTAAAAAATTCTCTAAATCATTCCCATTGGATACGAAATTTCCTCACCTTTCCAATGATATAAATAAGTCCTCTTAAATCCTTATAAAACTCTAGTTATGGGCCGGTGGACCTTGGGGTGAAAATTTTCCCCCAAGGGTTGGCCTGCAGGCCCAAAAATGCAAAATTTTCCCATAAGGGACACATGTCAAGCGGGGAGAAAATCCTTTTTTTTTTTTGGGTTGGCAGGTCATAGGGAGATGTTTGCGAATTTTCCTGCATGGGGGAGAAATTTCCAATTTACGCCCGTTCCTCTGTTGTACCGCCAGTGGACACGTGTCGAGCTACAAGCCAAGCAGGAGGAAACAAGGGAAGTGCAGGGTGGTGGAGGTTTGGATGAAATTTTCCAAAGAGGGAGATAAGGGGAAAGTTTGACATGGGGGCATGCACATCCGTGGAAGGATTTCTAAAAGGCAGGGGTGGGAGTGCGGGGCCGCGGAAGAAAAAGCAAAAAAATTCCAAAACAAAATTTGTAAAAAGGATAAAGTTTGTGAGGGTTCCACCCTCCACCATGCCACATGGTAGCCTCTAATTGGCTATGGCTGGTGGGGCGACGAGGGAAAATTAAAAAAAATTCCAAAAAATTTTCCAAAATTTTTCTAAGGTTTTAGGGAAAATTTTGGGCCACGGGCCTGCCAAGGAAAATTTTCCCAAATTTTGCCGCCAAGGAAGGAAAACTTCAGAATGCCATAAATTTTTCTATAAATCTAATTTTTTGGCAAATGAGGACTTTCTGGAAATATCTCGATGCACTCTTTGTAAAAAAATCATAAATTTTACATTTTGATAAAGTTTAAGAGGTAAATTTTATGAAAATGGTCTGCAGGGCTTGTTTAAAGTAAACTAGTAAATTTCAACTTATAGATTTGGTTATATTTGATCTTCTCCTTCACTCAACATGCCAAACAGGACATGTAGAACTATTCTAGGAATGATTTAGGATGTATTTGGAAGGTTATTTTGCTTAATTTATTTCAAATTAAATTTTCCAACATTTGACAGAAACAAAAGACTGCAAAATAACTGTGAAAGGTTTGTGCTCAATTTGCAATGTTTTTAATTATTTCCTTAAGTTTTTTTTTTTGTCAAATTGAGATCATTGATATCAAGGCATGATAAATTTTAATGTTTCAATGTTTATTATTGTTTGCAAGTTCGAACTGTGCATTTTAATTAAATTATTTTTCAATTTTAAATTTACAACAGGATCAAATATTGAGGGATCTATTGCCATTTCTTCTTCCAAGTATGAAAATTCATTTCTCATCTAGTCTAATACATTTAAATGATTTAAATCAAACTATTCTAAACCCAAAATGCAATTTTGATTTCAATTTTACACATTTCCAAAAGAGGAAAAACATTGTATTTTCCTCACATATGTTTCTTCCTTTCAAACAAAGATTCCCAAAACATTGACATGATCAGAATTAAATTTACAATACAATTTGGAAAGAACATTTCATTCATTCATTGATTTCCAAAGACAATTTTTACAACTTCTTTCTTTATTTCCTTCCAAAACCATTTATTAATTACATAGCAGAATGTTGCATTTTCTTTCTCATTCTTTCAAAGCAAAATAGAGTCTCTCTCTCTTTTCATTTCACTTCACAATTTCATAAACAAATACAAACATCTTTTCTTCACAAAATATATACAATTTCATCCACTTTAAAGTGGGAAAGGTTACAATAAAATATATTTCACAAGGGACTGTAAAAATTGTATTTTCCTCTCTGCTCCAGAACAACAACATGCAAGTTTCCTTTTCTTCCAATTTGATCACAACAAAAGTGGGGGAAAGGAAATGCTCTCCACCCAACCAAGACATCCAATGAAAGGAGAAGCCATCCTTCATCATTGGCCCTCGAGCCCCAACCATAATGCAATAAGAAATGTATATCAACCCATGGCAACAACAGGCTTCCACAACACACAACATTCTTTCAACATGCACATTTTAATTCAAAAACACACCCAACACAAAACAACAGTTTTATAACCACAAGAGACGCATAAAAAAACTCAGGCTTCACCATGCAAACCAAAGGAGTAAGAACTATGGGGAAGTTACCTATACCTCCCAATGGGAATTGGGCATCCACCTATAACAAACCGTCAAAAGAATTCACCACGGATATCCTTATGCCCCCAGAGAATCCCTTCTTATGCCCCCACAGATTTCCTTATGCCCCCCACAAAGTAATAAATGCAAGCTATTTCTTTTCCATGGTGGATCCCAAACCCAAAATCCCTCCACAAGAATTTTGATGCCACTGGCATTCCCTTATGCCCCCCCACATGAATTCCCCATAGCCTTCTCCTACACCATTCCTATGGTAGTCTACCCAAACAACCAACAAATACACAAAACATACACCATTCACACAAACACAAAAATAAAATAACAACATAAAAGAAGAGCTAAGCTCCTACCTCTCCATGGTAGCTTTTGTTCCAACACAACAAGCTTTTAATGTCAAAAATAGTCCCAAAATCAGCAATCTCTAAGTATGAAATGCTCTCCAATCTCCTCCAAATCAACAAGAGCTCCCAACAGCAAAAATGCACCCCAAAAGGAAGTAAGAAAAAGTTCAACAACCCAAAACAAGGCAAAGAGTTCAAATTTTATAGAAGAGGGAAAGGAAGAGGATGAGGTGGATCCATGTAGGATGCCACTTCACACATCCTCAACTCCAACACAAAAGTCAAATTTCATTCTCCAAAGCACAATAAAGAGGTGGGTGAAAATATGACAATTTACTTGCACACTCCAAAAAGCCCACACCCCAAAGGATTGAATTAAATAAAATGTAATAAGAGTGTAATTAAAACATGCAACATGATTAAAAAATACATTAAAAAGGTCTAAAATCAACCCTCCAACCATAGGTATGATTTTAAATAACTTTAAGAGGTTTGGGACAAGTTTTACTTGTCCCACAAGCCTCCAAAACAGCCCCAAGGAGAAATTCGAATTTCCAAGGAGGTGGAGTGTTTCATACTCCAAAATCTGACTTACACAACTCTTACACATACTTACACATCTCTTACATATTTAATACAAAAGCCAACAACTTCTATAATTACTTTCTCATATCCCAATTTAATTAATTAACTTTTAACCATATGTTTTCTCACATTAATCTACCACAATTTAATTAAATAAAAGAAAGGGACACATCACTAATAAAATACATACAAACAATAATAAAAAGGAACCACATTAATAAAATACACAAAACCCATGGTCACATATAAAGGTGATCCCCCATGGGAATCCCTAACAAAAATCAAACACAAACACAAAACAAAACAAGTTTCCATGGTGACCTTGTTGAATTCATCTAGAATTTCAATGTGGTTGGTCTCCAATCCCCCAATGTTTGTTGTGATAGTTTAACCTGCAAAACACAAATATCTCCTTGGGTCTCGTGGCCATATCAAAACATCCAACATGATATAAATAAAATCACAAAATCATCTATACATATGTTTCACAACAACATCAAGGCAATTAACAATATTAGTTACAACTTATATTGAAAACTATATCATCATCATATAATGTCCATTTTCTAAGTCTACTCATAATATCCAAAATCACATTTCCGAACAAAATTCATAATATATCCATGTCAAATAGTATATCATAATCCACATATGAGTGTCTCTAATAATCATAACCAAATCAAGATCACAATAATCCATGATCAAATATCTAACATCATACTAAATAAAATATATAATAACATCCATAATGAAATCAACAAAGATCAAGATCGTAGTAAAAGGTTTCAAAGGGAAGTAGGCACTACATCTTCTTTGAGCATGTGTTGTAGTAAATAAAAACAAATGGATAATTCTTGTTCATAGTTAGGAACATATTTTCCTATATTTTGTTCTCCTTTGTAAAATGTGAGTGGGGAAACATGTACACTACTATGGAGTGGTTGGTGGTCCACTAGAAAACCAATTTGAGAGTTTGTGAATCTCTTTGAAAATCACATACAGATTGGTTAATGGTTCCACTAGAAAACTTGTTGGAGTTGATGGTACTCTTTAAAAACCATCATATTGTAGAACATGAGTAGGTACTAGACAGAACTCACCCATGTTCACACTAAGGGGGTGAATGTTAGGAAATTATGTTCATAGTGTGAACATAGTGTATTAGAATATTAGTATTATTTAATATTTAAATAATACATGAGTGTGCAAATAGTTGTAATGCACAACTCACGTAGCTATTTGGGAGTGTGAGATATCTTGGGGATTGTTGGAGCAATTTGAGGGATGAGAGAGATACTAGGAGATAGGATAGAAGATGAAGTTTGAATCCACCTTTGTAGGATCTCAAACATTATAAAATGTATTGTGCATCAATGTAATTACAATCCTAGATGGATGAAATTGAAGAAAGTTATAATATATTTTCATGTGTAATTAAATTAAATCATGTGTTTATCCTGAATATAATCTAAACCAAAATAATAAATATTTCCTCTATAACCCCATGAATATGTGTAAAAAGACCATCTAGAAGAAATAAGACTTGTGTAAAGAAATTAGGGAAAGGAAACCTACTCTACATAAAAATAGGGTGTTAGAAGCACTTAGAGGAATTCCATTGACTAGAATCAACATTTCTTCGCCATCTATCTTTCACAATTGGAAAGACTGTTGGCCTAACATCCCGTGATCATGTATGGACCACTCCATATAACATCAAAATTGGAATGCTTACCTAGTTTTCCCTATCAGCATCCCACTTCAATACCAAGTCACATTCCTGGAAGTTTCTATTTTTGGAACTCCTATCAAATCTCTTCTTGATTTGAGCTGGTCCTTCTCCTATTTTTGCATTGCTTGATATCTCGGTCCCCAAACTCCATGATTTCTATAGAACTAGCTTCCATGGGCTCAAACTTGGATATCTCTAGCTACTTAAGAAACTCCAATGCTAGTAATTAAAGAGAGATGGGAAGCCTAACTTCTATGTCATAGACCAACTTATAAGGAGAGTTTCCATTTGATTTATTATGCATGATTATATTATCCCACAAGGCTTATTTGATATCAGTATGCCATGTCATTTGATTCTTGTCTAAATTTCTTATGATGATCTTCAACAGATTCTTGTTTATAGACTTAGCTTTCCCATTACCTTGGGGATAATAGTTAGAGGAAGTGATCAGATATATCCCATTCTTAATAGCCCACTCAAATATCCTGGTGTCAAGGAATGCTAGAGCATTTTTAGATATGATAGTGGAAGGAGAACCAAACCTTGTTATAATCCCCTCATAGAAATCAAGTATACTTGACTCATTTTCTTCCTTGAGAGCCACTGCTTCAGTCCATTTGGTGAAGTAATCAATTTCCATGAGAATCCACTTGTGTCCTTGGCTTGAATTAGGATTGATAACCCCAATGAAGTCTAATCCCCATTGCATGAATGGTTGATCAACTAAGATTGGGTGGAGTGGAAGTGCTGCTAGCTTCTCTTTTCCTGTGAAGAATGCACATTTTTTACATTTCTTAATCCATGCATAGCAGTCACTAAACATTGTGGGCCAATAGTAACCAACCTTCATGATCTTGAGGGTTGTTACTCATGGAGAAAAATGACCTCCAACTTCCCCTTCATGGAACTCATGTAGCACTTTCTCAATCTTATTTTCTCAAAAACATCTTAAGAGAATGCCATTTCCATATTTCCTGAACAAAATACCATCAATGAGAACATGTGGAATGGGTTGCCATATGAAATAATTTCTTTTGGCATTTCTCAATTCCGAAGGGCATAGACCTGTTTGAAGAAAATGTACCATATCCTGGGTCCAACAAGGAGTGGGCATACCATTTGCAGCTTCTTCTTGATCATCTTGGAGTACTAAGGAAAAATATTATTCATCTTTTGACTCAACATGCTGATTAGAAGATAGCTGATCACATAAGCCTTTGTCACATACCAATTTGGTTACCTTGATCTTTATGTCATACTCCATAACACGAGTAATCTATCCATCCCTTTTTCTCATTCAAGTCATTGTTGAGGAGGAAATTCTTAACTCGGCATGGGAAACAAGCAATTGAATCTTGTTTGTAGAGACCAAGTGTCTAAACTTCTTTAATATAATTATAACAACAAGGACATGCTTCTCGATGAAAGTGTACCTCTCATCATAATATTCCAAACTCTGACTAAAAAAA
Source organism: Taxus wallichiana var. yunnanensis (assembly GCA_018340775.1). Taxonomy (NCBI): domain Eukaryota; kingdom Viridiplantae; phylum Streptophyta; class Pinopsida; order Cupressales; family Taxaceae; genus Taxus; species Taxus wallichiana. The sequence continues at coordinate 252,624,483 of CM031242.1, forward strand.
TTAATGGGATTCTTAGATCCTTCCTTGTTAAGCTGCACCAAGATGGAAGAGATTGTTTTTGAGCCACCAAAGGCATAAATAATTAAGTATTTGGAGAAAGATGGGTTTAGGAGAGTTAGAGCTTAGGATATTTCATGTTTGATAGCCTCAAAACTCTCATTTCCTTTTGTTGTCCACTTGAATGTAGGGTTATTCTTGAGCATCATTGTTAATTGTTTAGCAAGAGTAGAAAAATAAGGCATGAACCTTCTAAAAAATTGATTCTCCCCAAGAAGCTTTTGAGATTGTTCTTATGACTTGGAAAAGGTAGAGAAAGGATGGCTTCAACTCTCTCAGGATCGAAAATCAACCCTTCCTTTGAAACAATTTGACCCATGAGCTTGCCTTCATGTGCCAATAATATACATTTTTTCAGATTGAGAGATATTCCAAACGCCAACATCTATCAAACACTTTCCCAAGATGATAAAGGTAAGCAGATACATTCTTAAAAATACCATGATATCATCAAGATAAAAAAAAACCATCTTATTACTTAGTCCCTTGAACACCATGTCCATATCTCTCTGAAACATAACTCCAACATTTGATAAGCCAAATGACATCTTCCTGTAAGCATATATGCCCCATTTTATGGTGAAAGTTGTATTGAAATAATCATCCCCTTTCATCATGATCTATTTATAGCCTGATTATCCATATAAAAGTGAAAGCCTATCAAAATCAACTATTACTTGTAAAAACTTTCCTTGGATGGAAGGGGATAGTGATCCTCGAGAGAGCTTTATTCAAGTCACATAAATCCACACACAATATGATTTACTCATTTATTTTTAAACTGGCATAAGATTTTATACCCATGATGAGTGCTTGATTGGAAATATAATACTTTCCTCAATGAACTTGTTCAATTCCTTATTCATGAGAGGCTCAATGTGATGGTTCACTGGTATTTGCTTATGTTTAATGGGATTGGCTTCTAGATCTATCTCAATAGTGTAGTGGGAGAATCTTGGATCAAATCATCTCAAATATTCATAACTCCATGCAAATATGTGTAAAAATTATTAATAAATTTGAATGAAATCATGTTTTTCTTGATGAGTAATTACTTTAGCGATTTGGAGCACTTTACCCTCACCGGTAATTTTTTTTCTCGAATCCTCACCCTTGACTTGAATATTGGATTTCTCTTTATGGAACTAGTCATTAGGGTTGAAGATTGATTCTAAAGTTAACAAACCCTTTGTGAGTTTGTTTTTCTTAGCTAGACTACTTAATCAACATACTACTGCTCCAATTTATCTTGATTATTTATAGAGAACACAACTTCTTCTTGTAAGAATTTGATGATTTATTGATCACTTTTGAACCCTTTCTAACTAATGTTGTTATCTAGAATAGCTAGTTTCACAACCACTTTGATATGAGGTTGAGTTTGATCTTTCTTGATACTTTTAACCACGTCAAATGCTGCTCTAACTATTAAAATTTTGTCTGCAAATCATTCTCTTTCCTTAGTATGGAACTTATGTTAAATTCCTCAAGCTTGTCAATGAGATCCCATACCTGGTTCTTATAGATCTTTAGAAAATAATTTTTAGGAGCATTCTACCCTCTAATTTTATTGAAAACTAGCTGATTGCCCCTAAAAAATTTAAGTTCTTGATATTTCTTCTCCTTTCACATTGTAATCCATGGATTAAGTCTTCATAGTCAATGTATTATTAGAAAAACTAAATTGGAGATGGAAGGCTGAGTAGTACTTGTTACCTTTTGTAGATACAAGAATTTCTCTCCCTCCTACACTCTGCTTTCTCCACTGAACCATCAAGGAAAAGTTTCCAGATTCCATTTTCATTTGGTTTGGTAACACTAGAAAGAGGTGCATTTTCCTCATGTAGGTAATAGATGCCTAATTCATCTTCCTCCATCTCTTTGTATGGATCATAGGCATGTCTCTTGTGATCTCAATCATCAAGTGTTAAATACATAATGCCTTTGACCTTATTTTTTTCTTCCCGAGTACTTGAGAAATATTCTTGGTTAAATGCTAAGCAATTGGTGTTGATTGGAATTGGCATGTAAGGCTAAATGTGATAATTTGTAATTGGCTTAGATTTGATTTTATCTCGTATCTCCATACCTTGTTCTAAAAATCATGTAGGACCTATCAGGTTGATAGATACCCACAAATTTTAGCAATGAAGTCCCTTGACAAGAAAAAGGAAAAGAGTGGTGGTAAGTCAATCACTAATATGTCTTATTGAATTGTGACATTTGGGCATACATGTAGTTTTATATTTAGATCCTTGATGATTCCAATTGTTCTCACTATTGTCCCATCTATTTGTACCACCCCTTTTGAAATGGGATCATATTTCAGATCTAGTTAGTCTGTTATTTTTTTAGGCATTACTAAATTGCTTGGAATCCGAATCAATCATACGGTTGTGTGCAAGATTGTTTCCAATGATAAAAGATACGTAAAATGGTGGAGGTTTCATGTTTTCCTTTGTACAACCTCCTTCTTGTTGGGTTGTGTTAGTTAGTACCTTGTCTTGATATTTGGATGATTGATTTGGGATGGATAAGTTTTCCATAACTACCTACTGTAGACACCAAATTTGGGGTCACACTCCCCTTGGTCCTCTTTAATTAATTAATGTAACGTGTTCATCTAACCATGACCCCTTACTCTACATTCATATTTATTTAACTACTTACAATTGAATTAATGTTTATCCTCACATTATTTATTAATTTAATTACTTTAATTAATTTAATTTCCACCTTACCTAGCCACATCACCTAAACACCTCACCATGGACTTATTCTTAGTCTATTAATTAACTAAGACTGAGTCTCTACTTATCTTAACCAACTACAACTTAGTATAACCCTAAAATTAAAGTATTATTCCTTCTCTAACAACACTCCCACTTATCTAAGTGATAACCCTCACTTAAGACCCACACAGACAATCAGAGCACGCTAAAAATAGAAAACATTTTCCTATTTTTGGAAAACCTAGGATTTCCTACCTTAACTAACACCAGCTTATCCCTCAATTGAATCGGTCACTCTAATCGTCATCGCTTACCTTATATATAATTTTTAAACCTTTTACTGGGGTTGGTCATTTTGAGTTCTGGGAAATCTATTACATTCAAGCACAAACTAGAGATTTCTCAACATCCAGATGACGGAATACACTTAACCACATGCCCAAGTAAGCACTCGATACTCTTCCAAAGGAATTAGAATATTCAATAAAGTACCCAAGGAGTATTTCCATGAAACTGACCACAAATTTCTTCATGGATCAAAAATCTCCTTCCTTCACCTACTAGACCTACAAATACAAGTAAGTGTATTTGATTTTCATCATTCTGTACTTGCTTAAAGTGTAAGTTCATTATATTTTGTTATTGGATCTTATTATTTCCTACATTCCTCCATTCCCACCTTCTTACCAATCTACCCATCCAACCACTCACGACCTTCTAGCTCCCGTACTTGACCTCTATGCATTCCTGAGTCTTCTTGACATTATTATGAACCCAACCATCCTCCCTTCATCCTTTGTGCAATCACAAAGAAGTCCAAATATACCTTTTATTTAATTACCACCAAATTGCCCCTACTACGATGCCGGTTATCTTAATTATCGTCGGTTTCCCCTCTTCACTAGCATCGGTCACCCGAACAATGTTTTTACTATGTATTTTGTGAAATTTCACCGAACCTCCCTAAAAACCTCACAAAACCTCACCCAAACCCGATACCCCACCTACAACTTCACAACAAATCTTCCCAACTCTTTTATGCGAATCTGAAGAGATCCCAGACACCATTTTTCACATTCGCCATTTCCCATAGTAACCAATATCAATTATCCTAAACCATCATGGGTCATACCTAAACCAACATCAGTCTCACTAACCGATGTCGGTCTTTATGCCTGGTAAAACTACCTTAAACCAGAAAGCTTCCTAATCACCCAAAAACCCACCCAAACTTCACCAAATCTTACCCGACTCGCCCGTGACCCTCAAACTATCTACCCAACCTATAACCTAACCTAGGACCTTCACCAGTTTAGTTATCTGGAATTTAATTGGATTGACACTTATAGTAGTCTGAGACACCTAAATCAGAACACTGACATTAGATTCTTTTATTTGCATGTTTAGTTATTTTATATTGAGTTATATATCAGTGGATTGACAACCATCGAGGAAGTATCACACTTCCTAGATCTAGCTCACACTAGGCAATCCACTAACCTTTTCTATTAATTGTATCTTGTGGTCTTGCTTTGTATTACAGGTAGTTCCTCCTAGCCAAAAGGAATCTCACACAATCAACTTGGATTAGAAATTAGAAACGTGTGCACTCAACCTTCGAACAACGTAACAATAGGTATTCCTCCTTGACCTTTTACCTTTATTTGTTTCATATCTACAACAATCTGGTGAAATATTTTGGCATGCTGCTTTGGGACCCATCAACGGTTTGTTTACATTGTTCATTCCTAGGTAAAAATTGTGTGTTTATTTCCCTTTGAAAGTATTCACATTAAATTTTATTCTCTGGAATCTTCTCCTTCTTTCTATTGTCTAAAGAAATTGTGTTTTTGGTGCTCTAAAAGAACACATCTTCCTTTCTACTATATTGCATTTAGTGAAAGAGCATTCCTCTTCCTGTTCTCTATTTGCTACATCAAACTTAATTGTGGATTTGGGATTAAAACATTTACATTTCATTTTGGTATGTTACATTATAGCTCACATTAAATTGAGGGAAACCTATACGCTGGAAGTCATGCCCAACGATAATTGACTAATTCAATCATAGTTCACTTTACACATTATCTATACTGGACCACATAAATAACCCTTGGTCCCCTTTAATTATTTAACGTAACGTGTTCACTAACTAACCACGACCCCTTACTCCACATTCATATTAATTTAATTACTTACAATTGAATTAATGTTTATCCTCACATTATTAATTAATTTAATTACTTTAATTAATTTAATTTACACCTCACCTAGCCACATCACCTAGACACCTCACCATGGACTTATTCTTAGTCTATTAATTAACTAAGACCGAGTCTCTACTTATCTTAACCAACTGGGACTTAGTCTAACCCTAAAATTAAAGTCTTATTCCTTCTCCAACAACACTCCCACTTATCTAAGTGCTAACCCTCACTTGAGACCCAGATGACAATCAGAGCACACCAAAATAGCAAAGATTTGCCTATTTTTGGAAAACCTAGGATTTCTCACCTTAACCGACGTCGGTTATCCCTCAACCGACACCGATCACCCTAACCGTCATCGATTACCTTATATATAGTTGTGTAACCTTTTACCGGGTCTCGTATTTTTGAGTTCTGAGAGATCTATTGCATTCAAGCACAAACCAAAGACTTCTCAACATCCATATGATGGAATACACTTAACCATAGGCCCAAATAATAACCTAATACTTTTCCAAAGGAATTAGAATATTCATGGGAGTGCCTCGGGAGTATTGCCATGAAATTGAGCACAAATTTCTTCATGGATCAAAAACTACCTTCCTTCACCTACCAAACCTATAAATACAAGTAAGTGTATTTTTTTCATCATTCGGTACTTGGTTAAAGTGTAAGTTCATTATATATTTTTATTAGATCTTATTCTTTCCTACATTCCTCTATTCCTACCTTCTTACCAATCCACCCATCCCAACAATCATGACCTTCTATCTCCTTGTACTCAACATCTATGCATTCCTGAGTCTTTCTAAGATTATTACTGAAACCAATCATCCTCCCTTCATTCTTTTTACAATCACATAGAATTCCAAATATACCTTTTATTTGATTACCACCAAATTGCCCCTATGGATGCTAGTTATCTAAAGTATTGTTGATTTCCCTTCTTCACCAAAGATCGGTCACTCGACCGATCTTTAGTTACTATTTCTTTTTTCAACTTTCACCAGAACCTCCCCAAAACCTCACAAAACCTCACCCAAACCTGATACCCCACCTAAAACCTCACAACAGATCTTCCCAACTTTGTTCTATAGACATAGAGAGAGCTGGACACCATTTTTCACATTATGACATTTCCCATAGTAATTGATATCGGTCATCCTAAACTTAATTGTGGATTTGGGATTTACAAATTTATATTTCATTTTGGTATGTTGCATTGTAGCTCACATTAAATTAAGGGAAACCTATATGTTGGAAGTCAAGCCTAGGTGATGGTGTTTAATTTAATCATAGTTTACTTTGCACATTCTTTATACTATACCACTTTAGAAATTTACACATTTTCTTAAACAACATCCTACCTAGAAGAAGTTGTCAATGATCACATGATTAGAGGATTGACAATGGGCACCAAGCTGGTTTCTCTATCCAGTCATTATCTCAGAGAAAGGACCACCCTCACAAAAACTTTACCTAAAACCATCCTTAGTTATTGAATTTTCATAGGACACCTTTTATAAAACCAAAAACTCTATTCTATTCACAAGTCAGTCCTAAATAGCATAAGCTAGAACATAAAATTCATCAATAGGATTTTGTGTTTGCTAGTTTTTGTTTGATTTTTGTTTTGAGTTGTGAGGTCGTATTCTCCATTCTTTTCTTCCTTTCACACTCCATAATCATAGTTGGTGTATTCTAAATTTTTATAAGTGTGTTAGGGTCCATCATTGCCATACTCAGGTTTTGGGTTGGTATTTTATCTAATCTAAGTCACTAAAGTCACATTTCTCCATATTTTCAAATTTCATAGTGATTGGTGTCGATCGAAAGACTATTATTGGTTTACTCATCTAATCACATCTATTGACTTGACCATTGTCAGTTTCCTACATTTTTGGACATTTTACCAAAAATAGCACTCAAAGATATTTCCATTCTTTAAGGGTTTCTCAGATACATCATCATACCTCTGGGTCTTTGAAATCACTATCAAATCTAGATTTTCTTCATTTTCATCAGTTATTTCCACATTTGCAAAGCTTTTGATTTTCACATTAACTAATATCGGTCACCCTAACCATCATTGGTTACCCTCTATCACCATCATCGGTTACTAAACTACTTTTGGTTCTTGTGTTTTAATTTTTTAATTAAAACAACATAAGTTTTCACCTCCCGGAACTATTTTTTCCATTTCTTTTGTTCTTCTATGTCATCTACAAAGATCATATTACCAAGTCTATGCTAACCCACATGGTTTTGACTAATAGCCAAGAAAACACCCTTGTATTCCATGATATCCTTCAACCGGCTTCCACCTAGCCCATCACCACCTTCCATTCTATCACCCATAGATCCTAGTACACCTATCACCATCAACATTGGTGATGAGGAGTTCACAAAAATCCTTGATCAAAACCCCACCGCTTTATAATATTACTTATCCCATTCATCCACTCATGACTCATATAGGAAACTTATCTCGTGGCATGCCCATATTCATCCCACCTATACTTGCACCCACTTCGCCTCTTCCACTACTAGCATTACCCTAGTTGTGTCCACCTTACCACTTATTGTTTCTTATCTTGACCCCACCTCATCAATATCTGTATACCTATAACATTTATCACACCCATGGTGTCCTCCTCCCCTATGACATCCACCATGCCTACATACACTAGCCTCCGTACAGAATGCCCATGTCTTACACTTCCTCTATACCTATCGCATCCCAACCACCTTTAGTATAAGAAACCCACACTCCCTTCCAAAACCTCATCCTCTTTATCCCTCTTTCTCTTCCACCGATCGCCACTAGGGTCTTTACATCCACCCCACCTATGTATACATATTACCAACAACCACCGATTTCCTATATTGCTTACTCTAGTTACTTCCCCTCTACCTTTGTTCCCTCTCATATCCCTCCATCACAATTTTCATACGCAACACCACCACACACTAGTATTTCATCTACATCATACCAATCTTATTTACCCCCTCATACCTTAGGGGTGCCCTGTCATCACAACCCACCAATGACCTAATCAAAATGATGATGGAAAAGATGCAGACATTGGAAGCATCTGTCTTAGGTTTGCATAGCTCTCTAACATATGACGATATTTGTAATGATCCCATTCACCTGTATCCTACACATTGGGAAATGTCAAATTTAAACTAGATTAATAGCAAAGAAAATCCACAAAAACACTTGCGGTATTTTAAACATGTCTGCTACCTGATCTCTCATGATGATGTGTTGGTCCTTCACACAATTCCAATTTCGTTGATGAGACCCGCTTTAGATTGGTATAGTTCTTTACCTAGATATTTTATCCTCTCATTTATCTAGGTTTCTTAGGCTTTTCTTAACCAATTTTCTATCAATATTGTCAAGAAAGTCACCATGAATGACTTATATGCCACACATTAGTATGAAGACGAATCTATCACAGATTTTGTCACTCAATGGTGTAGCCTGATTAACCAACTTACATTCCAATTACTTTTGACATAGCTAATAGAATTGTTTACTAGGGCTTGTGCCAAAAAAATGTCACCAAGTCTCTAGGTCCAGACCTTTGGTACCTTTGATGAGGCATTTACTATGGCTCGGAAGTTGGAAATCTTTTCCCTTGAAGAAAAGAAGCTACAATTATGTAACAAAAATGCTACGTTCAAATCAAATGATACTTATTATTCTTCCAAACCCCAAAATACCTATTCTAAAACCAAGGGGTCTATCAATGTGGTCATGTAAAAGTCCATCCCATCACATCCATCCAACCAAGAAAAACTTTGTCTAACCTTTCCCCCGTCTAGACCTTTTAGTTTAGAAGAGAGCAACGCAAGTATGCCCCCATAGGAGAGCCTTACTCTGCCATTTTGGAAAAAATCTTAAAAGTTAGAGCCATTACCCTTCCATCCATCAAACTACATACTGGTTTTGACCCTTCTCATCCTATGCCCATATGGTACAAAGAACATGATTACTTAATTATCATTGTGTTAAAGGTCATATCGACGGTAATTATATAACCTTCAAAAACATCATCCAAGAAATTTTAGATAATGGAGACATTGTCTTAGATAAACCTAATGCACTGGATAATCATAACCTTCATATATTCAAGAATTTGTTCCCAAATCACACCCCCTCATCCAACCAAACTAGTGATTCCTTTTCCAATGACAATAATATCTATGAGGTTCATGTATTTTTCAACATCATATCAACTCTTCATCAGTTTTATCCTACCCAATATATTAAGGATATTCTTGTACGAACTCCTTGATCCATAGAGGAACATGTTCCATCTTCTCCTTTGCCCACATAGGAGTCTTCTTCATCTCCCTCTCGCACCCATGGAAGAGTCTCGCCATATCTGCTAATGCATTTTACCCATGCACCTCTCGGTCGACAAATAACCCATAATATTAACTCTCCTACCCATGGGAGAGTCATTCTTACCTTCCTCTTCACCGAAAGAAGAACCTACCTCATCCACCTTGCCTTCTCCCCAACATGTGGATGACCCATTGATAATGTCCCTTTTAGTCAAAGATAACTCTCCACTATGGCTTTCAAGGATCAACTTGATTTTCTCTCATCTCTTTTACCCATAGAGTTGGAAGCTAATCACTTCCCTATTTCATAGGCACCAGATTTATTTATGGGAGTCACCATAAAATCAACATTGGTTCCTTCTACTGCCATGTCATTCTCACATTTGGCGGACCACTTAGAATATGTTGATCATTTCATGCTTTGGGGGAACCTTTGAATGCATGTTTCAACTCAAATACAAATGTCACCCACTGATACTTCTACCATTTACCCAAAATTATTTGGAGTAAAGAAATCATGTCATACCTAAGGTAATCGTGATGACATCTTCCACATCACCTTCGCCCACATCTACACCTCTACCATTACCTCCACAACCACCTGTGCCTAAACCACTTACACCTTCACATGTATCCAAAGCTACCCATACCTTGGGAGTCATGCTGACATCAAGCCTAGTCCATCCCCCTATCAAATTGGATTTAGCCACATCCTCACAAGCCAACACAAAGACTATTCCCCCACCTAAGAGGAAGACCCAACCTTCTAGGCCGCATACACCATCTTCGTCCACTACCCCTCTGTCACCTTCACCACTTCCATCTATCCTAGGACCCCACCCATCAACCTTGACTAAACAACCTCCCACCCAAGCTAAACCAAAAAAGCTGCAACCCACCTCCTCCTCACGAGCCCCTATTACATCTAACTTACCTACATAGCATATGACTTCGGTGTCACCTATATCCTTTTACCACCTATACCCGTGCCACTTCTAGTAGCCTTATCACTGACCTTTGTATTTCCTTCTCTTTAACTAATAACTTCCACCTTTCCTCTTCCAAAAACCTTTACTTGCACCTCCCTTATCACCTTGGCTAACCCATCCCCTTCCACCATCTGCCTTCCCTTCTACATCATGCACTCCTTCTTCACCTTTACCCAAGAAGGTGAAACCAAAATCCAAGATCCCACTACCCTCTAAAGAGGTAGTCAAACCTACAACACCTTCAACCACTAGTTCATCTGCTACACCTTTACCCAAAAAGGTACAACCCAAACCTAAAATAGTACTACCTACTAAACCATTGGTCAAACATTTCCACCTCCAATTCCACCTCATGTGGAACCTCTCCCACCAAAATCACACACACTTCCATCCGGACCCACACTTACTTCACATTGTGATCCATTGGCAGGGTATTATGCCAACATATTAGATAACCTTTTAAAGACCTCTGTCATCACATTACCACCACTTAGACCTTATGACCCACTCAAACCTAAACCAGCAAGGTTTGACGATAAAAAAATTTACACCTACCATTATGTGTCAGGGCATGATGTAGAAAAATATAAGGCTCTAAAGACCATTCTTCTCCAACTATGTCCTCCTGAAGAAAAATTTGACGATGATGATCTTTTAGATGAGGACCTTGTTCCACTTTCACCCATCACCACACATCCTCACCCCTTACCTATTCAACAACCTTCACCTCCACCTCCACAACCCTTTTACCCTCATCCAACATTTGAGATCAATATGGTCCACATAAGAGCGATAGCCAAAACTTTGCCAAAATGTCATTGCACTAACTTCTTTACACAACACCGATATATGACATCACCATAATTTTTCCCATCTTGTCGCTACACCTATCATGAATCAGCTTCTCCCTTACCCCATATTAATATGCTTCACATTTACACTTTGCACACGAAAGACAAAGGAAAGGAGAAAATAACCAACACATATTCCAATCATGTTCCCAATATATCATCTGCACCTACACCAAAAATCACCATATGTGGACCCACATACCCTATTTCTGATGGGGTCACCCATAATATAATGATTAAACAATTACACCAATCTCCTCTCAAAATTTCTTTATACGACCTCGTCCAAACCTCTAATTCTCATCGACAGGCCCTCATGGAGGTTCTAAAATATATTGAGGTTTTACCTAATGACCCAACTCTTGTGGCATTCATGATCACTCCTCATTATGTGGTGTCTCTCACCACTTCGTCCACTTCATCTACACCCGCTACCACTCATTAAGTAGCCACTATCAGTTTCTCTGATGACGAGATTGCACCTCTCCAATCAAATGATCTTGATCCCTCCCTATTCATCTCCATCTACATTGATAATATATGCATTCGACACATTATGATTAATGGTGGTTCTAACATCAACATTATCTCCTCCCATACATACAATAAAATGTGTATCCCTACTAATTGCATGCATAATAACCCAGTTATGTTATATTAATTCAATTACACCATAACTTCCACCCTTGACACCATCATTCTCCATATTCACATGGCCCCCATAACATTCCAAAAGTAGTCTACATCTTAGAGGGTGAATTATAGTATAACTTGTTGCTTGGCCAACCTTGGATCCGCATCATGGGTTGTGTTCCTTCAACCTTACATCATTGTGTAAAATTTGAACATGAAGGACATAACTATACCATTCCAGTTGACCCTTCACCATTCAAAACCTATAACATGTTGTATCAACCTAATGATGTCCTTATACCAATTAAGGCATCTACCACCACTTCCACCTCTCCTTCACCCATAGATCCATCCACTAATGCTACCACTACCTCTTCTACACCTAACACCTCTATCCCTACTATTGCCATAGCCTCTGCGGTGACCCATTTGCCAATCCATCTACTTCTTAACCAACCAATTATTTTTCTTCTAGTAACTCATCCATTTTGTCTGCCCATATATCACCTACCGATCACTTAGAAGGTGTTTTTAACATCTCACTCTGGGGAGTACCGCATGTACAACATTGAAACATTCCTTACTCCTCAAAAGTAAGGTAAACTTCACCAACACCCATGCTATGATAATTTCATAGGTGAGGTCTTTCCTTATGTTCCTCCCCACCTTTGCACCAACTTAATGTATGGGGGACATGCCGTTTCTACCTACTCGCCCAAGCCACCTTCCCAAACTCAACCATTTTCATCAATTCGTCTATCTATCACATGCTCCTCCTACCACTGTCAAAGCATACCCGAATGTGATGGAGGCATGGGTATCTTCATGTCATCCCTATGGTACTATTGGAATGGTGGGGGCATTTTCTACCATAATCAAAACTGCTACCTAACCCTATCTATGGGTATCATCCATGCTTCTTAGCCCACCGCCCCACGTAGTATCCACCTTAGTAGTTGAAGCTCCTCTAACTCCTTATCCATGCCTCTATAGGATGGATAGTCCACATATGGTCTCCACACAATATCAACTGCAAAAAAACCCTCATTTATGTGTGACCTTCCCACTCCTCATTTCCTTCATTTTTACCCACAATTTAAAAATAAAAATCCCACCCAAACTTTTTAATCAAAATCAATTTCAACCAATACTTTTTTCAATCAAATATGAGGGATTTGTATTGTCTCCTACCTCTAATCAATGACATATCTGTAGTGGCACATTTGGCCACCGCATTGGTGGTCCACCCGATCCCTCTCCCGCCTCTGTCATGCCCAAATCAACTCCTCACCTCTAAATGAATCAAATCAATTGAATCAATCTCGTGGACCTACTACTCAAACACCAATCACCTAATACATGGCTTTCCAACTATGCTCAATGCCTCATACTGTCATTTTCCAGTCCTCACTTTCTTCTATGTCATTTTCTAAAAGTGGCAAAGTCAAAATGAATCCATAAAACACATATTTTTCTTTTTTAGCCCCAAATCAACATGATGATGTCGGTCATGTCGTGCCCTATCCAACCGACGTCGGTTATACCATAACTATTATTAGTCACTTGACACTATCTTTTGACCCACCCCATGCCCATTTTTCCTAAACATAGTGTTTCTCCAACCACTATTGACCTTACCAATACCTATTACACCTTACCCACAAGCCTACACTACATGTACATTTCCTTAACTGCATTTAGGGACTTGTTATTTATGTATACCTTGGCCTTACCTGTTCCCTACCATACATACCACTCCGAACCGCATGTTAGGACATTTGAATTTGTGTGATTGTTATAACTTGTGATGATGTTACGCGTGTTGTTTAACATAATGACCTTACATTTCCTAATGAAGTGATGTTTATCCCAACCATACCAATGGTTTCATGGAACAAAACCTATTACATGTTCCTACACCGGACCTTATTGTGCTTCATGACCATATCCTATACCTTGGATACTTGAATCACTTCAACCTTGTTTGGATAAACCTATCACCCTTTTGACAACGTAGAGTTTGCAATCTCTTCCACTTGTACCGTATCATAATTTATATGTGTTTGTGCATTTGATTTCCATTATCCATTACCCAATGTGAGTATTACCCAAGACCCAATATGACCAGACTCCATTACCCATTACCCCACATGACCATACCCTTACCTATAACCAACCTACCCTCCTTTTCATCACTTACCCATTTATCAAAACCACTCACCAACTTCGTGTAACACCTCATAAATTCTTGGTTTGAGGGGGATCACCTCCACTTGTACTTGGGGAAACCCCACTCTCACCTATATTTGGGGAAACCACTTCCTATTTTTATCAGTGTCACTTAATAATACAACCTATGTGACAAAAAGGGGGAAATGTAGACACCAAATTTGGGGTCACACTACCCTTGGTCCCCTTTAATTAAATAATGTAACGTGTTCACCTAACCATGACCCCTTACTCCACATCCATAATAATTTAATTTCTTACAATTGAATTAATGTCTATCTTCACATTATTAATTACTTTAATTACTTTAATTAAGTTAATTTACACCTCACCTAGCCACATCACCTAGAAACCTCTCTATGGACTTATTCTTAGTCTATTGATTAACTAAGACTGAGTCTCTACTTATCTTAACCAACTAGGACTTATTCTAACCCTAAAATTAAAGTCCTATTCCTTCTCCAATAATACTTCCACTTATCTAAGTGCTAACACTCACATGAGACCTAGATTGACAATCAAAGCATGCCAAAAATAGCAAAGATTTTCCTATTTTTGGAAAACCCAGGATTTCCCACCTTAACCAATGTCGTTTATCCCTCAATCGATGGCAGTCATCATAATTGTCATCGGTTACCTTATATATAGTTTTGTAACCTTTTCTGGGTTGGTCATTTTGAGTTTTGAGAGATATATTGCATTAAAGCATGAACGAGAGACTTCTCAGCATCCAGACAAAAAAATACACTCATCCACAGGCTGAGTAAGCACCTTATACTTGTCCAAAGGCATTAGAATATTTATGGGAGCACCTCACAAGTATTTCCATAGCACTAATCAAAAATTTATTCATAGATCAACCACTACCTTCCTTCACCTACCAAACCTGCAAATACAAGTAAGTGTATTTTATTTTCATCAATCGGTACTCACTTAAAGTTTAAACTCATTACATTTTGTTATTGGATCTTATTATTTCCTGCATTCCTCCATTCCCACCTTCTTGTAAATCTACCAAACCCAACACTCAATACCTTCTAGCTCCCGTACTTGACCTCTATACATTCCCGAGTCTTCCTAACATTATTATGAAACCAACCATCATCCCTTCATCCTCTATGCAATCACGATCAGAGAAGTACAAATCTAAATTTTATTTAATTACCAAAAAATTTACCCTATTGACATCGATTATCTTAACCATCTTCGGTTTCCCTCTTCATTGACATCAGTCACCGATCGACATTGATTACTTTATCTTCTACCAAATTTCACTAGAACCCCCAAAATCCTCATAAAACATCACCCAAACCTCGATACCCCACCTACAACCTCGAAAAGATCTTCCCAAATCTTTTGTGTAGACAAAAAGAGAGCTGAACCCAATTTTTAACATTACGCCATTTCCCATAGTAACTAATATTGGTCATCCTAAACCATCATCGGTCATACCTAGACCAACATCGGTCACCCTAACCGGTGTCAATCTTTGTGCCTGGTAAAACTACCTCGAGACCATAAATCTTCCTAATCACCCAAAAACCAAACTAAACTTCACAAAATCTTACCCATACCGCATCTATGACCCTCGGACCACCTACCCAACCCAGTAACTTGACCCAAGACCTTCACCAGTTTAGTTATCTAGCATTTAATTGGATTGACACAGATAATAGTCTGAGACACGTAAATAAGAACACTAGCATTAGATTCTTTTATTTTCATGTTTAGTTATTTTATATTGAGTTATATATCATTGGATTGACAACCGTCGAGGAAGTATCACACTTCCCAGATCTAGCTCACGCTAGGTAGTCCACTAACCATTGTTATTAATTGTATCTTGTGGTATTTATTTGTATCACAGGTAGTTCCTCGTATCCAAAAGGAATCTCACATAATCATCTTGGATCAGAAATCAAACACACACACTCACTTTTTACCAATGTAATAACATGTATTCCTCCTTGGCCTTTTACATTTATCTCTTTCATATCTACAACAATCTGGTGAAACACATGCAATAAATCCCTATTTCTTGGAATTGTTAATGACTCCCACATTGAGATACTCACATTTTTTTCTTCATTTGATCAATGATGTTAAATGGAGATGGAATATATTTTTGCTTCCCTTTGTTTGGCATGAATTTATCTTACACGTGAGCTACTAGAATAGGTCATCTAGGCATATTTTGTGAGTTTAGGACTATATTTGAGCTACCAATTCTTTGGAGTGTGATCAAAGGTTGAGAATCATTTCATTTGATGAATTCCCTTCCTCTACATTTCTTTTCTTGGACCTTATGTTGGTTTGCACACCCAGAGAAAGAGGTTGATTAATACCATAGAAACCCTCTGCTTTCAAGTTCACAAGTCAAGTGTCACTTAGAGGTACTTCTTGAGTAGTTTCTTGTTGTTGATTTTCTTCATGATTTATTTCTTGAGAAGCACCAATGATTTTTAAAATTAAGGGTTGATTAAACATTCCATTGAAACATGCCACTTGATTATGGAGTTTTGTAAAGGGAAACACTACTCATAGTCATGTACCAAGTTTTTCTAGATTGAAACCAAAGCTCTAGATGAAGAGGGTACATTAGGATTATATGGCTGAGATAGTCTAGTAGATTGAGGTTATTCTTGGCTTTAGTTAAAAGTTTTGAGCAGGGGGTCCATTTGAATGATATGGAGGCCTATTTGGTTGGGATCAAGGCTAATATGGTCTAAAATTTTGGGCTTGTTGCCTCTTGATTATTACCAACTCATTGCCTAGATTCTACAATTGTTTCATGACTTCCTGAAGCTCATTTGAGGTGCTAGAAGAGGTGGAAGTTTCATTAGAGTTTTGATTTTTGGGGGTTGGGATAGGAGCTAATGTAGGTACTTGACTAGAACTAGGATTCCCCATTTCTAGATAAATAGGCATAGGTGTCCTAGGTGCAAGTTTACCACTTGAATTAAGAAATTCTAAAATCTAATGGATATGTTATAAGCTCCTAACAATGTTGTCACTCTCATAGATTGTATCATCATAACTATACCAGAATTAAGATATTTTAAGAAATAGAGGAATGCACCTTCAGTAGCTAGTCTTACAACAATTTGAATTTTTGCCACGTCCTCTGGAACTTGAATTTGAAGTTTTTCATTTGTTCATTTGGTGCTCTCTTGATTGTGGTCAATTTCTCTAATAGAGATAGATTATCTTCCCTTTCTATGAACTAGTCATAAAGAGTTATGCACAATTGATCCCAATTTTGAATTGATCCTTCTCTCAAGATCCTAACCCATTGAAAAGATTTGCCTTTGAAATAAGAAGATAAAAGTTTCATTTCCACATCCCATATCAGCAATTTCATGTATGGCATAGACATTTGTGATGTCTTGGATATGATCAATTAGGGTTGTGTGGTTTTCTACATTGAAGAATGGAATGTTTTTCAAAGCTACAATTGGAATTGGGTTACAGTGTGTGTGAAATTGAACTACTACCCATAAAGTTAACAAATTGATTTGGTAGTGGTTGATGAGCCATTATGATTTGTCTAAGAACTCTAATATATTGTAGAAATGGCCTACCAAGTGGAGGTGTTGAAAGAGTTTTGTTTGGCAAAGATGGAGATCTCTGAACTTGTCTTCCTCTTCTTCCTCTACCTCGAGATAGATATAAGTATTTATTGGTCATTGAAATGTACATTTGTGTCTCGATCTAGAAGAACTGAGTTGCTTGAGATAACAATGGAAACATCTCTAAGTTGTGAGACCTTGTGTGCTTGATACAAATCTCTGGAGAGAGCTAGTTCCTCTACCTACCTCTAACATTACCGATACTCCTAATGTTGAAAGAAAATCCTTGAATAAACATGCTAAGGGACCAATGATAGAAGGATATGTAGAAGGGGAAATCCTAAGCTAAGGAAGGATATCATGCCGGGAAAGGGTCAATCTCTGTCGACGAGCGGTGAAGGAAACAGAGGGGGCATAGGAGAAGAGGGAAGACGATGCGTGCCATAGATCAACATGTAGGCTTGGTCTTCCAGCATTTGTAACACATGAATGTGGGGACTATAAGTAGAGGAGATGCAAAACATTTAAGAAAATGATAACAAAGAGGTGATATGCAATGAAAACAAGAAAGAGGATATAAGACTTCCATAAAACATGATTTTATTACTTAAGGGATGCATAGTCAATTATATTCATGACAGGAGGCAAGAATACATTACAGAGACCATTTCAAGGTATGAAACCCATGGGAATTATACCACCATTTTGGCATGATGTCGTCATAACAAAGAGGGATCCTTTTTACAAAGCAAAACTCTGTTATTTATAGAAGGAGGAGAGAAGAGAAGGAGAAAAAGAGGGAAACTCATATTCAAATTTTCAACCACTAACAACAAGTGATAAATGCCTGAAAATCCACTTGCAAGGTTTTCATATATGCTTCCCCATGTCTATTTTGTGTGTGGAAGAAAGAAGAAAATAAGATCTGATTGAAATCTAGTGGTTGACATCGATTAGATACGTGCATTAATGACCGTAGAAAGATGTTTCCCGATTTTCTACCTACAAAATCTCACCTAGATTTGAATTTGAAAATTATAACATGTAGCTTGTGTAAGAAGCTCTCTTACAAGCCTAGATTTCTAATAAGCAGAGATATGTAGTAGAAGATATGGTTATTAGAAGATGTCGATCTATTTTGGCACACAAGACACATGGATCACATGGATTGATCAAGGAGTTGGCCAAATGTTCAAAAAAATTCTTCTTCCATGTTTCATGTGTCAATTGGTTTTCATAATTTGGTGCCTTGTTGGTGTATTTTGACAAGTTATGTGTGGTACACTCAAGTTTGTGATATGGTGTGGCACGATTATTGTGCACAGGCGTGAAAGATAGGTGCAAAAGGAGGCATGCATTGAATAAATGGAAGCATACCTATAAGAAAAGTTTGCAATTAGGGCATGAGTGTTAAACTAAGGAAGGGTGTGTGGGAGTAATGACAAGGAGTTTTCCAATTCAAAAGGAAATTCTACGAGATGCACGTAAGGATGATGCAAAGCAAGAATGATGGAGACAATAAAATGTAGAAGGAAGGAAACACATAGAGAAAGTGTGAGAGGAAAAAAAAGAAAAATGGAATGCAAATGCATGAAGAGGGAAAGGCATGTGGGGCACATGGAAGAATTATAGGAAATAAAATTTTGCTAAGGAAGCAAGCTTTGAGTGTGCGTAGCTTGAAAAGTGAAACATCAGATTCAGAATGAAATATAAGTTGTCAAAATAACTTGGAGAGTTATTTGGATAATAGTTTTGGTGATTTTGGGGGCCATATTATTTCTAGATGAAGATACCAATAGCCATATAATTACATTGTGTATGGATTCAGGTGATAAACATAAAATTTGATCTAGAACTTGAAGAATACCCTAGAGTCACTTGAAGCTCTAGCTGAATCTGAATTGAACCATTGCTCTCATATGAAGATATTCTGAATTGGATTGATGAGAGTGAAAGCTATGCACTAACCATTGGAACTTCCTCTGCCAAAATTGAACTATCATCCCAGAAGCAATAAAAGGGGTGTGCGGGTGCAACAAGAAAGGAAAAGTGCAAGAGGGAGCGTGCTGAAATAGAAGCACAACACTATGTAAAAAAGCTGAAAATCATACATGTCCTAAAGGGAACATGCAGAGTGTGTGTGAGTAATTGTGCTACTAAAAACAAACCTATTCTACCTACACCAACCATAAGAAAAGGGTGCTCAAGTAAAACTTGCAATAGGCAGGAGAAGTAGCTACCCTTCCTCACAAATTGCGAACGTGTAATTGATTTGGCACTAAAATGGTTAGAAACAAGAGTGAAAAACCATCTTGCAGATCATGTTTCACCCTCCTCAAAATATCAATAGAAAAAATATATACCTCCTACAATTTATTTTTTCTTAGATTCAGGAGGCATTGTTGTTGACCTTTAGCACATTAAAGCTCTACCTCATGCTCTGTAATGAGCATGACCGTGTGTGAAACTTTATATTTGGATCTAGAATAGCTAAGTATTTGATTAGGAATGGTTTGATCCTTGTGTTTTTCCATTACTCTTAAGTTGAATCCCATAGATGGGATTCTTGTGTAGACTTTCCTCCTAAAGGGGGTACTTGTAGGTTGGATCGTAAAAATATGGGGCACGTATGATTCTACATCTACATGTAAC
The DNA here is from genome assembly GCA_018340775.1 of Taxus wallichiana var. yunnanensis. Taxonomy (NCBI): domain Eukaryota; kingdom Viridiplantae; phylum Streptophyta; class Pinopsida; order Cupressales; family Taxaceae; genus Taxus; species Taxus wallichiana. The sequence continues at coordinate 252,644,761 of CM031242.1, forward strand.
TCGGTATCCTTCAAAATTGTGCCCTCTGGGAGAACTCACTAATTTTATTCTAAAACATGTGCCCTTATGATTTCCTCTTCCCATTCATAGTCGCATGAGTCGTGCCATTATTCAGTTGTTTTGTAGTCTTCGAACATGATGACATTAGTTAGAAAAGGTGTGTTAAAAGGGGTTATTCATTTATGGTATAGTTAGACAGAGGGGACTCAGAAGGTGGAAGGATGGACTTGGAAGGCATTGAAGGAACACATGCAAGAGGGGTGGAAGTGTGTGCGGGGAGGGATGATGGAAAATAAATAAAGGTGAGAGGATGGATGAGGGGAATTCTCAATAGGGGCAGCACATAGAAATTTGGGAACATGTATAGCAGGCTAAGATGATGTACGATGGTGTGAAGGAATGGGAGGGCTTTAAAATGGTAGTGCGGGTTACCCCATTGATGAGGGTTGTCGCGTGCTATAGTTTTTAGCTTCTATTACCTCTTCCCACCTTGTAACTTGAGGGAGCATCTCGGTAATCAACTATAGCTTCATTGGGTGTTAAACCATCCTGGTATAGGGTCGTCCCATAAAAAAGGGACCTTATAGCCAATTCTAGTTGCCTTTATAGCGAACTTGACTCTGAGTTGCATCATGTCCATCTCCATATTTTGTACTTTCCTCTCAAAATCAGCTTCTTCCATGGAGTCACCACCATCATCTGCATAAACATGTTCTTCATAAACATTTTGGTTAGAAAAAAGTGGGTTATATGCATTTTTAGGATAATGGGGCTTATAAAACTAATTTGGAGGAATATTTTAAAACTATGGTGATGGAGAAAAATAGTTCTACTATTGTAAATAATAATTTTAGGAAGGGAAATAATTCATGATTGCATGACTTCAAAAGAGGAAGGTGGAATGATGGAAAAAGGAAAAATATATGAAAGAAGAAGGGGAGACTGGACTATGAATGAGAAAATGGGTGTGTTTGAATTAGTGGAGTTACCAAATGTGTTGAAAAATGCCTCCAAAGGTTGGATCTCAACAAAACCCATCAAACTTTCTGAAATGAAGATGTAAATCTCTTCACTCTTGTCCCACTGGGCATGCCAAAAATGTTGACCATTCAAACATGCACCTGCATCTCAGATCCCGAAGAAACGAGTTATTTTAGACAAAAATGGAAACATCTCCAAGTTTTGGGACCTTGCGCGCTTGAGATGGAACTTCGAATAAGGTCGGTTCCTCTACCCACCTCTAATGCTACTGCTACTCTTAATGCTGAAAGAAAATCCTAGACTAAACATGTTGATGGACCAAGGATAGAATGATATGTAGAAGGGGAAATCCTAAGCTAAGAAAGGTGATAGTGCCAGGGAAAGGGTCGATTTCTCTCCACAAGTAGAAAAGGAAATAGAGAGGGCATGAGAGAAGAGGGTAGCTAGTGCATTCCACTCGATCAACACGTAAGCTCAACATTCTAGCATGCACAACACACATGAATGTGGGGAATGCAAGTAGAGGAGATGCACAACATGCCAAAAAAATGTAAACAGAGAGGCAAGATGCAATGAAAATGAGAAAGGGAAGACAAGAGTTCCACAAAACATGATTTTATTGCTTAAGGGATGCATAATCATTTACATTCATGGTAGGAGGTGAGAATAAATTACAGAGACCATGTCAAGGTCTGAAACCCATGGGAAGTTGGCCACCATTTTGGCATGGTGTCATTACAACAAAGAGGGATCCTTTTTACAAAGTAGAACTCTACTATTTCTAGAAGGAGGAGAAAAGGAGGAAAATCGGATTAAAATCTACAACCACCAATAACATGTGATAATTTTTTGTAAATCCACCTACAAGGTTGTTAGATGTGCTTTTCCATGTCTATTTGGCATGTAGAAGAAGGAAGAAAGCAAGATCTTATTGAAATATGGTGGTTGAGGTTAATTAGATCTATGAATTGATGAACAAAAAGATGTTTCCCTATCTTCTACCTACCAAATCTCGTCTAGATTTGAATTTGAAAATTGCAATATGTATCTTGTGTTAGTAGCTCTCTGAAAATCCTAGGCGGCACCAATCAAAGATCTATAGTAGAAGATATGACTATTGGAATATGTTAGAGTCATCTAGGCATGCAAAACATGTGGCGGGCATGGATTTATCAAGGAGTCGACCAACTTTCATTTGTTTTATCATTTCTACCACGTGTCATGCACTAGTTGGATTTTATAATTCGGCACCTTGTTGACGCACTTTGATAGGTTGTGTGTGACACACTCAAGTTTGACAGAGATAATGGTGTGGCATAGTTCTTGGTGAAAGGCACGAAATACGAGCATGCAAAAGAGGCATGCGTGGAAGAAATAGAAGCATACCTATAGGAGATAATTATGCAAGTGGGGCATGATCATTTAACTAAGGAAGGGAGTGTGAGAGGAATGATAGAGAATTAGCTAATTCGGAAGGAAATTATACGAGAGGTGCATGCAAGGATGGCGTAAAGCAAGAATAAAGGAGATAATAGGAATGAAGCACATAGAGAAAACATAAGAGGAAAAAAAAAAAAGGGAATGTAGAATCATGAAGAGGGAAATGTGTGTGGGGTGCGTGGAAGAATTGCAACAAAGAAAATTATGCCAAGGAGCAATCCCGAGTATGTGCATCCTAAAAAGTGAAACATCGAGTCATAATGAAATATAAGTTATCCAAAGAACTTGGGGATTTACTTGGATAATAGTATTCAAATATCCCTTCTTCTCTTTTCTAATACCATGTTTGGATCCTTCTCATGAATTTGAGAAACTTGGTATGCTAAAACCACCGAATCCCGATCTTGGGAATCACCGGTTGTGCTAAGAATGAGCCTCCAAAGGCTAGGATTTTACCAAGACACACATTCAATCCTAGTAAAATGGAAATATTGAGTTTGGTCCCCAGTGTGTCAAAACTATTATGTCAAAAAATTAGAATCCTAGGATATCTGGTTATGGATCCCTACTTTTTTGCAAACATGAGATGATATCACAGTGGGACTTTAAAAATGAGATAACCCTCCGAGAGAAGGTTGGTTCCTCTTCCTAATCCAATGCTGAAACTACTCCTAATGAAGTAAATGCAACTAATTATGCCTAATCTATCAACTCCAGGGTCCAGAGAGAGAGAGAGAAAAAAACACATAAAAATGAAGAAATCATACACAAAGGAGGTGATATCACTAAGAAAAGGGGGTGAAATATCTTACGAGGGAGAAATTGAAGGGGAAAATGATGTTAAGAGAGGTCATAATAGATTTTACATAGTCCCAGGAAATTCATTTACTACCAAACCTCCATGAAACTCAATAACAAGAACCTGCAAATGAAAGAAAACATGCACAAAATAGAACAACAATAATAGAGAGGAAAGGGGAGGGAAAAAAAAATGCAAGGGTTGACAGAACACCACAAACACCAATTTTATTACTTCATATAAGTTACACATTCCATTACATCCATAAAATAAAGGAACGAATACATTTTACAAGCCCATGTGAAGGCTTATAACTCAATGGAATTGAGAAACAAATTTTATAATATATCTCCCCTCTAAAATCGAACATTTTATAATATATAGAAAGAGAAGAAGAAGAGAGAAAGAGTGAAACTCATATTTCTTCTCCCAACCACAAACAAATCCCATTAAATGCTCTGAAAAAGGCATGGGCATCCTTACAAATCCATCCCCCCTTACATTTATTTTAGAAGAATAAATGGGCACCATATTTCATTAATGTTGGTAATTGCGTTGTGCAAACAATACTTTTTGTGTTTGAGATGTTTCCTTATTTTTCCCATCTACACTCATTTAAATTAAGAAATCAAATTTCCATTGTATAGAAAATGTCAAGACTATCTCAATGATATAAAATTGTATAAAACAAAGAAACATGTCAAACGTTATGGCCATTTTAAGTTCACGCGAAAAGTTGTCATTTTCCTTTGTTACATGACTTTTCTAGTTTAGTGAGGCTTTTCTAGTTTAGAGTGGAATTTGTAGTGTTGCGTGGATTTTACGGTTTAGTGTGGCTTTTGTAGTGTTGTGTAGATTTTATATTTTAGCATGTTTTTGTAGTGTTGCATGGAATTTTTAGTTTTTCACGACCTTTACAGTGTTGCATGGATTTTGCAAAGTGTATTAAAACTCCATGAAGAACTTCAAGTCCAACTTTTGAAGTTGTATATTTTTTTTTGAGGGGGTAAAAATGGATAATAGTATAAAAATATAAAGTTTTCAAAAATAGAAAAACACCATCACCGGAGTGGAAATGAACACGCAAGAGGATTAAGAAGTTCACATTTGCGAAAAATGGTGAAATATCTCAAAATAGCAGTCATGGGTTTAACTCGCTAAAAATAGAAAGTCTCGATTTTGGGTGTAGAAAGTTACAGAGTTGGTTATATTTTCATTCATCTCACTACTTTATAAATTTTCATAGGGATATGAGATGGTGCTTGTAGTATTTAGTTTTCAAACATGTAAGATATGCACATTGGCACCTCATTTAGTCGAGACCAAACGCTCACTTGAAGTGCGCGCAACTATCAAGTCCCTCCTTTGTGTTGCTTGATAGGAAGTTAGCATGCATGTTCATCATATTAATAAACCAAGAAACCATTCATGTTTATTTAACCATTACATTCACCTCACTTTGGAAACACATATAATAAGGAATAATATCAATCGATGTAAAAAATAATTAACACCAATTGCATTGTTAAATCACCGTATTCAGAAGCATGAACAATCAAGATCCAACCACAATTATCCATTACAAACCATAATTCATTACTTAATATAAGTTGAAAACATAATAGTTAATTTACTAGTGCTCTAGACCATACACACAAGCATCAAACCATAGGAATTTAGTTGAACAAAAAAACTCTACTCAAACATAAAGAACTTGACTACTAAAACAAAGACACAAATCAAGTATATATATGGGTGGGGACTTTCCCTTCACCATCCATACACTCTCCTAAAAATAGGTGTGCTCACAAAAATAACCTACATGTTTTCTTTCCTAAATATATCCATGTGTACAAATTTTTCTTGATGTTATGAAATCAACTAATAATAGATTAGCCTATTTATATTACTTGTTTTAGTCCTATTAACAACCCCCATATGTGAGATTTTATCCTTTATTTATATGTGCTTTTTCCACTTACTTTCTCTACACTCAAAGTCTATTTGTATCCCGATCTAGAAAATTTGCTAAGTCCCAACTTTATTTCATGTGTGTGTATAGTCTCATGTGCTATCCTATCCATCGTCCACACACACCCTTCAACACATTACCCATTTTACTTCATGTGCACATTTTCTTGTGCATAATCCTATTATGTGTATTTTGTACTTAGTTAATTTCTATAACCAACAGCGAGAAGATCTAAAACAAGGTAATCCATCCTTCACAAGTATTCTGGGCATCATTATATTCACATTTGTGTATGAGTGTAAGTAAAAACATCACAAGTAGAGAAATAAGGGATATTGTGCATCCAAGTAAGATTAAAAAAGAGTCAAAGATCCATTAAAATTCAAAGTATGGTGAGTCATCATAACTTTTCAATTAGGTTGAAGACATCTACACTCCTGTGGTAAGATGGTTGAGAAATATGGTTAGGTGAGTCAAGGATAATTAGTTGGATTGAATTGCTCAAGACAAGAGAGTGTGATTCATTATGGTGAAAATATTCCCCATGATGGTCAAGATTTGGTCCCACAATAAGATCTTGGAAATAATTTGGTGACAAACACCATGTCAACCCTTGATTAACATTTTCCATGGATTTAAGGAATTTTCATGAGTGAACCAAGGACAATACAACTTAATATCATACCCAGTCTCTAAGAAATATCCAGAAACTGAAGCCCAAGTGAAGAAAGAAATCCAAAAATAATCCCACTTTTTCAATGACATCTCATGAAATCAATATGTGGAAGTTTCGAGGCCTAAGAATGAAAATCCCATTAAATACATGAATCCATCAGACTATGAGTTGACTCATATCTCATTGGGTGAAACTTCACATGAGGGTAACTCTCATATATTCAAGGAATCTACCTCATGCCTCCTCACTTGGAATGAAGAATACAAGTAAAAATTGTGTAGTTGGAAGAACAGTAAAAGCTCTTGATGCCTACATCCAACCCTTATTTGAATCCTACTCAACATATTATCTTCCATTTGAAGATATTCCCTTGATTAAAAGTGTTAAACCAAAGGAAATAAAGAAAACATAAATGTAGACACCTGTAGTTTGATCAAAGAACTATTATTTCTAATATTGCACTTATTATTCTCTTCCTCACAAATTTACGACATCTTATCAGTTAGATCTATCTAACTCCCCTCTTACAACACTCTTTTGGTCATATTTCCTCTTATAAAATAATTAAGTAGGTTATAATAACCTCTTCTTGGATAATATTCTCTTCTTTACCACCTCTATTAGCTCCCTGGAGTATCAATCCACTTCATTGGATTGATTAAGCCTTTCAGAACCCTCCCAAAACCTAATTTCTCTCTAAATAGGATCAATTACCCTCTAAATATGGTTAGCTAGTCCTAACCATGATCAATCTCTCCCTAAAACTAGTCAAATGTTATTTTGAATTTCTTATTTACTTTTTGACTCCCTTTTTAGTCCCACATGCACCAAAAAGCCTCCCATTTCCCAAACGGAAAACTATAAATAGGGATAGACCCCCTCTCTCATTTTTAAGAATTCTCTCTTCTTCCTAGCACAAACTACAGTATTTTGTTAAGGCTTTAGATTGAAGTTCATTTTCTTCAATTGAGCTATTAGCATTGGATTTTTTAGTTTATAGCACAAGTATGGAGTAAAATGGAAGAACCATTTGTCTTGAAGCCATTAATGGGCAGATCTCTTTCTCTTAAGCACAAACTGATTGCTTAGATCCTCTTAGGTTCATTATTTCAAGCTTTCAAAGAATAGAGGTTAGTTTCCTTTTCCTAGTTTTCTTGTTTACTTCAAATTAATGTATGCAAAGTGAAACCCTTACTCATTTCTTATCTGATATTCCATTGATCAGCTTCTTCAAATCCTTTGGGGTTTCTTTAGATATTCTTACCCCAATTCCATGGATTTTGAAACTTTTCATTGAAACCATTTGGCACGCTCGGTGGGACACTTATGTCCATCCTCCATTAATGGAGGTCTTTTGAGTTCTTCAAAGTTCATTTTCAAGTTTTTGGATCAAATCACTTGTTATTTCCTCATTTCTATTTCTAACACTAGATAAATGACCTTCATTTGCATGTATTTTGTGGGTTTGATATAGAAATAGGACACTTTGACTAACAACTAACTTGTTTGCTTTTGAAATTTTGAAAATCCATGAGTTTTGTAGGTTTTTCACAAGGTACACATAGGTATTGTGAAGGGATGTGTACATGTTAAAACTCTAGCATCCCAGTCCACAATAGGAGTGCACCTATCTAGTTGTGTTCGTCATTAGAAAATATTATCTCTATAGGGATGCACACACATCTCAGTCGGCGGGTACACGTCTTTGTCTCTCTGGCCGCATCTATGTAAATAACCCAACTGTGTAAAAATTTGAAACTATCTGTTTTATGTTTGGGCGTGTCTCTGTTGAAACCTAAGCATCCACGTTGAGTTGTAAACATCTTTGTCTTATTGGACGCATCTGTGTTTTTGGTATACTGGATTTTACTAATTTTGGTTTGTAGGCATATCCGTTGAGTTAGGCGCGTACCCGTCGGTTAGGGAGCGCTGGTGTTGGTTTGGGAGCATAGGCATCTGTGTAAAAATTGGAAATTTTTCTATAGTCTACAAAATCTTTTTTTTTGATCTTTGCTATAGATTTCTAGGACTAACAAGTTAAATACAGAGTTTTCTTTGGTATTTTAGTTTGCATAGTTAAGTGTTTTTGATTCTTAGCTTAAAATAGGTTTGTAAAAGTGCGTATTCTCTCTCCTCATGCCTTCAAAAGTGATCTTGGAGATTAGAAACACTTATACAAAAATTGTATCGAATGTTCAAAACACTTATTTTATAAAGGATAAAGTAAAATTTCATGTGATTTAGTAGGATTTTTCACATTGCGTATGCTCTTCCTTTGTGCCTATTGGTAATCTTAGGAATCAAAAGCAAGGTGTAAAATTCTCTTTCTTGACATCAATCTATGAACTGGAAAATTACTAAAACTTGTTGTCTACAAGACCCAACGCTTATAGAAGAAAGATGTCAAAAAAATGAAAAACTTCTAATACATGTGTTTTATGCAGGTTGCCAAATGGTATGCTACTTAAAACCACATTAAGCTAAGTAAGATAAAAAACACACCACTTTCATCACACTGTGTATTACGGGTTTTAAAAGGGTACGTCCCTATCCATTCAACTGGAACATAATGCCTTAATCTACAACAATGGGGTGGTTCCTAGAACCCTAAATTAATCCACCGCTAAGTAACCTCGTGGATGAAAAAGGAAGCACTTCACTTACCCACTTGACTAGTATTTTTATTGTGAGTTAGTGTTACCGGTTATCTGTATGGTGGCCCCAATGAGAGTACACATGGATGCATTTATTGCCCATTGTGCTTGAAGGGGGTAAAGTAAAGCCAAGATAATCCCAAGATAGTCATGGTGACTATTTGGGTAAATCGCACTCACTTAAGACAAGTTTGTAACATCTAGTTAAGAGAACTTATTTAAATAGGTCATTCTATCTTAGAGCCCACTTTTCTAGTCTATTGTTGCATCAAGCCATCACGAAGTGACAAATTATTTGGAATCTAAACCTTGTTTTTCAAATAAAGCAATGAATCCTTGTAAGTTTGATCTAAATGTCTTTCATCACGAAATTAAACTACGTCCCACTTTCACTTAGTTTTATTCTTATCTTCAGACGAGGTAAAACTCTGCCCAAGTGGCACTTAGTTTGTTTTCATCTTTTGATCTATACCCTTGCATTCTCACCACCCATTTTTTGGGGTGAGAAAGGTGCATACCTTGCACATTTTTATCAGAGATAGTTCTCACCACTTTTTGTCCATTTATGCCCATCCATGTTTTTGGCTGGGTTGTTAAATGTCTAAAGTGTGCAGGTACATTTTCTTATCTTTGATAAAGGTCCTTCCATCTTGATTTCAAGATCATCTTCACCGCTGCGAGTTTGGTTCATCATTTATCTCTTCTTGAGTTGATAGTTTTGTTCACATTCTAGATGCACAATCTTGGTACTTACATCATGTTCTCATTTTTTATGAGAAAATGGTATAAGTCCCTTTATTGCATGGTTACGCTACTCACACAATTAAAAACTCCTTGTTATACTTATCACTTGGTTTTGGTTTCGACGTCATCTAAGTCTTTTTGAAAAGTGTTGATAATGCCTTATATATATATATATATATATATATATATATATATCGTGATAAGGTTGTCATGATACTAACACCTTGCTTGCTCGGTTAATGTATCATGGTGACATTGTTATGCTATATCTAGTTGTGACTTCCATTTTTCAGAAGGTTTGACTTTCATCAGCATTCAAACTAGTTTTAGTATACCTCGTTGAGGGATTGCATCAACACCACGTTAGTACTTAGGCCTTGTAAGAATTCTAACTTGACCTACATATTGATATGATATTGTCACTATCTTTTTAGGGCATAGGCTTGGTAACAACAAAATTTAGTGATCATTATATTTAGATGTGCATATGAGTGTTCCTTAATAAAAATGACATAACACTACATCTAGGATAGACTATGGTATAGTTAAAACATCACCTTGAATGGCTTGCAGAAACCATACACTTAGGGGTCATGCTAGCTGCATACAAACGTTTGCTAGTAATTCCTAAAATCACAAAAATGGCAACCAAATAAAATGAGCATGACATAGGAGAAAACCCTTTCAAAACCTTCCCATTTAGTGGCAATAATTTGGCACCTCTCTTTTCTCAAGTCAAAGATGTGGAGCTATTAATTGATCATAGCAGAGAAGAGTCAGACTCTTCCAGAGAACAACAAAGGTTAGACCTAGGTAGATTTGATGAAATCCTATATTATAACGAAGATCAAGTACTCGTAAGAGTCTTAGAATTAGGAGTTAAACTTCTGTAAGAGAACGAAGAAGAAACAAATTTCATTAACCCTAAACTAGGAGAGCAAAGATTCCTCTTAGACATAGATAATCCTTTTGATGTGGGATACGCTTCACTTTCTGGGAAACATAAGGCCACCATCAAAGGGGACCCATCACAAAACCTCACCATAAAGCTTCCCCTCCTCGAAATTTGATGAAGAAGAGAACCCCTAGTTGAGGAGGAGATCCTTTAAAAATAGTTGAGCTAGAAGCTTGCGAACTTAGGCTCTTCAAGAAGAAACATGTACAAAGTCAAAGACAAAAATAAACTTAGCGAGTTTCAATTTGATCCACACATGGACCATACCTTTAAAGTGACTCAGGTACAAAGACCAATATCACCTACTAAAGAGAAACTCATTCAGAAAGAGTTACAATCAATGAAAAATACGCTTACTACATTACAAGAGGGAAATGTAGGTCAAGATAGAAAATATTCATATGAAGAACTATGCCCTTACCCCTTTGATAAGGACATGTTACAACAGCCTTTCCCAAAACACTTTACCATTCCCAAGTTTGATAAGTATAAGTGTAAAAGTGATCCTCGTGATCATATAAAAGACTTTTACATGGCTTTCCAAGAGGTCACATATAGCGATAATTTCTTAATACGAATTTTCCTCGCAGCCTAGGAGCCATGGGATTGGAATGGTTCTATAGCATACCCAAGGGCTCCATTACAACGTGGCCTGCATTAGCAGAAAAATTTATATGACATTACTCCTATAATATGGAAAGTGACATCACAATGAATGATTTATGCAATATAAAACAAAAACCCAATGAGAAGTTTGTAGGATTTTTACAACAATGGCATGGGTTAGCCAGTCATTTTCCTTGTGCATTACCAAAAAAACTAGTGATCATTTTAGTTCCTAACTTAAACCTAGAAATAACCTTTCATTTACAGATGCACTATGGCTCAAACTTCGAAGAGGTCATAGAGAAAGGTGGTCAAATTAAGAAAGCCCTCATTATAAAGGTAACACTTAAGTCTGTCATTAAAGACAAACATGAAGCCAAATCCATAGACAAACCTAAATTTTTAATAAGAACAAGAATGTTGTTGGTGATGGCATTATAAAATCCAAGAGAGTTCAAGCCGTAATGCAGATAGGCCCACTTTTAAATATTTCACAAGGACCTCATCCCAAAGCACCTACAAAACATATGTTTACATCCTTAACAGAGTCCTTATCTACCATCCTAAAATACTTAGATGATACGAATGGTGGACTATCTAACTACGACAATACCATACCCAAAGGATGCTCCAAAACCTGGTTGGTTCAAAGACCATGAATATTGTGACTTCCATCGTGTTAAAGGAAACAAGACAGATAGGTGTTTGAGATTGTGCCATTACATACAAGACCTCATTGAGAAAGGAAGGATCGTTGTAGATTATCCCCCTGAATCCATAAAAGGTCCAAATGAGAAAATGGGTATCTACAAAGAACCTTTTCCTAATCATGTAGATAAAAAGAAAAGGAAACCAAATCACGGGCAAACCTCCAACGACTATATAATTTCCACTTATGTTTACCCTATAAATGATAGTCCTTTTGATTCTCTCATAGGATGTATTAGCTCATCTAATGAATAGATCAACACCATCTGGATTTTAGAAAAAAATTGCGTAGTAGGGACGAGATGTGCCCACTTAGTCATACTAGATCTAGTGCCTAACCCTAATAAAGGTCGGTATAATTTAATAGAGCAGTTAGAGAAAACACCTGCTAGGATATCTATTCTTGATCTCCTCAAAATCTCTAATGCCCATAAGAACATATTATACAAGACATTGTAAAATTTAGGGGTTTCAACAGATGTAGACCCCACAAACCTTCAAGCCATGATTGCACACCTAGACTCCAATGATCATATTACTTTTGATCATATTACAATCCCACATAACAACCTAGAACATAACTTACCCTTGTATCTCGAAGTGGTGGTTACCCATTGCAAAATCAAGAGGGTACTTATGGATGGGGGATCTGGTCTAAACATTTACACTTTGAAGCTAGTTAAGCGAGATAGGTTGTTCAAAGCAGATCCGGGAGCTAAGACTATCACAATAATGACTTATGAAAATGAAGAACGAGAATCAGTGGGTATTATAGTAGTTCTCATGGAAGTAGGGCCAACATGTCATGAAACGACGCGTTCATGTCCTTGACTTGGACCTTCCATAAAGCATGCTCTTGGGACACCCGTGGATCCATGCCATGCAAGCTATTCCATCAAATTTTCATCAATGCATCAAGTTATTTCATGAAGGTCAATTGGTTACCATTCTCGGGTGACCCAAAACCATTCACACATTGTAGGACATTTACACAATTTTTTCATGTAACTTATGAGTGCCCTTCTACTGATGTTGTTGTCCCCTACAAAAAGAAGCTATGAAAAAATGGATAGATTTAGAGTCCCTTATGCCTTACAATCAATAATTTCCTTCATTGGTCAACCCATTCTCTTCATGGGAGGCAACGCCATAGAAAATATGGCCCAGGTGAGCCATTCACTCTTGAATAGGCTTTGTTAATATCAGACTTATCAGTATCTCCCAGAACAAGGGGTAATCCTTATTTTCAGTTCAAGAGCACTCGCGAGAAATGTCCTAAACCATTGGAAAATTTTGTCCATAGTGGTCTCCTATCTGAGGAGAAAATGTTAGAGGATCCTACCAGCAGAGTGCTAGAAGGCACCATGGCTTCATGCCATCAAGCACCCCAGTACATCAAAGGTCACCGCATGATGTTTGTCATGGGCTATAGTGGGTTTGGATGTGGCATTAATTCATAAGGCCGTAAAGCCTATTCTCATACCTTGTTTTAAGTCTGATAAACATGGACTTGGGATAAGGCCTCATAACGCTCTACCCTCTAATAATGATGCCACCTCTTCTCAATGTGAGGATGTCTCATCTCATTCTGACAGTGACGTAGATTCCCAATGTAGCCTCTACAAAGATCTTGCTTCCACTCACCTATTCCCAAATTTAGTGGTCCTTACCTTATCTGAATCCATCCCCTTAAAAAATATCAAGTATCCCTTGTATATCCCGAACTTATAGATTGGGATCAACAACTTCACGTGCCCCTAGATTTATTTAAAAATGATGAGGCATTTGCAGAGTTCATGGGACTCGGGGATTCTATTCCATTTGGGGACCACAAGAAAGGATTTACAATTCAACTAGAAACCTGTGCGTACTTTGGGGAAGAAGAAGAGATGTGTGGACATTTGAATAAGAAGACAATAAATAAAAGTACAACCACTTATGAAACCTAGCAAAAAGGATAAACAAAATCTCACAGTCAACACAAACTCTTTGAAAAACTCATAGATAAATAAAATGAAGAGTCTAAAGATGAAGTGATTTATCCATTTAAAGATGATAATGAGCTACCATAGGAGGTCGATCTTACTCTTCCCCCTGATCCTACACGATGGAAGATGCTTCTAAGATGCTTGTTGAGGAAACAATCAATGTCAACATTGGCTTAGAGGAGCAGCCTAGAATGATAAAGTTGGGGGCTTCACTCTCAGCTTAGGAACAAAATATCTTTGTAGAGATCTTAAGAGAATACATGGACATATTCACATGGAAATATGCAGATACAATTGGTTTGGACCCAGAGCTAGTTGTGCACAACCTCATTGTGCACCTGGATGCCAAACCCATCAAGAAAAAATTGAGAAATATGCATCCTAAGGTGGCACTCCTTGTCAAAGAAGAATTGGAAAAGATGTTAGCTGCTGATTTTATTAAACCCATTGACTATTCAAAATGGATCTCTAACATAGTCCTCAGTACAAAAATCCTGTTGGCATAAGAATCTACACTGATTTCTGTGACATTAATAAGGCATGTCCTAAAGATGACTTTCCCCTACCTAACATTGGCATGATAGTTGATTCCACTACTTGGTTATGAAATGTTGTCCTTAATGGATGGATTTTTAGGTTATAACCAGATACGGATTGTAGAAGAAGATCAACATAAAACAACATTCATCACCCCTTGGGGAATATTTTGCTACAAAGTCATGCCTTTCGGATCAAGAACGTTGGGGCTACTTATTAGTAGGCCATGATTGTTATCTTCCATGATATGATAAATGACATCATGGAAGATTGTATTGATGACATCCTAATAAAATTTGAAAGTAGATGAGAGCACCCTGAAATAATGAGGTGTGTTTTTCAGTGTCCATGATACTATAAGGCTCGCTTGAACCCTAAGAAATGTGTCTTTGGTGTTTTATTAGGAAATCTCCTAGGATTAATTATTTCAAAAGAGGGATTGAATTGGACCCTAAAAAGGTTACAACTATCATAGAAATTCCACCACCTACCACTCTCAAGCAACTAAATTCAAAGCGATCCATCGCTTTATTTCACAACTTGTGGATAAGTGTCACCCCTTTACGCTACTAAAAAGTACTTGGTCAACCCACATGTACTCATCATGCCGCCTACCCCAGGTGAACCTCTCCTCTTATACATTTCCACTACCCATTTTTCTATTGGTTCACCGATTTCCCAAAATGACTTAGACCATAAAGAGAGAGCAATTTACTATCTCAATCACACCTTGATCACGTATGAGTTGAATTACCCCCAAATAGAAAAGGCCTACTTGGCAGTTGTCTTCACCTTCCAAAATCTTCTCCATTATCTCCTGAACAATAAAACCAAACTCATATCCAAATTTGACCCTCTCAAGTACCTTTTATCTAAACCTACCCTCACAGCCAAATGGCTAATTGGATCATTCTCTTGAGTGAATTTGATATTGAGTTCGTGAATCAAAAATCCTTGAAAGGACATGTGTTGGCTGATCAGTTGGCGAAGCACCTCTCCTAGGGATGGAACCTTTGTGCCTAGATTTTCTAGATACATCTATGATGTATATTGAAGAGTCTATAGAATGGAAGATCCATTTTGATGGATCTTTCACCTTCCACAGATCCAGAGCAGGAGTGGTTCTCATCACTCCCATAGGTGATGTCATACCAAGAGAACTCCATTTGGGATTTCCATGCACCAACAATATTGTAGAGTACGAGGCACTCATCACTGGCCTCAAGATGGCTATTACTTGGAACATATGATAACTACGAGTCATTGGAGGCTCTCAACTTATCATTAAACAAGTTAATGATGAGTATAAAGTTAAAGATGATAAGCTTATTCCATATAAAAATATGGTTGAAACCTTGAAGGAATACTTTACACAAATCATATTTGAGAAAAAACCAAGGTCACACAATAGATCCGCAGATGTTATGGCTACTATTGGGTCTCTGTTATGCATTCCCCCTTAGGAAATTAAGATGCCTTTCTTCATAGAGAATTTACAGGTGCCAGCATATGATATGTCAGAGTCGTGTTTGGCATGTGAAATTGTTGGTCCCTTATCCCTTTTATATGATCCAATATTTTGATACCTACATGATGGCACTTTTCCACAAGAAATCACTCATTCGAAAAGAAATCACTTATCCACCACATAGCCTATAATACCCTCTTAGGAGGCACTCTTTATCGTCATGGCTATGACAAGAATCTGATTCGTTGTTTGGATGTTGCTAATTCTATCCACAACATTAAGGAAGTACATTGTGGTATTTGTGAAGCACACACCATCGACACAATCTTAGTTAAAAATCTATTAAGAATAGGTTATTATTTCCCTACCATAGAATCAGATTGCTAAACATTTGTAAAGAAGTGTGAACTATGCTAGAAATATGGAAACTTAATACATGCACTAGCACAGCCTTACAACCTATTGCAATGCCTTGGCCATTCTCTAAATGGGGCCTAGATCTCATAGGGAAGCTCCATCCTTCTTCTTCAGATGGTCATACTCACATCATCATTGCCACCGAATATTTTACCAAATGGGTAGAGGTTTTCCCTCTTACCTATGTCATCGGTGCACAAATTTCAAAATTCATCACAAACCATCTCATATTCCATTACGGGATCCCTTCAGCCATTGCACTGATAATGGTAAATCCTTAAAAAAATGGTTAAAACCTTGTGTCAACACTTGCATATCCAACTCAAGTGGTCAACCCCCTATTACCCCCAAGGTAATGGATAGGTAGAAGATACTAATAAAACCCTTATACGGATTATGGAGAAAATGGTTAATAAAATAAGCCGTAATTGGAACCTGACAGATACATCCCCCCTATGGGCCTATCATACTTCTATCCAAACTCCTAATGGTGTGACCCCATATTCACTCATCTATAGAACTAAAGCCATCATACCTCTAGAAGTGGAGCTTCCTTCCCTAAGAATATCTCTCAGAGACTATCTTGATAAAGATGAGGACTATAGATTTGCTCACTTAGAAAAGTTAGAACTATTAGATGAAAAATGTATTAGAGAACTCAATCACCTGAAATTCTATAAGAATAGAGTGTCCAGGGGATACAAAAAATGCATCATTCATCGGGAATTTGAATTAGAAGATCTAGTTATAAAAGAAAATTATAAGAATGTCGTCAAAGACAGAGAAAAGAAAGCTAAGTTTGAGGCTAACTATATAGGTCCTTATGTAGTAATTACAAAGTATGGATCAAGAGCCTATAAACTTGCATATTCAGAGGGTGAAAAGATTCTAGAACCTATGAATGCCATGCACCTCAATTGGTTCTATGCTTAAGCATGACGAGAATATCAGATAAGAACTAAAAAATAGAAAAACAAAGAAAAAACAAGCAAAAAAATGGAAAATTAAGAAAACAAAGAAAGAAAAAAGTAGGTCGTCCACATGTGAAAACCACACAATTATGGCACAATGGGGTAGGTCTTTGAGTGAAAACTAGTTTTTGGCACTCAAGGAAGATTCACCAGCACAAGTTACTCTTACAGCAGGATGGGTAATCATCACCACTTTCTAGATATGACTACCTTTGCTAGGTCTAGGAACCCTACTAAAGCCACCTTTGCCGCACCATGATCTAGCTCATTTGATCCTATATCTACATGAAGGACATTACCTTTACATACTTCCATATAATGTTAAGGGCACATGAAAATTTTCACCTTCTCATACATACGTGCATGGAATTCTACCTTTTGTATAATTCCACATCATGCTGGGGACATCCACGCTTCTTTGTTCTTGTACATTAATTTCAGAACATGACCTTAGAAAATGCAAAAATACTCGAAAAGGATACACGAAAAACCTAAACATTCGAAAAATATCCCTTTTTAGGGACGAAGCTATGACAACCGCACAACGCTATTTTAGAAAACAATGTGAACAGTAGCCTTGAAAACTTATCTTCTTAGATAAACCCAAAAACATTAGAAAATATATCAATGTTGTCCCACAAAAACAAGGTAATGCTTTAATTTCTTTTAGTTGTTGGTTTGTATAGTGTTGATTGTGAATACCTTGTCATGTGATGTTGTGACTGATTTGCTTAGTATAGGTTGGATCTTGTTTGAAATAATTATGTATGGAATTTGATTCATTTGTAACTTGTATGCATTTATTAGGGTTCATTTTACTTAGATTAAAATGTTAATTTGATCTTTGTAGTATGCTTTGTCAAATCATGTGTTTGCATCATAGGTTGTGTTGTGTTGTATAGATACAATTGTTTAGCTTTGTTAACTTTTGCTTGTATATTTGTTTCTTGCACAGTTGTTTGTTATCACATCTATCATCTATCATTCATCACATATAAAACATCATCTACTACATCATATATACAAAAATGCTAAGTATTACATCATGCATGTATGCTAAGCTAATCATCACATATCATATCATCAATGAGGACAAGAGGGGTTGCACATAATCACAAATCTATCCCCCCCACACCAATATCATCTAGTATCAACCCAAGTGTTAGAATAAGAACTCAAAAATATCTCATTAATCTAAAAATAGGTGGTGTTATCTACAAATATATCATCAATATGAAAGCATGAAACACACACATCTCTACATCTAAGGCATGTCACATACATAAAGGAAAGATAAATCATACATCACAATCAAATTCTCATACAAAGCATAATCTCGTATAATATATCAAAATGTCCATATAATACATCTATAATTATCTATGTCAAAACTCGAATATAAATCATCGATACAATATGCCATCTAAAAATGGCATGCATCAAAAAGAATTGAGCCTTCATCAAGAGGCGTCATCAAAATAAGGGTACATACAACTATACATCAAAATCATCCTTCATAAGAGGCATATATACAATACATCTGTATAAAAAGAGAAGTAAAGAGCTCAACCACAACTCTCTCCCTCGTCTGGGCTTTGGGTCCATGACTCCGTGGATGGAAGAGTGGTGGTTGTGATGGACCAGCACTAGGGGTACCACCCAGTTGTCTAGCTGGTTGCTGCCCATCTAGCTACTCTTCAATGGGATGCCTAACTGATCTAGCTGAATGACCTGATTTCTGTGACCTAGATCCTATCATACTCGCATCTAAATGCTCAAAAGGAACCAATCGCTACTTTTTTGGGACTTCCCTAAAGTAAGCAATCCTATACTATAAAGCCTCGACATTAGACCTCATGGCATTACATATCAGATCAACATCTCTAGAAGTGATAGCTACATATAAGGTGGAATCTCACTCACCTATCAACCTGCCACTATCATCCTGAGCTTGTCTAGATGCAGTGGCCTCTCGATCTCTATCTGTGGTAATAACCTGCACCTAGGCTCATGCCTAATCTCTTTGTATAATATAACCCTGTGAATGTGCCTAGGCGTGGTCCCTTTGAGTAACAACCATCTGCACCTAGGTCTGAGACTGATGTAAAAGGCTCAATATCTGAGCCCCCTGTGCAACCATCTCACTAATCTGACTCTACCATAGGGTACTATCACTACCATGGGTGGCCTGTGCTTTAGCCTTATCTCTCTCCACTATAAAAATCTTCACATGAGCATGTTTTTGATCTCACTCTACCATGAGGGACTGTACATGTGCCTTGATCGCATCTCTCTCCACCACCTGTAGCCGAATAACAATCACTACCTATAACTATTGTTGAAGGGAATCCAGTTGTCCACCAACACCGCCATCCTCTAGAGCATGATGTGGTGGGCCCTACTCTAGAAGTACCTACTGGAGAGGGGTATATATCCCCACTAGAATGACTACTGGGGGAAACTCTATGTAAACTAACTTGAACACCTGTCTCGGCCTAGGCCTAGGGCCCTGTCCCTATGGTTGCTGTAATGTTGGACCCTATCCCCTATTCCCGACATACTTGGTATGAGTCAGTCCACTTGTCATCATCGTAATCACTATCCTCACCACCAATGACTCCACCCTTGCCACTACTAGAGACCCCATTGAAGGATCTCTCACATCAGCGTTATACACCGCTTTGAAAATAGTGAAACGACATGGAAGTACATCATGATACCATGGCACATACTCAAGTTTAGTACCCAGATCTCTAATCTGTCTCAGTGGCACCCACATAATAGCTACCACTTGTTGGAAACTAGTCGGCTCTATCTTGGGTAATTTGTGGACCCATATCAAAGTAATATAAGGCCACGTGAGTGTACCACCTATCTGGCCCAAGAACATCCTAGGTACTACCAAACTACCTCTAACACCGATCCACCATGTATAACTCCCGCATATAGTTGCGCCTGCCTAAGATAAAATGCTCAATCGTGGCAAGATTCTGAGCTCTAAACCATCCTTACACCACTAGAAATGTTTGTATGGCCTCCAAACCATGGAATATTGATGTAACTCATCAAGCTCATGATGATAGTGATATGCATCCCCCATATATGGCCCCACCTCATCCCTTGTCAGGGGTCGACCCATCGTAGAAGGATCCTTGGGACCCCAAAATCTCAAACTACCTAAGGGGTGACCAATGGAAATGTAGTCATTTTTACTCCCATCACAAAATGAAGGAATCCCATGTGCACTAGCCTATCACCCAGCGAAAGTTGAGAGCTCACCTGAGACACGCACGGGTATTGAGTCTCTCTTTTATGTGAGTTTAATAGGAAACATCATCTATGATTAGTGTAAGAGTTTTCATAAGGGAGGTTGAAACATACAAGAACCATGTAGTGCCCACTTCCCTTTGACACCTTTTATTACTGATCATGATATTGTAGACTATATGACCGACATTTTAATAGTTTTGATTTAGTATGGTATTAGATGTCGATCCTCGGATTATTGTTGAATCGATTATATATAATTCATGGTGATTATTAGAGACACTCATATGTGAATGATGATATACTATTGACATGAATGTTTAATGAAAGTTATTTAGACATGTGATTTTGGAGATTATGAGTAAACCTAGAAAAGAAAATTATTTGATGATGATATAGTTGTCGATATAAACTGTAAATGATTTCGTTGATTGCCTTGGTGATTGTTGTGATTCATATGTATAGATGATTTTGTGATTTTATTATATATTCATTTTGAATTTTCTGATATCGCCACAAGGCCGAATGAGGTATTTGTGTTTTGCAGGTTTAAAATATCACAACAAACATCGGGGGATTGGAGACTAACCAATGTGGAATTCTAGGTGAATTTGACAAGGTCACCATGTCAACTTGTTTTGTGTGTGTTTTGTATTTTTGTTATAGATTCCCATGGGGGGATCATCCTTACATGTGACCATGGGTTTGTGTATTTTATTAATGTGGTAAAATGTTTATTTATTGTTGTATGTATTTTAGTTGTAATGTGTTCTCTTCTTTTAATTAATTAATTGTGATAGATTAATGTGAGGAATCATATAGTTAAACTTTAAATAAATTAAATTGGGGTATGGAAATTAATTATTAGAGTTGTTGGATTTTTATATTAATTTGTAAGGGATGTGTAAGAGGTGTAAGAGCTTTAGTAAGGCCTTTTTTGGAGTAAGAAATACTCTACCTCTATAAAAATTCGAATTTGACCTTGGGGCTGTTTTTGGAGGCTTGTGGGACAAGTAAAACTTGTCCCATGCCTCTACATTTATGTTACCAACCATACTTATGGTTGGGAAAGTGATTTGTGACTTTTTATAATGCATTTTATTCATCTTGTGAATGTTTTTAATTGCACTTTATTACATTTTAATTTAATGGTTGTCCCTTGAGGTGTGGGCTGTTTTGGAGTTTGCAAGTAACTTGTCATTCTTCACCCACCTCTTTATTAAGCCTTGGAGTTTGGAGTTTGTATTTTGTGTTTGAATGTGAGGATGTATGATGTGGCATCCTACATGGATCCACATCATCCTCTTCTTTCCCTCTTCTATATATTTCAAACTCTCTTCTTATTTTGGGTTGTTGAACCTTTTTGCATTCTTCCTTGGGGTGCATTTTCTTGTGGGAGCTCTGGTTTTGAAGAAAGTTTTGGAGATATATTTACATGCTTGGGAGCTTTCTATTTTGGGCTATGTTTGGCATTTGAATCTTACTATTTGGAGACCAAATAACCATGGAAAGGTATGAATTTACCTCTATTTTATTTCTGTTATTTTTTTGTTGTGTTGCGTGGAAAATGTATGCTTTGTTTTATTTGTTGGCTGGTTGGGTAGACTGCCTTAGGGAAGGTGTAGGAGAAGGCTATGGGGAATCCATGTGGGGGGGCATAAGGAAATGCCATTGGCATCAAATTTTTGTGGAGGGAGTTTGGGTTTGGGATCCACCATGGAAAAGAAATAGCTTGCATTTCTTACTTTGTGGGGGCATAAAGAAATCTGTAGGGGGCATAAGGAGGGATTTTGGGGGCATAAGGAAATGTGTGTGATGAATTATTTGGTGGATTTTTTTGGTGGATGCCCAATTCCCAATTGGGAGGCATAATTAGCTTCCCCATAGGCCTTTATCCTTTGGCTTGTAAGATCATGCTTGAGTTCTATTTTGAAATGTTTTTAAATGCACGATTTGAATCGTTGTTTGTTTTTGTTGCATTGTGTTTCAAAAAGAAATGTGTATGTGAAAAAATGTTGTGTTGTGGAAGCAAGTTGTTTCCATGGTTTAATTACACCTTTGATTGTACTTTGGTTGGGGTTGGGGGTGAATGATGAAGGAATGCTTCTCCTTTCATTGGATGTCTTGGTTGGGTGGAGAGCATTTCCTTTCCCCCTCTTTTGTTGTGATCAACTTGGAGAAAAGAAAATGAGCATGTTGCTGTCCTAGAGCAAAAGAAAATATAGTTTGACAGTCCCTTGTGAGAACCCATTCATTTGTAATCTTTTCCCACATGATGTGGATGAAATTTTAATAGTTATGTTATGGAGAAATGATGTTGTAATTGATTATGAGGATGTATATTTGAATTGAGAAATCCATTTGTATTCTGATTCTGTTTAGTGGAAAGAAATGAAAATTTTGTTAATTGCATTCAAGGAATGAAAGAATGTAAAGATGTTTCTCTTTTTGAAGTCAATAAAGAATTTCAAGTTCATCTCTCTTTTGCATTGTTGTTATTGAATTGGAACATCAAACTGTGATGAAATTGGAATATCAAATTGTGATTGAGGCTCTGTTTATTTGCAAAGGAAAGAAAATGCGTATGAAGGGAGGATGTTATTTGCCTCTTTTGGAAAATACATAGGAAATTGAAATTAGAATTGCAATTTAGCTTGAAATGGTCTGTTATAAACAACTGAATGTATTGGACTAGTTTAGGAATGAAGTGCCATATTTGAAGGATGAATTTTGATAAACAAATTTCTAGAAATGGGATTTTTGTCACAAACTTAACACTGACAATTAATTTTAATAAAAATGTATAGTTCAGACCTACACACATTAATCAACTTGGAATGGATATAATTTAACTTGCTAAGACACTAAGGAACTCACTTGACAAAGAACACTTAAGAAAACCAGTTTAAACATTGCAAATTGGAGCCAAATCCTTCTCACTTTTCTCCATCATCTATTGGAAAATTACAAATTGGAATCAATTGAACAAAAAAATTACCTTCCTAAACTACTTTAAAACCTCCCTAGATCAATTCTCCATGTCTTTTTGGCATGTTGAGTGAAGGAGGAGATCCAATTTAATCAAATTGAGAAGTTAGAAATTGTCAGTTGGCTTCTTAAAATCTTACAGATCCTTTTTGTAAAATTAACCCTTTAAAACTTATCAAAATGTAAAATTTATGTTTCTTGTGCAAATAGGGCATCGAGAAATTTCCAAAAAGTCCTCGTTTTCCCAAAACTGAGCTTCCTAGCAAAAGTTATGGCACTTCGAAATTTTTGAGGCTTGGCTGGAAAATTTGGGAAAATTTTCCCTTGCGAGCCCGTGGCTTGAAATTTTCCCTTTTTAAAATCCTTAGGAAAATTTTTGAAAATTTTGGCTTGAGAAAATTTTCACCTTTTCCTCCATCGTCCTACAACCAATCATAAGTTTCTACATGTCGTCATGGGGCAGCGGTGGAGGTGCAACACTTTCCTTGCCCTTAGAGCTTTAGTGAAAATTTTGGAAAAAATTTCATTCTAGCCCCGCCGGCTAAGCGACCAATTACATGCTACCAAATGACAGCTTGGGGTTCTACCGGAGGGGGTAGAACCCTTGATTTTGGTTTTTACTTTAAGAAATTTTCAAAAATTCCTCGCGGCCCTATAACCCACGCTCACCATGGGGTTTTTCCTCTGTAGGCACACGAACCCGTGAGTCATTTTGTTTCGCTTTGCCCCTTTTGGAAAAATTCTCCACATCTCCTACCACTCCATACCCCTCCTCCTCTCTTCTCCCCATAGCCAACCATGGAGTGCCATGTGTCCCCAAGTGGACCCGCAAGTGCGGGAGCACTGTTTGGTTTTTCCTCTTCTTTGGGGTGATGTGCCCCAAATCCTTCCACCGCTCTGCCCTTCCCTGTTCCCCGACGTTGTCTCTGAGGCTGCCACGTGTCCCTGGAGGACCCACGGAGGCATGGGTGCATTTGGGAAATTTTTCCCATGCAAGGAAAATTTCCTTAAGCCACCCCATGACCCACCAACTAGAAAACGGGGTTTGTTACCCCTACTTGACACGTGTCGCCCTTAGGGAAAATTTGACCTCTAAAGTCCGTTTGCTCATATATTGAGTTCTACAAGGAGTTAGGAGGAATTATTTATATCACCAGAAAGGTGAGAAAGTTTCCTATCCAACGGGAATAATTTAGGGAAATTTTGGAAGCATTAAGTAGGAGAAAATTCTAGTTGTAACTCTAGGCTCATTAGAGAGTGGGTATGGGGGTAAATTACTCCTTGAATCTAACTGAAACTTCTAGCCCTAAGTTTTGGGCCTGGTGACCTCTGTGAATTGTTAATAAAAGATAAGTTTAATTCTTGTGGATTTGAGTTATTCCAAAATCTATTGGTGGTAGTATTTGTACTCTAGCAACTGGTTGTTGTAGACACTCCTAATCAAGTTCTGGGAGTGGGTAAGTGAGACCTTACTCTGTTGATTTTAAATATGTATTCCTTTCTCACTATAATTAAACCTGCTCTTGTCTTGATCTTGTGGAATTAAATACCTTGGGTATTTAATTGTTTTGGGTCCCTTAACCCTAATATTTATAATCAGGAAATATTTAGCTAAAATGTCAATGTAATCAGTAATTAAATTAATCCCTAGGGAGATTTGAGCTAGGTGTGGACTTATTGCTCTTGTTTCTTTTTAATGTGGAATTAGTAATTATTATAATGGGAAAAGTTATTAGTTGAATTTAACTGTCTTTGAGACTTTTGTCATTAACTCCTAATCAAAAAAATTATTCCATAATTTTCTAACTAAACCTAGGTTGTTCATGGTTCTCAAGTGGGTTGTTTTAATGGGCATCACACTTGGTATCAGAGCAGTGGTTCAAAAGCTTGGGCCATTGGGCACACTAGAAAACTTGAGACATGAACTTTAAACCTAGCACACTTTTGAATCTAAGAAAGAAAACTTGTTTGAAAAAAAAAGGAAAGAAATAAGCATGAAGAAATATTACATTACTCTATTCATTTGAACCGCCAGAATTAAAATGATAATAAAATAATAATAAGTTATTGTGATTGCTTAGTGAAATTTTTTCTAAACCCGGGGTAATTAAGAATGTCAGATTAAATTGATTTTGTGAACTTATAGTAAAATGGAAACTTGGTTCCCCTTTGAAAATGTGTTGTTTTACAAGTTCTAAAACTTGATTTAATTGTATGATGTACTAAGACCCTTGTTGAGACCCTTCCTTATTGAAGTTGTTGGAATGATGAATTATATGATGTAATCCTTGTGGTTGGACAATAGTGGTTATTTTTGGGTTGGGAAGAGTTAATTAGAAGTTGTTTAGAGCTTCCTTCCTTGAGTGGTTCAGAAAGAGGGGCTGGTTGTCATTTTTCCATGTTGTTACCCATATGAGAGGGTGGACACTAAGTTTGGGTGTCGTCTAGGACCCCATCCTGTTTATGTGTTGTAGGAACTAACCTCGAGGTAGAGTACCCCTATTGGTGGCCATGAAAGGTTGGAGTGAATGTGGTGTTAACTTTTGTGTTTTACATTCGTAATCTTGTGTATTTTATCAAGGACCAGCATCTTATTTTATGATTGGATTGAGAAGCTCTGAGAATCTTTTATTTATTTATGATTTCTTGTAAGAATTTTCAAACTTTGCAATGTGGCTACTTAGCCACTTTTATTGATTGTCTATATTTCTTTGACTTTATTTGATTTATGACTCAGAGATCATGATGTTGTTGGCTACTTGGCTAAACGTTACGTGGTTTCCTTCTTGCGTATTGTTGAGCTAGTTCTATGCTTCATGTATAGTGACAATTGTCGTATGGGGTACACCATGGGTGTCTTGAAGGTCCTTTTAGGTGCTTAAAGTCATGCCTTGGTTATGGATGCATGCAACATTGAGTGTGTCTAAGATCTTAGAGCGACCCTTTTTGTTGCTTGACCTTCTAGAAAGAAAGTTTGTTGTGTAGTGTGGTCTAGAGGGTAGTCTGACAGGGTAGTGGTGATTCTATTTCAATCTAGTAAGAGCTTGACCCTCGTTAGAGTAGAAGTGGTTATTTATGCGCTTTTAGATTTTGTTAGGATTGGATTGCCTTTTGTTAATCAAATGTTACTGGAAAAGTGTTTGTTTTGATAGTGACTTTTCATCAATGGCATGTTAAATTGTATCTTGGGTTCCTGGTTGCATCATAGAAAGTTTTGACTCGTGGAATGTATGCATATTGGTAATTATGGATAGATTTAATCCTTTCAGGCAGTGTGTTTATTTAAGTGTACTTGTTTTACTCTCTTGACTTATAAATAAGTTTACCCTTACCTTAAATTTCCTTTACTATGAATAACATTCTATGACCTATTAATCTTTGGGTTACTTGGAAACACTTATGGATGCTTTGGGTCTTTTGGATATTTCTCTTAGAAGTGTTAGTTTGGTAGATCATAATAGTTAATCTTGGTGGTGCTTATATTGTACTTCCTCTTTTCAAATTAAAAAAACTATAACTCTTGGCTGTAAAGTCCATGATTGGTAAATTATTTGGTTGCCCCATTGCATTTGATGCCTTTTAGTGTGGATGTGGTTCCTTGGAGTAAATTTGCATTGTCATCTGGTTGCTTGGCTGGTGGTATCTTGTGGGGACATGAGTATTGATTGGAAAACCTTCTTTGGTTAATAGGGGAGTAAAATGTTACCATCCTAAACCACAAAAAAAAGTTGTTAAACCTTAATAGATTCATAAAAGTAAGATTTTACCTCTTTAATGAGCCTTCTTTGAAAATTTCTTATGAAACTTGTGGAGACCCACTAAGAATGTTTAATGATGCTTGAAATTATTTGGTGAATTTTTGAAATCTTGGTGTGATTCATGTTGGTTCATTGTTTCCTAGTTCTTATAGAAAATTAATAATGTGTTTTCTATGTTGAATGTCTCTTGTTCCTTTAGAATCAAAATGTGGTGTGTTGATTTGTATCTCCTTCCCATAAAAGTAATTTTGTGATGTGTTTGAACCTTCCTTCTCATCAAAAGTTGATTGATAAGATGACTCAACCAAAACACCATAAAACTATAATTAAGGAGATTTGACCTTGGAACTTAACAAATAAATTGGAGCATAGAAAAGGGAAGTGATCCTTGTTATACCCTTGGTAGATTAACAAAAGAAATAAAAACCATGTAGAAGAATAGAAAGGAAATATTGTCCATCCACCTTCCTTGCGAGTAAACTAAATTCTCTCTACCTATACATAATGGTGAGACATCATGCCCACCTTAGTGGTGCTCTTTATAACGTAAACTGATGATGTCATAATAGAATGAAGTTAGGAACTAAGGACGCATGAAAGGAATGTTCTTATATAGCCATGATATAAATTTTGACTTAATAATTTGATTTATAAAATAGGTAAAATTTATGTGTATTGAGTGTAATATATAGTTGAACTTGTAGTTCTATCACCTACCTAAAATTATGAAACACCCAAAGTGGATAGTAATGTGTTCTAGTTGGTTATTACTTCTTGTCCAAGGATGTGTGTGTCTTTATTGTGGGAGTTTTGGATCATCACACCCTTATCATTCCGTAGCTCGATAGATGTGAGTTTTGGTCCTTTTGGATTGAGACTTATCTATTGTTTGAGAAGTAACCTCCATGCGTGTTGTCTTGTCCTTGGAGACCTAAGTTATTGTAATTTTAAGGAAACATATGTTAAGGATATAAGATAACTTTGGGAAGTATTCTTTTCTTCATATTTCTTGGGTCACCTTGTTGTTGAAGCCCTTCTTCCCATTAGGATGGAAAGTGCAAGATGATGTTATTCACCCTTGGATTTGATTGGACCCCGTGTTACTTGCTCTTCTCCCTAGCAACCTTGAGTGGTCCTTGGTGTTCCTTGTGCTCTCTTTATGGTTATTCCAAGCTTGAGTAGGAAATAAGATAGATGATCCCCATTA
The DNA here is from genome assembly GCA_018340775.1 of Taxus wallichiana var. yunnanensis. Lineage (NCBI taxonomy): Eukaryota > Viridiplantae > Streptophyta > Pinopsida > Cupressales > Taxaceae > Taxus > Taxus wallichiana. The sequence goes on from CM031242.1 coordinate 252,672,897, forward strand.
TAATTTATTTTATGGTGCTTGAATTGATATGTTAGTTGCTAGGGGAGATATATATATACCTTGTGGTCTTGACTTCGCTTGCTTTACCATGAAAAGTTAATTATACCCTCTCGAGTTATAGAAGTGCTTTCCTTGATTAGTTCCTTGATTGTAAATTTTTTCTGATTTAGGTGTCCTTGTTGATCCACCTCATCCTTTGTGATCCTCAAATTGTGGACCTTGAGTAGACCTTTTTCCTCGTGCAATCTTGGCCATGGTTGATTTTTGCTAGCCTTGTCTAAACAACAAACTATGAAAGCATAATTTAACCCTAGTGGAAACCTCAATTTTGGTTAATGTGGTATGTGTATCAGTGGGAAACTGTGTGGTCATCTCAAGTTATGGAAATTTTCCCTATAATTCCCTTACTTGGTGGTTACTCTTGATGATATTTTGGAACTCTTCTTGTTATATTGTTATGTGTTGTATCTTGTTTGATAGCATAAAGTTACTCCTTAGATTCTTATGTTCGTAGCCTTGCATGCTGAAAGTTTAGAATTCACCCCTTCAAATCTCCCTTCTTCTTTTTAAATTGTATTGGACCAAACTGGAGTTCTGTAGACCCACACTTGTTAAAGGAAACAATCCCATAATGGGAGTGATCCTTTTTCATTACGATTATTCATATATCTCTTCCTTTTGACTTCCAGGAGGAAGTCAAGTCTAAGTGGAGGGGGATGTAGTTCCCACTTCCCCTTGGCACCATTTATTACTGATCATGATACTATAAACTATATGACCAACATTTTAATAGTTTTGATTTAGTATGGTATTCGATGTTAGATCCTGGATTATTGTTGAATCTGATTATATATAATGCATGGTGATTATTGGAGACACTCATATGTGGATGATGAATGATATATTATTGACATGGATGTTTAATGGAAGTTATTTAGACATGTGATTTTCGATATTATGAGTAAACCTAGAAAAGGAAAATTATTTGATGATGATATAGTTGTCAATATAAATTGTAAATGATTTATTTGATTGCCTTGGTGATTGTTGTGATTCATATGTATAGATGATTTTGTGATTTTATCATATATTCATTTTGGACGTTCTAATATGGCCATGAGGCCAAAGGAGGTATTTTAGTTTTACAGTTTAAAATATCACAACAAACATCGGGATATTGAGACTAACCAAACTGGAATTCTAGGTGAATTTGACAAGGTCACCATGACAACTTGTTGTGTGTGTGTGTTGTATTTTTGTTATATATTCCCATGGGGGATCATCCTTACATGTGACCATGGGTTTGTGTATTTTATTAATGTGGTAAAATATTTATTTATTGTTGTATGTATTTTATTGTAATGTATTCTCTTCTTTTAATTAATTAATTGTGATATATTAATGTGAGGAATCATAAAGTTAAACTTTAAATAAATTAAATTAGGATATGGAAAGTAATTATTAGAGTTATTAGCTGTTTGTAATTAATTTGTAAGGGATGTGTAAGAGGTGTAAGAGCTTTAATAAGACTTTTTTTGGAGTAAGAAATACTCTACCTCCATGGAAATTCGAATTTGACCTTGGGGGCTGTTTTTGAGGCTTGTGGGACAAGTAAAACTTGTCCCATGCCTCTAAATTTATGTTACCAACCATACTTATGGTTGAGGAAGTGATTTGTGACTTTTTATAATGCATTTTATTCATCTTGTGCATGTTTTTAATTACACTTTCTTACATTTTAATTTAATGGTTGTCCCTTGAGGTGTGGGCTGTTTTGGAGTTTGCAAGTAACTTGTCATTCTCACCCACCTCTTTATTGAGCCTTGGAGTTTGGATTTTTTCTTTTGTGTTTGAATGTGAGGATGTATGATGTGGCATCCTACATGGATCCACATCATCCTCTTCTTTCCCTCTTCTATATATTTCAAACTCTCTTCTTGTTTTGGGTTGTTGAACCTTTTTGCATTCTTCCTTGGGGTGCATTTTCTTGTGGGAGCTCTGGTTTTTGAAGAAAGTTTTGGAGATAGCTTTGCATGCTTGGGAGCTTGCTATTTTGGGTTGTGTTTGGAATTTGAAGCTTACTATTTGGAGACCAAATAACCATGGAAAGGTAGGAATTTAACTCTCTTTTATTTCTGTTTTTTTTGTTGTGTTGTGTGGAAAATGCATGCTTTTTTTTATTTGTTGGCTGGTTTAGTAGACTACCTTAGGGAAGGTGTAGGAGAAGGCTATGGGGAATCCATGTGGGGCGGCATAAGGAAATGTCATTGGCATCACATTTTTGGAGGGAATTTGGGTTTGGGATCCACCATGGAAAAGAAATAGCTTGCATTTCTTACTTTGTGGGGGGCATAAGGAAATCTATGGGGGGCATAAGGAGGGATTTGTGGGGGGCATAAGGAAATGTGTGTGATGAATTATTTAGCGGCTTGTTTTTGGTGGATGCCCAATTCCCAATTGGGAGGCATAAGTAGCTTCCCCCATAGGCCTTGCTCCTTTGGCTTACAAGATCAAACTTGAGTTCTATTTTTAAAAGTTTTTAAATGCGAATTTGTGAACTACTATTTGTTTTGTGTTGCATTGTGTTTCAAAAAAGAAATGTGTATGTGAAAGAATGTTATGTTGTGGAAGCTAGTTGTTTCCATGGTTGAATTACACCTTTGATTGTACTTTGGTTGGGGCTCGGGGTGAATGATGAAGGAAGGCTTCTCTTTTCATTGGATGTCTTGGTTGGGTGGAGAGAATTTCCTTTCCCCCTCTTTATTATGATCAACTTGGAGAAAATAAAATGAGCATGTTGTTGTCCTGGAGTAAAAGAAAATATAGTTTGATAGTCCCTTATGAGAACCCATTCATTTGTAATCTTTTCCCACATGATGTGGATGAAATTGTAATAGTTATGTTATGGAGAAATGATGTTGTAATTAATTATGAGGATGCATATTCGAATTGAGAAATCCATTTGTATTCTGATTCTTTTTATTGGAAAGAAATGAAAATTTTGTTAATTGCATTCAAGGAATGAAAGAATGTAAAGATGTTTCTCTTTTTGAAGTCAATAAAGAATTTCAAGTTCATCTCTCTTTTGCATTGTTGTTATTGAATTGGAACATCAAACTGTGATGAAATGGGAATATCAAATTGTGATTAAGGCTCTGTTTATTTGCAAAGGAAAGAAAATATGTATGAAGGGAGGATGTTATTTGCCTCTTTCGGAAAATACATAGGAAATTGAAATCGAATTGCAATTTAGCTTGAAACGGTCTGTTAGAAACAACTGAATGTATTGGACTAGTTTAGGAATGAAGTTTCATATTTGAAGGATGAATTTTGATAAACAAATTTCTAGAAACAAGATTTTTGTCACAAACTTAACATTGGCAATTAATTTTAATAAAAATGTACAGTTCAGACCTGCACACATTAATCAACTTGGAATGGATATAATTTAACTTTCTAAGACACTAAGGAACTCACTTGTCATAGAACACTTAAGAAAACCAGTTGAAACATTGCAAATTGGAGCCAAATCCTTCTCACAGTCTTTCTCTGTCATCTATTGGAAATCTACAAATTGGAATCAATTGAACAAAAAAATTACCTTCCTAAAATACTTTGAAACCTCCCTAGATCAATTCTTAATGTCTTTTTGGCATGTTGAGTGAAGGAGATCCAATTTAATCAAATCGAGAAGTTAGAAATTTCTAGTTGGCTTCTTAAAAGCCTGCAGATCCTTTTTGTAAAATTTACCATTTAAACCTTATCAAAATGTAAAATTTATGTTTTTTGTGCAAAGAGGGCATTGATAGCTTTCCAAAAAGTCCTCGTTTTCCCAAAACTGAGCTTCCTAGAAAAAGTTATGGCACTTTGAAGTTTTTGGCCTTGGCGGAAAATTTGGGAAAATTTTCCCTGACGGGCCCACGGCCTAAAATTTTCCCTTTTAAAAATCCTTAGGAAATTTTTGAAAATTTTGGCTCAGAAAATTTTTGAAAATTTTGGCTCGGAAAATTTTCACCTTTTCCTCCACCGCCCATAGCCAATAAGAGGCTGCCACGTGTCCTCATGGGGCTAGCGGCAGAGGTGCAAAGCACTTTCCTTGCCCTTAGAGCTTATTTGAAAATTTTGGAAAAAAAATCATTCTAGCCTAGCCGGCCCGTGGCCGATTACAGAGATGCCACGTGGCGCTTGGGGCTAGTGGAGGAGGCGAGAACCCTTGATTTTCTTTTGTTTTTCCTTTGTTAATTTTTCAAAAAATTCCATGTGGCCCCATAACCCGCCCTCACCATGGGGTTTTCCCCTCCACGGGCATGCGGACCCATGTGTCGTTTTGTTTCTCTTTGCCCATTTTGAAAAAAATTTCCACATATCCCTGCCACTCCATACCCCTCCTCCTCTCTTCTCCCCATGGCCAACCATGGAGCACCATATTTCCCCAAGCAGACTGCTGCGGGCGCGGGAGTGTTGTTTGGTTTTTCCTCTTCCATGGGTGATGTGCCCCAAATCCTTCCGCCGCTCGCCCTTCCCTATTCTCGCGGTGTTGTCTCCGAGGTCGCCACATGTCCTTGGAGGCCCTGCAGAGGTGTGGGTGCATTTGAGAAATTTATCCTGCATAAGGAAAATTTTCTTAAGCTACCCCATGACCTGCTAATCCACCAATGGGGTTTTTACCCCTACTTGACACGTGTCCCCCTTAGGGAAAATTTGACCTCTAAAGTTCATTTTCTCATATCTTGAGTTCTACAAGGAGTTAGGAGGACTTCTTTATATCACCGAAAAGGTGAGAAAATTTCCTATCCAATGGGAATGGTTTAGGGAAATTTTGGAAGAACTAAGTAAGAGAAAAATCCAATTGAAACTCTAGGCCTATTAGAGAGTGGGTATGGGGGTAAATTACTCCCTGAATCTAACTGAAACTTCTAGCCCTAAGTTTTGGGCCTGGTGACCTCTGTGAATTGTTAATAAAAAATAAGTTTGTTCTTGTGGACTTGAGTTGTTATGGAATCTATTAGTGGTAGTTGTTGCTTAGCAACCTGGTTGTAGACACTCCTAATCAAGTTCTGGGAGTGGGTAAGTGAGACCTTACTTTGTTGATTTTAAATATGTATTCCTTTCTCACTACGATTAAACCCTGGTCTTATCTTGACCTTGTGGAATCAAATACCTTGGGTATTTAATTGCTTTGGGTCCCTTAACCCTAATATTTCTAATCGTGAAGTATTTAGCTAAAATGTCAATGTAATCGGTAATTAAATTAATCGCTAAGAAGATTTGGGCTAGGTGTGGACTTATTGCTCTTGTTCCTTTTTTAAGGTGGAATTAGTAATTATTATAATGGGAAAATATATCGCTTGAATTTAACTGCCTCTTTGAGACTTTGGTCGTTAACTCCTAATCAAAAAGAAATTATTCCATAATTTTATAAATAAACCTAGGTTGTTCATGGTTCTCAAGTGGGTTGTTTTAACCAGGCATCACAAACCATATGGCTCATAATGGCCTCTAGATCCTTGCAGTCACTTTAGACCGAGTGTTTTAATAGAATCCAGAACATGCATTATGACAGAAAGAATTATACAAGCATTCATTCATAGCATGAAAGGAAAGAGAACTTATAAGAGAGAAATATGCATTAGAACCATTGATATTCACATATATATTATATCGGTAACCTCATTACATTCATTGATTCATTACAGAGTGTCACAAAGAGTAGACCATAGTCATGCATATCACTTGGACTTGTGTAACTAAGCTATCAAAAGAAAAATTACAACTCCATGCCCAAGACATTCTCTCCTAGATGTAATTATCCATTAACAGAGTCCTCGCAGCATCTCTGCAGAGCTTCGCTCACTCTCTAGATCTATATATCAATTCCCACTCTCTCTAACCCACTATATCTCAAACTTGTATATCTTTTACTCCGTAGGCACTTGTATTTATAATTCTCCTACACTGCCAACTCACCTTCCAGTGCCCTTAGATCTAGTGCCAAGTGTCAAATGTGGTCCTTCATGTGAGCATGCTTCTCTAGGCCTGAGCTTTCCACTTTATCTCATGATGTTCTTCTAGAAGATTCCAAGGCATGCCCCTATTAGGGCCAACCTATCACTAGGCTGACATCTTATCCACACGTAATCGATCATGATTTTCACATGTTCTACCCTGGGTGCTCAAATTGACTAAGTCCCGAACCTCCTTTTGCATGCCACGCATGCTATGTGCTTCCTTAAACCTTTCTCTTACACGCTTTTTCCTTGCGCACCTTTTCATAACTGGGACCTTGCGTGCATGCATGCCTTCATACTTGGTTAATATTCCAGGGGTCCAACATCACCCCACACTACGCCTGTTCTCTGTCCTCGAAACACTCTACTTAACCAAGATGCATGCTATCTAGGGAATCAATGAATAGTCTTACACTTTACAAAGAATAAGGAATGAAATAATTGGGGAAAGAATGAAGAATGGGGGAGCATCAATTCAGCAAGCTAGGGAAATATTTTCACAAATCTACCTCTAGCTTATTCCACTCTTTGACCTCACCATGTGCCTTCTAGCAGAGGTCACCCACGTGCCTTCTGGTAGAGGTCACCCACCAGGGTGCTCACTTCATCAAAACTCAAGCCAATTCCCTAGGTGCTCAAAGTGGCCACAATCTATTCCATCTCTTTTCCAAGGTCCTCGAGTTTATCCATCCTCCTAGTAATCTGGGGGTATAGTTCCTTTAGCCGGGTCTTAATTGAGCTCCTTAAAGCCTCAATTGCCTCTGATTTATTCTCTACTTTGGCTAAAACCTTGTCCCTCTCTACTCTGTTCCCCTTGTTATTTTTTTGGAACTCTTTTAGTTCTACTTCAAGTGTGGTGACCAAGGATCTTGCCACCTTATCCCTGTCTACGCATGTATCATACGTGGCCTTCGCAGATTGGGTAGTGACCTTAACCTCCATGAGTACTTGGCTATACTCAGAAACGAGCGCTACCACTTTCAATTTTTCCTCCTCTTTCAAGCACGCGGCCACTTCTTCTATACAGATTCTAGGGCCAAGGGTCATCTCTCCATAGTGAGGATGCACGTTAGATATTCTATACACTCCGGAGGGACGTGTACTTCGTATGGGTGCGCTAAGTCTAGGTGCTTCAAAAGGATGGCACCTTTAATAGACTCCATTTTCTTGTACACTTCCTGCACCTTTATCTTCTCTTCCTTTAACTCGTGCCTTAACTGTGCACTGACTAGTTCTTCTTGTTTTAAGCTCTTGGCCTTTTCCGCCAGTTCTTCTTCCTTCTTCCCTAACTTTCCTCCAACACTCTAATCTTGTCATTTTTCATGAATAATCTAGCCTTAGTCTCAACCATGACCTTGTTAAGTGCATTGTAGACTTTCTCATCCGAGAGCTCTTGAGAATTCACTAAGGGATTGACCCCCTTAGATTTTGGCAATGTGATGAGTGCTCCTTGGCATACTTTGAAGTCTGGCTCATCAATGTGGGACTCAAACACCCAAGAGAGAATCTTCTTGGTTCTAGGGTATGTGCCATCCTTTTCAAAAGACCCCATGGCTAGGAGCCTTTCCATGGGTACAGTGCTTTGGAATCACATGCGTAACACCTTCTTTGTGTCATCAACATATCCCATTACTTGTCTCTGTTATGCATCAAGAGTTCTCCTACTGAGTGCACGCTTTAGGGAAGCTTACTATTAGAGCAGGGCCTCCCAGGATGTCATGTTCTTTTTCGATGTTCTCCTCCTTCCCCTCCTTTAGCACTATGTCCATGTTGCACTCCAACTCTTGGTCTACTAGGACCTCAAGCATTCTCTGTGCTTCTCTTTCTGCCACCTCAATGATCTTCTCTTTTGTAAATCTTATGGATCCCCATTTCTCCACGGCAACCTCCTCATCCTCCTTCATGTCTTCGGTGTCTTCCTCAACTTGTGCCCCTATGCCGCGCAAATATGAACTCTTACTTCTCATCTCCACTCTCCTCTTCCGAGTTGTAAATGCTAAAAACCTGTGGCTCTTGGTCTTTTTCAGGCTCATCTTCTTCACTGTCATCTTCTTCACTCTCATCCCCTTTTCGCCCATGTACTTTTCCAAGTGTACCACCTTCGAGTCACTTCCTTATATACCCTCTGATTATTCCCGAGAGGTGACTCCTGAACAGGGGATTCAGCCTTATCTTCTCCCTCAGGTGATTCTTCCTTGGTGAGGGGTTTCCTAGGTGCCTCTACTTTTGGTGTCTTCTCCTTCACCAGGGACTTCTTTCTCCGTATGTAGGTGCTTGGCTTAGCGCTCATTGATGGCATGCTCACTATCTGAGTAGTCTACACACTTGGTGCTCCTTATTCTCTCCCTCTCTTCTTCGGTGTGTGCTTCTTTCTCTCTATGGGATCCTTAGGTATGGAGACTTCATTCTCCAGATACGCACCCTTCTCAAACTTTGGCCTTATACGAGGTACACGCATGTTGCAGATCCTCTAGCAATGGGTAGTGTTATCATCCTAGTCATCTAGATCTTGTGCGACACATAATTTTGCATGTATGTGTACTTGTTACTAGGGTAATTCATCTTCTTTCTCATCTCCCTATGTTCCCGGTCCAAACTACCTAGCTCCAACCTTAGCTTCTTTGAATCCTTAAATTTGTTCACTCCCGCTTGGAAGTATTGGGCAGTGAACGTGAAGGGAAGCTTGCACCAAGGGCTCCATGATTCATCTATTATCTTGAACCTACCCAAGCAGAAATGTTGATAGAAAGAGAAATCAAATTCCCCTTCGGTGGGCGCAGGGAGTTGTTCGGATTCTCCACTCTACCCTGAATGCGTTTCTCAGGTGCGTGTACCATTTCTCTAGCCACGCCTTGTGGGATGTTGTCATTATATCGTAGGCATAATTTTTGAACCTATTTGTGGTTGAAGGATCCTCAGCTGGGTACTCCCATACAATTTTTTCCAAAGACATTTCCAAAGAGGATCCTATCCCCTTCCTTCGTGCACTTAACAATTTCTTCTATGATGTATGCGGATAGGTTGTATATGGTGCCTTCTGCAATTTTCTTGCAGACATGTAACCAAGGTTTGTTGACCTGTGTCCACCTTTCCTAGCCATTCAACTTAGTCACTAGATGCATGAACATTTTCACCACGGGGTCCTTGATGTCTAAAATGTCGTAATATCATGACCCCTTCTTGCAGGCATACTCGGTGATGGTCTCTTGAATAGCCTCCTTGTCGCCAAGGTCATCTTCCAAGCTATCTCCCTCACATATGAGGCTTGTAAATTGTGAAATAAGTTGGGGAGTCACGCGCATCTTGCACCCTACAAAGTGGAAGTAATCTTCATGTACCCACGACATCAACCATTGGTATAGGCACTCTGGCTTTCCAAAATAGGAAACTCATAGAGTTGCAGAAGCCCTGCCTTCTCCATTTTGACCTTAACATCATCATTGTATATTGGAAAACCCTCTGGTGTTTGTTTTCTAGTGGGGTACACTAATTCCAGTGCCATTTCCTTTTCTATTGTGTTTGTGTGGTGATTATAGTCACTAATAGGTACACTTCTTAGGTGGGATTCCCATTCCTTCCCCATCATCACCCCATCTGGGTATTGCATCTCTGCATACCATTCTTCATTTGTGTTTACTTCGGGTTCTTGTTGTTTGGCCTTGGCCTTGCCCTTCCCTTTCTTAGGTGCCATGGTCAAGGTATTTTTATTACTTTACTCTCTCCTTGTTACTTTGTCTTACTTCTTCCAATCCTCGATCTCAAATCCATGATACAACTCTTTTGAACCCGTGCCCTAGTTTGTCGAACCCTAACTGGGATAAAATCTTCACAAGACAACACCTCTTCAACTCTTTCCATGCCCATGTAACCCCTTCCTTCTAGGTTCACAAACTCAAACTGGTTGCTCATGCTTCAATCTCATAGATCTTCCTTCACTTGATCAAATCTGAAAACCCTAGTTTATAGAACTCGCTTATATCTCAAACTCCTCTATTTTGCAAAGTAAAAATGAGAGTGCCCCGACCCTTTACTTATAGTTTTTCTCTTTTCTAAACATTAAATGCTACTTCACCTACCACCGTACTTTATTCATTTAATGCATATTTTTCAAACAAAGCCCGTCTTTAGTGCCTTTACTCACGCACCCAACCTGCGCAAAAACTCCTCCAACCTTCTGGCGCACAACCAATCCAACCTGACAGGAGACTCTTACGTGCATGTAACCCACACCGAAGGCACTTATTTTGTCCTGATTCTTGCTCTCACCTACCTCATGTTGCTTTAAATGTGCTTTTTCTCCTTAGTACATGGGATCTACAAGTAGCTTTACCCTGACACCAACCGTTCTTTTATCTTTTCTCTTTATATACCTCTTTCAACTTGGCTACTCAATAAGGCTTTTCAACACAACTTCCTTGGTACTTTAATCACATACTCCTTTACATTTCTCCACCCCACACTTAAAATGATGCGTGGTCCTCTACACACACAAATTCTCCAAAAATAGCAAAAAGGTTACCAACGTCTAAGGTGTAAAACAAAAAAACAATGTGAAAGGAAAATGCATAAAGAAAACTTCTAAACTAACTAGAAAAACTACCTTATTTACAAATACCAAGAAGAATTATTTATAGTAGGGTTTCAACCTACTCCCATTGAAGTTTCCAGGAAACTTCATCCCATCCAACGCTTGTAACTGGCACATGCCCCAATCAAGGATGTATGAGATTGTGTAAGGACCCAACCAATGGACTTTCAACTTCCCAGGATGGCACAAAAAATTAGAATCATATAATAACACCATCTTCCCAACCTCAAACTTATTATTTCTAATGTGGAAATCATGCCAAGACTTTTTCTTTTCTTTCTCTATTTTTTGGCTCCATCAGGTGAGTGATCGTCTCTCATCTAGTTTTATTAACTCATCAATCCTTTCTTCTAGTGCTTTCATCAGCTAACCCTCCTGCGTGTGCTATTCATAGAGAAGGCAACATAAATTAAACTAGCAAAATAGCTTCCACACCAAACACCAATTGAAATGTTGTGGTTTTGTTCATCCTTTTATACGTTGTCCTGTAAGCCCATAATACTACTAATACTTTGTCATCCCAATCTTGTCTTCCAACATCACAAATTTTGGTCAAGGTATGTGTAGTGCCCACATTTTTTAGCTCGATTTACTTGCTGCTCATTAGTCATAGACATGTTTTGATAGAAATTTTTTATATTTTGGACATTATATTTAGAGATTTGATCTTATTAGACATGTATGGACATTTAGGTGTATGGCACCAATTTAGCTTGATCGCTATGTTGTAACATTTTCTTATGATGTCATGGATACTAATTTGATATGATGTTGCTTTGGACCCTAATTATATTGATGGATACTCAGTAGTTGCATGTTGGAATTCTATGGGTATATGTCACCTTATCATTATGTCTAACTTATGATGAATTTGTGTATGATTGTGCACATTGTCACATTTTGATTTCGAGAAAGATGATATGATAGTTTAGAACTCATTGATATCTTACTTAGTCGTTTATTTATATTTTATCGACATGTGTGGTTAATGTGTGTAATGAGTGTGCAGGTGACAGGTTACAGGAGAACGTGGGATTCAGGCCAGCTACACAATCTGAACAAGCAGCCCACAGGCTGAGTCCTAGCCATGTTCATTGTGTGAAACCTTAGTGTTGGAGTTTATTGTTTTGGGCACCATGAGTGACCCCAATTTTTTTGTAATGTAATGTGCCTTGAATTATTAATCTTGCTTAGGGTAATTAGTTATGTTGTAAACTTGTTTTTGGGAATTAATGATCCCACTTTCATTAAGTTTTGATTTTGTTTAATGGTGTACTTAATCACAAGGGTTTAGGGTCACATGTGAACCCTTGGGTGGTCCCCACACCCTCTACCCTTGTGCCAAAAATGCAAAACCCGAAATTGGGTTATTTTGGGCATTTTTAGGGACCTCTTTTTAGTTTGGGAGTTCCCTTAACATAAAAATGAGCCCTTGGACCCTACCTAATAGGTAGGGGGGCTTATTTCCAAGGCTAGAGGGAGTTTTCCCTCCCTTTTTGCCTCTTGTTTGGTCACATCCATGTAAGGGGTGTGGATTAGAGTGCTTGTTAAAAGTTGCACTAGAATTGTCTTGTTAGCATTTTGAGTAATTTGGGAGAAGAGGGCAAAAGACATTTTTACCCTTTCTCTCTTTTGTTTTGGCATCTTTGACCTTGAAGGAGGAGAGGGGTGACACATGTCACCCCCTCATTTGTGAGGATTTTTTCTTGCTCCTCTTCAAATTCCCCTTCATGGGAAAAGAAGAGAACTTTTTTTTGAGCTTTTGCTTGGATGCTTGGGTGATTTGGAGCTAGAGGTTGCTTGGGTCAAGGAGTGGAGAAGTTTGAAGTTGGAAATATTTTTGGAGAGCTTTCTTTGAGGTAGGCTCTTAAGTCTTATTGCATGTGTTGTGTTCATCTTAGTTGTTGGATTGTCTACTTGAAAATGTTATTGTTGCATATGGATCTTGATTGTTATTTTCTTGTTTTACTTCCTCCATCATATGGCGTGATGGAGTTTTGGAGTTTATGGGGAAGAGAGAGGGATTTTTCCCTCTAAATCCTCAAGTCTTGATGGAAAATCCTTTTAGGGTTCTTGTGTTTCCCCTCAAATGGTTTGAGGTGGGGAAGTTGATTCATTTGGCTTGAATCTCCTTCCCCATTCTTGGTAAGGAAACCCCTTTGGGGTTTAAAAATCCTTCCAAGAAGGACTTGGAGAAAGGGTGGAGGAATAAGGAGGGTTTAAATGAAATAGGAGCAATAATGAGGGTATGGAGGTCTTGTTATTGTGCTTATAATCTTGGTTACAACTTTTGGAGAATCTCCTCTCCTCTCTTCCCCATTGGTTTTAGAGGTAGAACTTGGTTTCTCCTCTTTTTCATCTTGTAAAACTTGGGGTCTTGTTTTATTATTGTTTGTTTTCATGTGAATGTGTCATTGTTTGTTCACCCTTACACTTGTGCAAGTTGTGGTTAGTTTTCCTCTTTCCCATGGACTTGGTGGAGGCTAGCATGCATCCCAATCTTGGGAAAGACATGTAATGATGCCTATGGTTGGGTGGTAAACAAGCTCTTTTCTCTTTGCATGGATTTTTTTTTTCTTGAAGACATGGAAATTGGCTCTCAAAGTGTGGAGTTGGTGACATCTTATTCTTCTTGATCCTCTCAAATCTTGGTGAAACTTTACTTGCATTGCAAAAATCTCTTATGCATGGTTTTGTGGGAGTTCTCACTCTCCTTGTAAACTATCATTTTGTATAACTTTTACTTCTTAAAAACTTGGGACATACTTGTTGAGAAATCTCTCTTCAACTTCCCATGAAATTTGTAATAGGAACTCTTGTGTAGTTGTGCTTTTGGAATATGATGCTCTTTAAGTTTAAGTTTGGAAAACAAGTATGAAAATCTCTTCATATGACTTGTATTTTTTTTTCGAAGGAAAATTTATTTATTGGAAATATGTATACTTAAAGAAATTATATTATTGTTGGAAATTTTTACTTGTGTGTAAATCTAAAATAATATTTTTGCATAGCCTTTGAAAAGAATGTATCATCTCTTGTATTATGTTTTTTTTTTGTAAAATAAAGGATTGGGAATAAGACTAGTATTGGCTTCCTTCCATGTTAAGTTTTAATGAGTTGTTTTCTTTTGAACAATCGCATTGTATAAGTAATCCTCTTTGAAAATTTTATTTCAAAAATAAGTCTTTTATTTTATTGGAAAATATTGGTTTACCTTACTTTTAACACAAAATACAAAGTAACTTATATAAATCATTTATCTTGATAGAATAATGAAAACAAGGGTTGCAGATTTTTCATATGCAAAATTGTATTTTACTTAGAGATTCCTCCTTAGATGTATTATACTCTTATTTTTTTATATATTTATACATATATATTTTATATATATATATATATATATATATATATATGTATATATATATATATATATATATATATATATATATGTATGTATGTATGTATGTATGTATGTATGTATGTATGTATGTATGTATAATGGTAATTAGTATCATTTTATATTGTCTCGAAATGAGAATATATATATATATATATATATGTTTTATATTAAATATACCATTTAATTAATATTTTACATTGATATTATATATATATATATATATATATATATATATATATACTTTTTTATAAACAAAATTTAAAAAAAAAAACAAAAATATATATATATATTGTGGGGAGGGCCAAACCCCTCCCCACCACCATTGCCACACCATACCCGCAGCCTCCATTGATGTTGTGTAACCCTACGCAGTTCCCGACCCCGCGCCACCTCCTCCGCCACTCCCTTCCCCCACAAAGCACCATCTCCCCACCCCCGTGTTGTCTCCACTAGGCCACTACCCCCTACCCCATGCCAAACTACACCCCCGACCTCCCAACGTCACGGCTGCCCCCTGCCGTGTTTCCCACACCCCGCCTCCATCAACACCATTTTTTTCCCCTTCATATCTTTCCCCCGTCCTTAACAAAATACAAAAAAATAATAATAATAAAATAAATATATATGAATATTTATTTCATTTCAAATGCAAGTATGCAATAAGGGCTTACCGAAAAAAAAAAAAAAAACATTTTGTTTTTACAAAATTCTAAAACAAATACAAAGCTGATTTGGTATAACTCCATGGCTCCTCCAACACAAACCTGCACATGGAAATGATAAAACAAAACAAAATGAGAAAAAGAATTATAAGAAAGAGAGGGGAAATAAGAAAGAAATTCAAATGAAGGGAAAAGGAAAGGATAAGGAAACTTAGGTCATCTTTAGGGCAAAAAGGAGATCAAAGGCTGAGGATGAGTTAATCCTAGGGTTCAAATAACACCCTCCTCTTTTTAAGTCATGGGTCTTTGGTGGGAATGGTATTTTAATTTTAAAAGGGGGAATGTGGGTAAATATATTAAATGGGGAATTAAATTTATTTAAGAATGAGTAGTTATTTTTCTTGTGGAAAATTTTAATTAAAAGAGATAGATATTAAATGTGTGTAAATTTAATATAAGCTAAATAAATAAGATTAATTAGAAATAATGTTTTAGCAATTCGGTTAAAAGGATATTGTTAAGAATTTAATTATTTTTCTTATGAGAACGGTGAGGCGAAAGGCATTAGTTACCTTCAAAAAAAAATTACCAACTTTTTTAGGTTGTTTTCAGTGTCTGAGGCGGGGCCCTATAAGTATGACTTAGTATCTTGTTGAATGCTTCCAGGGTTCCATTTCCTTGTGGGTGATAGGGTGTAGTCTTGTGATGCAACACCATGAACTCGATAATAGGATCCTCATGGTCTCATTCAAGAAATGGGTACCCCTATCACTAGTCAAACTCAAAGGGCATCCATACCTTTTGATAATGTTCTCCCATAAGAAACTTGCCACTATTTCCATCGTGCGCCTCTTTAGTTGGGGCTGCCTCTACCCACCTTGTCAGGTAATTTGTGTAACTGATGACATAACATGACCCAATCCTATGCGCTACTAGTGCAATAGGTCCCACAAAGTCTATCACCCACTTTTCAAAAGGCTCCATGCTAGGAATAGGGCGCAAAGGCATTTCATCTCTCCTTCTGGTTTGCCAATGCATTGACAATGGTCACACGCTTTACAATAGTCTCTACAATCCTTGTACAAGGTTTCCCACCATAAACCTACCATTAATATCTTGTGCATGGTGGCATCACCTGCATAATGCCCACCCACACTTCCTCCATGTGCTTCCTCCATGATGGTCAAGCGCTCATGCTCTAAGACACATCTACACAAAACTTCATCACATCCCAACTTATATAAGTCTCCACTAATTAACATGTAGGGCATGACGCATATGGGCAACTCTTCTTTTCTAATACCTCCATTCTTTTCTATGCCACACATTCCTTTAAAAATATTACAATATCTTCCAAATCGAGGGCGCACACCGTAGCCTAAACATTCTTCGCATCTCGGCATTTCTTCCTTGATACTCTATTCATCCTCCCTAAATCAATTCTTGATAGATGATCAGCCCACAGATTTGCTTTTTACGGGCTTCACTACAATGGTAAATTCAAACTCTTGAAACAATAACACCCATTGACATATGCATCCTTGTAGAACAATCTTGTTCACTAAACACTTCAATGTTATGTAGTCAATGTAAAACATAAAGGGTGTTGCCAATAGATATTGTCTAAACTTGAAGAGCACGTAGATCATTGACAATACCTCATGCTTGGTTGTGGTATAACTCTACTCTGCTGGTGTCAGATTCCTTCTTGCAACACACAGAGGATGAGCAACAATCCCTTCACCTAGTTGTGCAAGCAATGCTCCAATGGTGGTCCCTGAGGCATCTACATGGACATGGAAGGGCTTTTCCCAAGAGTGAAAACATAAAATAGGTGCGGTAATAAGCCTATCTTTTAATGTATCAAACGCCCTATGTTGCGCCTCTCCCCAATGGAAGGAACTTTTATGTCTATGAAGCTCCTCTAAAGGCATGGCAATCTTAGCATATCCCTTAATGAACTTTCTATAATAGCCCGTATGCCCAAGGAATCCATGCACTACGCTCTGGCTAGTAGGTTCCCTTAACCCCACAATAATTGCAACCTTAGTAGGATCTACCAACAAGCCCTCCTTACATATGATATGCCCCAATAAAGTCCCAAAGGGTGTAGTAAACACACATTTCTTAATGTTGAGGGATATCCTAAACTTCCTACACCTTTCAAACATTAATCTCAAGTTGTCACAATGGTCCTTAACCAGACCATATACTGTCCAATCATCCAGATAGACCTGAAGAAACTTATGGATGAAGTCCTGGAATGCTTGCACCACTATGCGTGAAAAGATTACAAGAATATTCTTCAACCCAAAGGGCATGACTATATATGAAAAACTTCCCCACTCGGTGGTGAAAGTCATCTTCTCCTGGTCTTCCTTTGCAATCCAGACTTGGTGGTACCTTGAAAATCCATCCATAAAGGAATAGATTTCACACCCAACGAATCCTTCCAAAATTTCTTCAGTGAAGGGGGTGGAAATGGATCAATGACACAAACTATGTTCAATTCCCTATAATCCACACAAATTCTAATCTACCCATCCTTCTTGATGTTGATTACCATTGGGCTTATCCACTTTGATTCTTCCACTGCCTCAATGATCCTAGAAGCTATCATTTTGTCTATCTCCTCCTTGACCTTCACGTGCAAGTTGGGATTCATCTGGTAGGGCCTTTTTCTAATCAGGTGCACACCATCCTTCAATTTTATCTTCATCTCTCCCAAGGAGTGGTGAACACCTTTGAGCTCATGGTACCCATGTGGGAATAAATCCTCAAATTCACACAACATATCAATGATCTTTTATATTTCCTTCTCTATCTAGTAATCCCCAATAATAGCTTCCTTAGGTTCTTCTCCTGAACCGATGTTAACTTTCTTCATTTTTAAAGGATCATGGTAGGTGCATGCGCAAGTATCTACACTGTCCACTACCTCACGTGTCCCTATAGAATGGCTAACATCCAAGATTTTTGATTCCTCTCCATCAATCACATACACCAAATTTCCCTTCTCTTTTTCCAAACACGTGCACTCAAGTTGTAACTCTTCTGCTTCCTCTTCTTCTTCAAATCATGCCTCCAATCCTGGTTCACCTAGTAATTCCAATAGCCTATCTTCCATCCTAGCACTATCCCCCATGGTAAATCATTTGATACCCTGTAAAGCCTTATCAACCGATGGCTTGGTACTCTGATATTCAAAGGTTTGAATAAGGCAAGCCACAAACTCTTGCCAATTCCTTGTCTGACGGCATGTCTCCAAATGAATGTACCATATGTGTGTGCAACACTACAATGTAGAATACAACCTGTACACCCAGAGGATGGTGGTAAAGCTTATGTGCCTTCTCTCCCGACCCGTTCACACTCCTGGATATGGAAAGAGGTAGACTCCTTCCCATGGTACTCCTTGATGATGGTGGGTACATTACTCTTATAAAATTTGACAGAGAGAAATTCTTAGCTTGCGCCACTCTAAAAGGCTCTCCAGATGTGTGGCTAGCCACTGAGATGGTGTGCTAAGCAATACATAACTTAACATCCCCCTTCATTCCTTTCCATCCTTCCACTGAGATTCCACCTCCTGCAGAAAGATCTCAGGGAAGGATCCTCCTGAATACTTGGGTAGTTCTTTTCCTCCAAGGCACCTAACCGTGCATGCCTTAGTCACCTTGGTCACCAACCCTCTCAACTACCATCCCATTAATTCGTAAGTTCCATGCACCCAATTATCACATGCCATACTGGTGGTATCACTCACTGACTGAGCATCTTCAAACTGGATAACCCTATTAGTAGGGTGTATCATCTCAGGGTCTTTGATTGAGCACACATAAATCTTGTCCAGAACTTCCTCTCCCAATGGTTCAATATATGGTGTCGAATTCCCATCAGCCAAGGGTATAATGACCCATTCCTCCTTGTTCTCAAAGCTGATGTACCCTTTGTTGAACCGAAGGTCCGCATTGTTCTTGTAACACCAAGGGCACCCAAGTAGTGCTGGGAAATTGTCTTCCTCGGCGAGTGCCAAGACTTTGAAGTCCTCAGTAAACTTTGGTCCCTGGATAGTGATAGATGCATCATTTAAGACATCAATGGGCATTTCCTTATCTTTTTTTCCATATACTGCACATTCAAAGATGGCTATAATGCGGGTCTTCCCATCGATGCCATGCATCCAAATTCGAGAACATTAACCTTTGCACCTTTGTCAATGAGGATATTTCGAGGAGCCATCCATCTATAACTACATTCAATGTAATATCCTTCTCATAGTCGAGGCTATGAGGGGGAATGTTTGCGTGTAAGACATGTCTCTCATGCTCTTCTCTGGTGTGTGGTACCTTCTCTCTCAACCAAGACCCTAGAAAGGGAATGATATTATCCTACCTTAGCATTCTACACACCTCCTTGACCTCATCTAGGTCATCCTTTTGTGCCTCGACCCTCCTTCCTTATTCCTCCCTCCCAGATTTATCCTTTAGACACTGGATCTCCCCTTGTAAGATTTGAATAACATCCATGGTGTCCTGATATATCTCCTTTTGATGCACGGGGTCTGGATACTTTCCATGAATGACCTCCTCCCTTGAAACCAGGGTTTTCTGTCTTGGCACCTCTCTTACACATGTGGCTTCTACCCTTGTTGTTACTGAGACAAGTTCCAAACCTTCATCTGTGTTACCCAAGGCATCCACCATATGTCTTCCTTCTTAATAATGACCATCACAAGCACCCTTGTCCTTCCAGGTGCTTATGATTCATATGCTCAAACAATTCCAGGCATTACTCATACTTATGCTTCTTTCCACACCACAAGCACTACAAAAATCTGGGCATTCACATTTGTAATGTTCTATAGATCCAAAGTTGAAACATGTTCCACATGGGAACTCACTCCTTCCTCCTCCGCAGTTACCTTGACCATGGAATCCTCCTCAAAAAATTCTTCCACACGCACCTCCATTTGTGTGCTCCTCATAACGGCGATCATTATCCTTGGAACCATTGACAATGTTAGTTTAGTGCACTCCATGATCAATGGTCTCATGGATATGATCAATGAGCCTACAGTCCTTAGTATCATGGGTTGTAGAGGTGTAAATTTTGTAATAACAAGATACATTATTCTTGATTACACATTGTACTAAGGGACATTTTCTTGCATCATGGTCCCCATGAAAATTTTGTAATCTACCACTACAAAGGTCGTACTATCCTCCGGGGCAATTATCCTTAACGTACCTCTATCTCATAGTATGTGTACCAAAACCATTACAAGTCTCATGGGATGAGTTCACGGATAATTTTTCCAACCGCTTTACCATAGCAATAATCGAGCCTCTAAGAATGGGTTAACACCATTATCTATAATACCAACAAATTCGGCACATAGGGCAGCTTCCAATGCTTCACGCGGTCTCAGTAAATTTTTATAAGACATGGTCCTTCTAAAAGGGGTGATCAATCCTCTAAAAACCACTTGTATGCTTTGAGAAGGATGAATATCATATGATAATTTAAACAAGAGAGTTTTAAAGCACACATCATACTCCTGCACACTCTCTATCATTCCTTGTTGAATATCCTTCAAAGCATTGATGCTCTTCTACTCAAACTCGGGAATTTGGAACTCTACCAAGAATGCATTCTTTTAGGTATTATATTCTACCACCATTTGATGAGGTTCATACTTCCTATACCAACTATGTGCATGCCCTTGCAACGTGGTTGCAAACTAACCAGCCTTCTATTCTAGGGTTGTGATATCCTTCGCGTGTCATTGTAGTTCACACTTGTGAACATGTTCCGTAGCATCCTCAATGCCCCTGTAATATGGTAAATGCAAAGAAATTTCAAAGAATACCTAAGGTGGTGACTGGGGTCCCTACTCTCTGATCTAGAGCCTTGGTTCGCTCCAGGTGTTTCCTCCACCACTTGATCCACCAAGTCCACTGGGTCTTGTGCCTCTAGAGCCACCAGATCCACTAGAAAAATTGGGTCCAATAGGGCCTATAGGAGCTGTGCCAAGCACCCCCATAGTCCCACTGAACTATGCACCGATGGTCTGTGATAGCACCTTACTCCCACTACTGTGTCCCATGCCACTCCCTGATGCGAGAACGAAATCTTGTACACTTGCTCCTTGTCCAAAGACTTCTCTCAATACTAGAATATGTGCATCTATAGAAGAAGGGACTATAAAATTGTATCTCCTAGGCATAGATCTATCTCTTCCACTGATATCAACTGGGTCAATAACACTTATTCCCGGTTTGAGAAAACCAAGTGCCAGGGATCGATCATTTGGGTGAGTTCAAATATGTGCCAACAACTCTCCTATCTCTATGTGACAAACTCTCACCGAAAGCCAAGGGGTCTCCCTTACATGCTTTCCAAGATGGGATAGCACAGAATGCTCGGTTCTACGTCTTCTACATTTGTCTCCATAGATCCATCACACTAGCACCCTCGAGTCATCTAGAAATCTCCCTTTCATGTGCTTTACTATACTTGAGCCATCTCTCTTCCCTCTCCTTCTGTCATGATATCTTCCATCCTCCTCTACCCAAGCTCCCTTACCCAGCACTTAGAATGGTTTAGCTAGCCATTAGGAAATCCTCTAAACTCATGGTAACCATTAATATTTTCATAGCTAGAGGAGTAGCACGTAGAAACGTTCCTCTAGGTTCTCGTAGAAATTCAAACTCAACAACCACCGAAAAGAATACGTGGAAATGGCATACTTCAGTGTAGCTAGCTAGTACTCCTCCCACCAATGATCTATAGCATGATTCCATGTCGGATCTATATCCACGTAGCCTTTGGTAGTCTTCTTTGGTTCACACATGCGATCCATAATGCCACTTGATATAGATGCATAGGTGGAAGCCATTCATATAGTTCTGCTAGGAAGAAGTAAAAGAAGGTCTCATATAGATCATGGTAGAGGTTCTCTTCTACCCATCTATGTGTATTAAACTCAAGTCCAATGTTGAATCTCTGAGTAAATTCATCCTCTATGCTCTTGAACCACGATTCAACATTTTCCAATGTTAACCGCTCTGTCATTACTCATTACACAGATCATGATGTATGTTATATCCCACTACAAATTTGAAAAGAGGTCCCGGCAATGGAACCAAGATGTAGTCATTTTTACTCCCATCACAAAAGGAAGGAATCCCATGTGCGTCGGCCTATCACCCAATGAAAGCTAAGTGCTCACCCGAGGCACGCATGGGTACCGAGTCTCTCTTTTATGTGAGTTTAATGGGAAACATCATCTATGATTAGTGTAAGAGTTTTCATGAGGGAGGTTGAAACATACAAGAACCATAGGGCTCAGAATGGCCTCTAGATCCTTACAGTCACTTCAGATCAAGTGTTTAACAAAATCCAAAACATACATTATGACAGAAAGAATTATACAAGCATTCATTCATAGCATGAAAGGAAAGAGAACTTATAAGAGAGAAATATGCATTAGAACCATTGATATTCACGTATATATTATATCAGTAACCTCATTACATTCATTGATTCATTACAGAGTGTCACAGAGAGTAGACCGCAGTCATGCATATCACTAGACTTGTGTAACTAAGCTATCAAAAGAAAAATTACAACTCCATACCCAAGACATTCTCGCCTGGATGTAATTATCCATTAATAGAGTCCTCACAGCATCTCTGCAGAGCTCCGCTCACTCTCTAGATCTATATATCAATTCCCACTCTCTCTAACCCACTATATCTCAAACTTGTATATATTTTACTCTGCAGGCACTTGTATTTATAATTCTCCTACACTACCAACTCACCTTCCAGTGCCCTCAGATCTGGTGCCAAGTTTCGAATGTGGTCCTTCATGCGAGCATGCTTCTCCAGGCCTGGGCTTTCCACTTTATCTCATGATGTTCTTTTAGAAGATTCCAAGGCATGCCCCTATCGGGGCTAACCTGTCACTAGGCTGACATCTTATCCATGCACAACCAATCATGATTTTCACATGTTCTACCCTGGGCACTCAAATTGACTAAGTCCCAAACCTCCTTTCACATGTTACGTGTGCTATGTGCTTCCTTAAACCTTTCTCTTGTGCACTTTTTCCTTGCGCACCTTTCCATAACTGGGACCTTATGTACCTACGCGCCTTCATACTTGGTTAATATTCTAGGGGTCCAATAGGAAATGTGGTCCCATGCCCAAATCTGAAGCAAGAAAGTCGGTCTTATCACCTTCGATGGTAGTAGGTAATCAACTGAAGGTCCTAGTATAGATGTTCCAAAATGCACTGACCCCAATAGTAGGTCTCTCCCTCTACCAAGCCGCGTATCTCTCTAAGGAGGCCAAGAAAAATGAAACACCAATCTTGTCACGAGTAAAACTCCACTTATGAAGGCCATTATATAGACCACTACTCGGTCTAGCTCTAAGTCATCAATGCACCATGATAGCCTAATGGTCATCCCACACCGTGGTATCATTAGGATGCCAAACAACTCTATAATATAGCATTGAATATCAATCCAACGGATCATAGAATGGATGATTTTACCTGAATCGGGACCCATATAATACGCTACACGTCCTCAAGAGTAATAGTAATCTCCCGATTGGGATTCAAAAGCACTAACTCTCGTTGTGCCATCGCTCTGCTATAGCTATCAAGAGGCCATGATCCAATGTAATGTGGCATCTCAGCCACATGAGCTAATCCCGTAACATATAAGAGGCTTTCTAGGGTTGCTCTATCATCATCGTCAAACTGGGCCTCTATCACCGCTAGCCAACCATATCACTCACGGGTCTGGAGGATGGGTAGTATATGCTGCAAACAAGAAAACACACATGTATCAATTGATATTTCTACCTACTTCTATCTAAAAAATTTTGGTAAGTCGCCATTCTTCTATATTATTTCCTAAAAATTTTCACTTTCTTCTAAGTTTGTCTTTTTTTCTCTCCTTGGCCGGTTTTTTGGAAGGATGTTATGCTTCTTCGACATGTGCACGCCTCCTCCGATGCATGTATTCCCATCCCAATGCATATGCACATATCATCACACATACACACCCCTTTGTTTCTTTCCCCCAACACATATGCACCTGGTACCGACATTGACACGCCTATCTTCATGCATGTGTGCACGAGTCCCCATTTACCATTTCAAACACGTACGCAGCCCATTTGATGGACATGTGTCTGCGTCATCTGCCATTCTCCTTCCAATGAATACACCTACATGTATATGTTTTTCGGCGATATGCTGTGTGTATACATTTTTGATGGATACGTGTGCGCGTACCCACGGTTTCGTCGCATGCGTGCATGTGCATATGTTATCAACACATGCATGTGCGCACATACGGAAAAATTCTCCTACATATCCTAAAAACCCTAAAAAAATGCATTAAATGCGTAAATCACAAAGGGGGATAGGCCACTCACGTAGGGTCCATCCGATGGGTCCCGCATGAACTCTTGGATGCAATATGCTCGTCTCCTCCTGCTTTCGGTATTCTCGAAATATAACTCCATGGTTGTCACTCTCGCTCGTGGTAAAAATTTACAAGAAATCTGGTAGAAATGAGTTGGTTGTGATTGATTTACCCCCTCGGTGGGTATATTAGGTTGTCGCGATGCCCCCGGGGCATGTTTTCTCTGCCGTGATTGTTCTAGCCCTTCTTCTATCCACCGAGATGATTATTTTCCTATTAAAATAATTATTTTTCTATTAAAGTAATTATTTTTATTCATTTTTCACACATCGGGCTCTTAGTATCACCCTGCGGTCACTTCTTCATTACACTAGAATGATTCATGCATATTCCAGGCATCGTTTCTTATCATTTTTCTTCTATTTTTCCTCTATTTTTCACCTATCGTAATGATTATTTTTAATAAATAATTATTTTTGGCTTGTAATTCTTCTCACCGGGCCACTTTTTGTGCTCCTTAGTGCCATTTTTGGTGCTCCTTAGCACCTTTTCCTTTTCCTCTTATACAAATTTTTTCGACCAATCAAAAATCTAAAAAATTGTAAAACCATTTAAAAAAGCAAAAACATTGAAATACTTCGGAAATAGATTAAAACTTGGTAAATCGTTCATCTACAGCTGAAATTTGTGTCTCTCACATGGCACTCATCCCATATCTTGTTGACTTTTTCAAATATTTTGAAACAATGACTCGTAAATCATATAAATCTTCAATCACCGCCACAAGATATGTTGTTTACTTCATCTGTAATCTAGGGCACTATCGGTTGTTTGATATTGTTTCCATTGTGCACATTATTTTTCACTGGATCTAAGTGTCCTCCGTATTTTCCCTTACATTATACACATTGCTTGGGAATCATTCTTCACCCTTTTTGTTTATAAGAACATTTGGGACTACATCTCGATAAAAAAATATTTGTGCAACTATCTTGAACGTTGTTGGTTTAAGAGTGTGTAATTGTACTTATTTCCCTGTTAGGTGATAGTGTTTATTTCTCGTATCGTATTGCATTCATGTATGTTGCATTGATTTGGTCATTTTTAGCACAATATGGTTGTTTTTACCTTGGATTTTCATGTCATTTTATGCTTCCGTCGTATGCTCACATTTTAATAAGGACCGATGAGGAGGATTCTAAGTAAAATGATGATTAAATATTGTTAGCAATTGATTTGTGGATAGCTCAATATCCCTCTTTCTTCTTGTTTCTCATCTTCTCTGTGCACTTTTATTTCTATTGTTCTCTTTTTGATCATTGACCGAGTTCTTCTATCACCCCATCGACACTTGAGGGGGCATCCTTCATCCTATTAATTTTTCTTCTACCTCTTCAAAAAAAATTCTACTTGTTTTTATTTGTCTACTTTCTTTGAAGTGACGTCACTTACGCCACCTCAAAGAGGGGAAAATGTAAACACCTATAGTTTGATCAAAGCACTATTATTTCTAATATTGCACTTATTATTCTCTTCCTCACAAATTTATGACATCTCGTCAGTTAGATCTATCTAACTCCCCTCTTATGACACTCTTTTGGTTGTATTTCCTCTTATAAACTAATTAAGTAGGTTATAATAACCTCTTCTTGGCTAATATTCTCTTCTTTACCACCTCTATTAGCTCCCTGGAGTATCAATCCACTTCATTAGATTGATTAAGCTTTTCAGAACCCTCCCAGAAACCTAATTTCTCTCTAAATAGGATTAATTACCCTCTAAACATGGTTAGCTAGTCTTAACCATGATCAACCTCTCCCTAAAACTAGTCAAATGTTACTTTGACTTGCTAATTTACTTGTTGACTCCCTTTTTAGTCCCACATGCACCAAAAATCCTCCCATTTCCCAAAGGGAAAACTATAAATAGGGCTAGACCCCCTCTCTCATTTTTAATAATTCTCTCTTCTTCCTAGCATAAACTATACTATTTTGTTCAGGCTTTAGAATGTAGTTCATTTTCTTCCATTGAGTTATTATCATTGGATTTTATATTTTATAGCACAAGTATGGAGTAAAAGGGAATAACCATTGGACTTGAAGCCATTAATGGGGATATCTCTTTCTCTTAAGCACAAATTTATTGATTAGATCCTCTTACGTTCATTATTTCAAGCTTTCAAAGAAGAGAGGTTAGTTTCATTTTCTTAGTTTTCTTGTTTACTTAAAATTAATGTATGCAAAGTGGAAACCCTTGCTCATTTCTTATCTGATGGTCCATTGATCAGCTTGTTCAAGTCCTTTGGGGTTTCTTTAGATAGTCTTACCCAAATTCCATGGCTTTTGTAACTTTTCATTGAACAAAATAAGGATACATGATGAAAGGGAAATCCAATGAGAAGTGGATTGAGTTAACCCTTGTTCCTCTCGTGTGTGTACATGTACTGCGCGCATAAGCCTCTTATATGCTTCTTTTGTACTTAGTCAATTTCTACAACCAACATTACCCCACACTAGGTATGTTTTCTATCCTCAAAAACACTTGATCAAATAATTTTCATGATGAATGAAAGACTAAAAATGTGTATCCAAAAATAATGGTGGGAATATACCAAAATAATAAAAATATAGCTTAG
Organism: Taxus wallichiana var. yunnanensis; assembly: GCA_018340775.1. Taxonomy (NCBI): domain Eukaryota; kingdom Viridiplantae; phylum Streptophyta; class Pinopsida; order Cupressales; family Taxaceae; genus Taxus; species Taxus wallichiana. The sequence continues at coordinate 252,699,638 of CM031242.1, forward strand.
CACACAATGATTTCTCTTTGCTCAATTCTCTCCAATGATTCGAGATAACTCCTTATTAAGGATTTTTCCCAATTCATCCCACTCTACCATCCCCTTTATAGTTGTATCTTGAACCAACCAAAGTACCTTCATCATCTAATGAGGTTCATTCCTTCTCTCTTATGTTTTATCTCCCTTATAACTTCAATAGGCCTAAGATCAATCCTTCCATACATACATCCTTCATGTGATGTGGGATTTGAGCTCCTTAAGCCTTGTCTCATGTGCATCCCTAACCATTTTCAAGGCATCTCACTTTTGCGTAATTTCTTCCAAGATATCCTTATGACCAAGCTATATTTCCTCCTTCATAGCCTATGTGAGAGCTAAATCTTCTTCTTCCCGACTAGTATATGCCTTCAAGATGGGTTCAAGGTCTTAACACCGATAAAAACCCCATCTCTCCTTCTTTAGTGCATCCTTGATTCCAGACAATGCCTCATACTCCATAATTTTACGTGCTATCAACTTCTTATGTTGTTCCTTCTCAAAGCACCAAAGTCTTCTTGTGATGTCCCCTGCACGCTTTGCTTCCCTTTCAAAATCATATGGACAAAGTATTGAAAATAATGCAGTTCTTAGGGGTACTCTTTCTTGGTTTTTTTATTGAACTCGGGGCATGTTGTTGTGATCTCATCTATAATATGGATGGCCATGTCTAGAACATACTTCGTGTTGTATTTTTCTTTCTCATTTTCCTAAGTAAGTCTTTGAACTTCCTGCACCTTATCCATATTATCTTTAAGCAATGTATGTATGGTGGCTCCCAAGCTACTTCTGATGCCATCTTGGTCAAAGAATTACTAGCTTATTCATTAGTAAGTTTTATTGGCTTCATCATCAAAATTTCCTTTGGCACCTTTTTTAGTTTACATGTATAAAATGCTTCATCAGAAATCTCAAAATCATGTTCATCCATATGATTTTGCATACTCCATGAGAGAATATTCCTCATGTGCATGGTCACACCCTTTAGGTTTATCACTTCCTATCCATAAATTTTCTCTATTGTTATGGAGCTTTGGAATCGTGGACATAAAACCTTGGATTTATCATCAATGTAACTTACTTGAGGTGTGTGCATGACCTCATCCTTCTTCCTCCTTTTACTAGTGTACCTTCCTATCGGTATATGCCGCTTGACCTTAGTGGGCACACCGGTTCCATTTCCACCTGAAATTTCTTCATCCCTTATCATTGTTCTATATCCCTTGCCTTCCTATTAACTATTAGGATGTTTTTCTTGTACTTCATGTACCTCATGTACCTTTACATCTTACATGACACTTTCCTCCTTTTACTTTTCCTCCCCCACATCATGGATTGTTAGTTCCTATTCTTCCACTTATTTCTCATCATTTTCACTTTTGCGCATCAACCTTCATCTCTTATTATTTTTCTTCTCTATGATTATCTTTTTTGGAGTGAATTATTGTGACTTCTTTATAGGTTCTAAAGTTCTTGTGCCAATATCCTTCTCCTTGTGTGTTCTCTTCAATTTTATTTTAACACTTTGGTAAAGTGCGATGCTATCCTCCTTTTATGTCTCTTCCTCCTCATCATCCTTAGTATTTTATTCTTCATTCCTTGGAGAAGTGGTATCACGTGATTTACTTGTACTAACCATTTACCTAAATTTTGGTGGCTATGGGATCTTTAGTTCATCCTCGATATAATTTCCATTAACCAACTAGGGTTTTAACTATATATAAACCTTCACTACTTCCTCATTACCAATTACCAAGGTCATTGAATTGATATTGATATCATGGTATTTATGTATGTTTCTTTTTAGGCTACACATATGTCTTGCACAATATATGCTAGTCACAATCTATCTTATCATCAAATCTTATCTTGTGTGCATCTTCAAACCTATTCACAGATGCTTGAAAGTATTGCACTATAAAAATATAAGGTAACTTACACCACAGTTGTTCTCACCAATCGTCAAGTATAATCTCCCAATGTAGAAGTAATGGTATACTACGAACTTTGCATTCCCCTCCAAAACTATGGGCAACTCACTTAAGATACACCACTCATGTTCAAAGGCATCATGTATCACATTGATACCACTTGTCCACCCATAACTTATAGACATTAGATATTATGTCATAGGTATACTCTGTGAATCTCTTTATGAGGGATTTATTATTAGGTGGGTACTTCCAAATTTTTCACTTAGGTCATCTAGAACTCAAATTCTATGAAGATAATTAGAAGGATAATTTATTGCTAGGTTATCCTATCACTAACATGTGCGTCCTCTATTATTCCTTCGTAATGAAAGAATAAATGTTGTATATAATCATTTCGCCATTTTATTTAAAATGTGGAGCCATATCTTATTTAAGCTGTGTCCATCTCTCTTGTGCTCATTATTTTGTAACCATATGCACAAAATTCTCAATACTAGGTTAGGAAGCTTGACATGTCTATTGTGCACCCACCTCTTTGATACTTGACTTGACAATATAGTGGGATCTACTCCAACTTCATCATCCAAATTTGTTTCTATCTCTATACCCGAACCGCACAATTTAGTCACTCTTATAATCATCTACACGATAATGTGCATCCTTCTACCCACAAATTAAAATATGTCCTTATGAACCAGCTACATCAACCATTGGTAGAGGTGGTCGGGATTTCCAAAATAAGGAAGTTCATAAAGTTGAAGAACATTCACGCCCTCAAATAACTAGTATCTCTTATCATCATAGATTATATTCCCATTTATAATCCTCTCATTTTACTTTGGTATCATTTCATTTTCTATCACACGCTCATTTGAGTCGAGCGATGGTTATAGTCATTCAATTTGCATTTTTGATGTGGCACTCCTAGATATGTCCTGGTGGTGAAAATTAAATTGTAACAATTAATATGTTATTCATTAATATACAATCATTTAATTATCAAAAAAGGTACGTATAATTTCAATATTTCCAATGTTTTATGCACAATTACATATATTTAAGAGATAATAAGGTAAATTATTGTCACTACTGAATAAGTATGCTTGGAAACAAAATAAATGCATCTTGGAAGTAAATACTAAATATAAGGAAAAACATTTAAACTTATAATATAGAAAAAGGAATAAATTGTTGCTAATCTAATCATGTGATAAGTCAAATAAACAAAAAAGGAGAGGGTTAGTAAATCGTAAGTGGGAAATGCCTTGGGTTCTAATCCCTCTTAAGGCACAATGTGGCTATAGCTAGTGAATAGAAATTAGACTTTTTATTGCATTGGCATGAAGATTAAAATTGGAAATATAAAAATTCCTCTCTCTATTTATTGATATTTATCTCTTTATATCCCTATATCTCTTACAACATTAATCTTTCCTTTTTATATCTCATTACAACAAAAGCATGAAGAAATTGAGTTCCACTAGCAATTAAAATTAGATCAGGTAAAATATCTTAACCAAACAATCTGGAGACTAGATGCATGCAATGGAATTAATCAACAAGTGTTTACATGACAATCACATAACTCAACTAATTGATTAGTTTGATCAATCAATTCCTAAATCATGAATTTAATCAGTTAGTTCCTTGCTAATTTGTAACACATAATTAGATTTTTGAAGTTAATTCATATCCTCATTCTCATGTTGGAATTGAATTTGCTTCTTCCCTCGACACATGCAAACTCAAGTGTAATATCCACGTTGCATTATATTCTCAAGATCACAACTTATTTACGTGTGTGACCTCCTTTAGCTATAGACACTTTGTTGCGACAAGTCTAATGGATGCATGTGAAATGTTGCAGACGATGCCTTATATGTAGATGATTCTTTCTGGATGTGGATGGGTTTCTACGTATATATCCCTTAGCTTCACGTGATTTTTTGCATATAACAAGTTACTTACAATAATAGGGATCACATGTATCATCAATAAAACATCTTATTATAATCAAGAGAATAAATGCATACCCACAATACCACAATATAATTCTAATTAGTGATAATAATATTAATAAGTATTCATGTCATAATTTTCAGGTTAAAATAAAATGTCTCAGCAATATAATATGGGAATAAAAGTGTTAGGATACAAATGGATCAAAAAAATATAGAGGATGAGTTATTTAGAAAGAGAATTGAACAACTCATCACACCCCCAGATTATCTTCTTGAATGTCCTCATTCAAGATCTATAGGTTCCTCAGTTGGCTTAGGGTCCACCTGAATGGTGTTACATAAGCATCTAAAATCAATTAGAACATCAATCCCTCCTGGATCGGTGGAAAAGTGTGCATAGTTCAATATGTACATGTCCCAAACCATGTCTTGAATTATCTCATCCAATGGTATATCACCAGAACAATGTGGTATAAGAAAGTGGAATATTGGTGGTTGATAACCAATTGGGAACCAAGTGTTTTCATATTTAATAGAGAAGTCAATGTAAACATTTACCCTTCTCAGAGCTAGTATTCTATTAGGATAGGAGTGCATCTCCTTCCTTTAAATTTTAGGGGTCATTTCATTCCAAAGCATTTAACATGCTTTTACTACTCCCCTTCCGCTATCGGTAATCATGTTCCTTATTTGCTCATGTGCATATTTTCTCATTTTCCATGCCCACTTTCTGATCTCCTTGTATTCTATATACTTTTTATACTCTTCCATGACTACCTTTGGGTTGGAATCCTCTGCCCTGACCATTAATGGATGAACTTTCTATAGGTGCATGTAGTATTCCATCTATTTCTCTTTGTCCAATTCATTCATGAAGTAAGAAATAAGTGCTTTGATTGGGATATCTCCAATGTAGAGGATTGGAATCCAATCCCTATCATATTCAAGGGCATAATTATGCATGTATAACTCACATAACATGAACTAAATTTCTTGAGGATTGTTCAAATATAATGTAAAGAAATTCCTAGATCCATTGATGTCAAATTTCATGTCAGAGTTAATACAGGTAAGTTGGAGCTACAACATCTTCTCCTTAAGGAAAATAGCATAGACATTTGAAGGAGGCATGTGTATGATTATCTCATAGGCCACTTTAAGTGTCTCATCTTTCTTCTTCTTTATAATTTCAAAATCTTTATTCTTGGCCTTTAGTTCTGTGTATTTTTCCTTCATTTATATTTGATTTTGGAAGATAAGTTCTTCATTTTCCCTCTCACATCTTCCTTTCAACCTATTAACATAGGTTTTAAACTGATGGACCTAGTAATCAAACAATGTTGTTTTTTTCCTATGATCCTGCAAAATGGTTTGGTAGGTTTTTGAAAACTTCTCTAATGAAAATCTATGGCTATGTGTTATCATGTGGCAACAATGGTGGAACAAGATCCAGTAATTTTTCAACTATCTCCTCAGTAACTACAAGAACATTCTCCTGTACTCTCCCAATCTTCTCAGATGGTTTTTTTACTTCAACTCCATGAACAATGTGTTCAATAATTTCTTCAAGAACATGGGGCATATCATCCCCAATTTCGTCATCATTTTTGGTCTCAAACACTATGTGGTCATACCATTCCTCTCTATCATCACTTTATCATCGTTGGCTACATATCTTCAATTTCGGTTGTAAATCTTTATCCTTCATGCTCTTCATCACCAACCCAAAGATGAACTACCTTTGCATGTTCTTCCATCTATTCAACAGGGCTTTCTTGAACCATTTTCTCACCACTTTATTCTCCCTTCTTTTCTTCCATACCCTCCATGGGCTCCCTAGGACCTTGTTGCTCATGAATTTCAACATCAACACCTCCTTACTCTATGTCCATTGATGTGGCCTTAATATTATCTTCTATATTTTCTTTATCACTATCAAGTAATATGGTTTTGGGATTTTTATCATAGAGATTCTTGGTCGTTTAGTCCTTAGTATATGAGATGACCTAGGTGGTTTAGAAGTGGATTTGGAGGATGTAGGAGTAGACTTGGAAGATTTAGGAGTGGTCCTAGAATATTTTATCTTACCCTTTGAGGTGGATGATTCAGGAGTTGAAAATCCAAGTAGGGTTTCAACAATGAGAATCCTCTCATGGGATATAGGAATGGGGTTCTCTTCAGCAAGCAGTGTAGTTTTAGAAACATGGGTTTCTATTAGAAGAGAAGTGGAAACTGAGGGTTCATGTTGAGAAGTGGAAGCTATGGGTTCAACTGTATGAGTGGAAGAACTACCTATACTTATTCTTCTTTTCTTCCTATGCCTTAATAATTCATCAATATGTTTTGCCCTTGAAAAATCCTCCCATTTCAATTCAAGATGTTCTCTCTCCAATGTGTGTTTGATAACCAGGGTAACAAGATAGTGGTGTGAAAGTTTTGACCTCCCTCTCTATGATTATTTACTCATATTTTTCAAGCTCTCATTTAATAAATTTGGTACATTAACATGCCTATCATTCTTTAGGTGATTGAGTAACTTGAAATGGACTGTATTTAGTCAAGAATATCTACCATCACAAGTAATATTTGATAATATAGTTGGAAATTTCAGCCTAGAGTGGTTTGAGAGAGGTTTTATATGTACCTTGGTGATCATTTATGAAGGCATCATCTTCATCAGCAAAGTCTTGTTGAGTTTCCTCTGGATTGGCTTTCTCAAGGAAAATTTCACCTTCAATAGGAAGCCTAGTAAATATAGCCAAAATATCATCATTCACCTTCATTGTTAAACCCTTGACCTTAGCTTCTCCATCCTTAAATGTAACAACAAATTCCTTAACCATAGATTCATTAAAACCCTAGAATTTGCTAATGTAGTCCATCCATCCATTGTTCTAAAAATACTACAAATTTTTTTGTTTGTTGAGAATCTAGGAATGATCTGTCATCTCATGTCAGGTTTAAGTCTCCCCCATTCTCAATTATGCATCTCTCTCAGCTATGGTATTACAATTAGACAACTTTTGGAGGAATGATGAAAAAATCAAATCAGGATATTATTTGAGTGCCTTATTTTTGAATTTTGATACTAAATCACACACAATGTAGAGGGGAAACAAAGAACGTGAGGTAAATTGGTGTGATGGAGTGGGATGATGTGGAGTGACAACTCATAGGTTAAATGAAGCAATGTATAATTGTAATTAAAGACATTATGGTGTGGCATAAATACTAATTAAAAATAATTATATTAACGACACTTTAATAAAGTGGTATGAGTGCACTTATCTCAAGAAATATTTAGGATTATGATAGCACATGAATTTTGGTAAATCCAATCTTATTGCATGCTGATATGTTATGATGTTATAGATACTATTACTACAAGTGTATGTGGAATTTGTATTGTAGGTTCCTTACTTAAATCAGATAATTCCTAGAGAGGGAATGCTAACATGTTCTAGTACCAACTATTGCAATCACCACTCACACGTGTAGATTATTCCTTATTTTTCTCCATGTAATTATGAGTTATGAAAAATATGAAAACCAAAACATAGCTTTGTTGCATACTTACTGTAAGTGGAACATCCAGTCTTTGCATTGTCTCCTGTGTCATAGATTATGCACTCTTGTAACATATACATCAAATCTTGTAAAACAAAAATTTTAAGAAAATAAAATGTTAACTCGATGTTCTCATCTCCATATTTTTTTGACTTACTTTGAACTACTGCATGAAGCTGATTCTATCAATTGGCTTCTTGTACAATCTCAACCTATGTCCATTGACTAGTAGCTTGAACCTCACAAGATCTATGGTGGTGAATTTTACAGCTCCATTGGAAAATATTTTCTCAATCTCATATGGACCTAACCACCTTGTCCTAAGTTTTCCCATATGGTATTTGTACTTCAATTCAAACAATAAGGCCCAGTCACCTTCTTGAAATTGCTTTGTCTTGATGATTTTTTGATGCCATTTGATCCTCTGCTTATGTACTACCTTTGTATTGTGCACAACCTATCTCCTCATTTCATTCAACTCATTGAGTTGGAGAATCCTTTGCCTTTGAGCTTCAGACAAATATATGCCTAGTTCTAGTGTAGTCCTTAATGTCTTGTGCTCAAATTCAATAAGGATAACATCAGTCTTACCATATAAAATATTGAATGGTGTGAATCTTATTGTTGTCTTCCATGTTGTGTTAAATGCCCATACTACCTCTGGAATCCTTTCTGACCAATCTTTCTTATGGAGTGCAATGGTTTTTGTCAAAATAGCTTTTATCTCCCTGTTTGTCACCTCTACTTGGCCATTAGATTGGGGATGATATGGTGTAGAATTCTATGCCTGATTTCATACTCTTTAGCTAGATCAAAAATAACTTCAATAGTAAAGTGTGTACCTTGATTAGTAAAAATTCTCTTAGCACTCCATACCTGGTGAAAATGTGATCATAGAGAAAATTGGCTACTTTCTCACTCTTTTGACTTGGTAGTGCTTTTACCTCTATCCACTTAGTTAGATAATCTGTGCACACCAAGATGTATTCCTTTTGTTGAGATTTAGGATCTATAGGACCAATGAAGTCTAAACCCCATTTTTCAAATGGTTGCAAGACCAACTGAGGTTGCAATGGCATTTCATCTGATTTGGTAGGCTTACCCATTCTTTGACATCTATCACACCTCCTTGTATATAGTGTTTCATCCTTATGCAATGTTGGCCAGTAATAACATGTTTTCAACACCTTCTATGTTATTATTTGTGTAGTAATGTCTCCTCCACAAGGATCACTGTGGCAAGATCCAAGAACATCATAAATATCCTCATCATCAATGCATCTTCTCATGACATTATCCTACCCTATGTGAAACAAAAATATAGCTATCCAAGAAAAATGCACACTCTTCTCAACTATGTATTTATTTTCAAAATATAAGTAGTGTGGAGGTGTTTTACCTGAAACCAAATAGTTGGCTATGTCTACATACCAAGGAGTTTTTGTGGAGATAGAAAATAAATTCTCATCTGGAAAAGAGTCATCTACTACCTTCTCTTCATCATTGGTGTCCATTCTTGAAAGGAAATTTGCTACCATGTTTTCCTTGCCAGGTTTTTCCACAATAGTGACATCAAACTCTTGTAAGAGTAACAACCATCTAATTATTCTGCTACTCACAATTGGTTTATTAATCAAATATTTAATTGTTGCATGATTAGTATGAATGAATATTGGATAACCTATGATGTAGTGCCTAAATTTATTGATAGCATAAAAAATGCTAAGAATTCCTTCTCTGTGACTGTGTAATTAATTTTAGCATGCAACAAGTTCTTACTTACGTAATAAATTGCATAGTTGAGAACTCCATCCTTCTATCCCAAAACAGCTCTAATGGCATGGTTTGAAGCATCAATATGAATGTGGAATGGTAGATTCCAATCAGGTCCTCTCAATACAAGGGTTTTTTTAATGATTGCTTCAAGGTTTGAAATGTAGTCTCACATTTTTAAGTCTATTCAATTGTAGCTTACTTTCCCAATAATAGCTTCCACTATGCTGAAATTTTGTGTGAATCTTCTATAATTACCAGCATGTCCTAGGAAACTCCTGACATCCTTTTTCTTCTTTTTTTTGGAATATTTATTATAGTGGATACCTTTGCTAGATCAACCTGAATACCATTGGAAGAAATTTAATGTCCTAACACTATTGCTTCGAGCATTATCATGTAGCATTTTTCATTACTCAGGGACAAGTTGTGTTATTTTCATCTCTTCAAGACTTTGTCTAGATTTTTCATGGCCTCCTCCAAGGTTCTACCATGTATTGTGAAATCATCCATGTATACCTTCATGTAATCATTTTTTAGATCTGAGAAAATGCTTAAAACTTCCCTTTGGAATGTAGCAAGTGCATTGCATAAGCCAAAAGGAAGAACTGAATAAGCATAAGTTCCCCATGGACATGTGAAGGTATTTTTGTCCTAATCTTTTGGTGAAATTTGAATCTAGTTATAGCCACTATATCCATCAAGAAAAGATAAATATCCATTACTAGCTAGAGTGTCAAATACTTGATCAAGAACATAAGAGGAAAATGATATTTCTTTTTGTTACATTCAGCTCTTTATAATCCATGCATATCCTCCATTTTCCATTCTTCTTTAGTGAAATGAAAAAGGGTGATACCCATTGACTATTTGAGATTAGATATATGAATCCTACATCCAATAACTTCTTCAATTCTCCTTTCACAATCTCTCTCACTGTTGCATTCATTCTTCTTTTGTATGTATGATTGGATTAAAAATTTCCTTGATATAAATCTTATGTGTGTAGATCTTAGGATGAATTCCACACATGTCTCCATATTCCCATGAAAATTTTGTTCTATGTTTTTGAATAAGAGTTATCAACAACTTCTCTTGCTACATATTGAGCATCTTGTTCATGTTCAATGGCTTTCTTGAGGTTATCTCCACTTGCTTGGAGAGATCAAACATTGAGCACACATTGCTGCTGACAGAATTTAGTATACAGTCATGAGGAAGGAGTTGATGAAGAATGTAATTCTTACCTGGAATGTTCATGGTGCTTTGTTGTGGTAGAACTTGATCAGAGGGATAACTTAAACACCTTAGTCTATTATCCACTTCTTTGTTTCTTCCATAGTTGTTTTGCAAGACATTGGAGAGAATGAAATTTTTCTATTGTCCCTCAATTGTATGTGAATTTTTCCAGCATCATGATTTGTTGTACAGAATTCTGATCTAATTCTAGTTCTTCTACCCAAATGGTCTGATCTTATTCATTCAATGGTTGTGTAGGAGGATAAAGCATGAGATTTTTAGTGCCACTTCCATTAGAAATAATCATATTACCAGACTTGCATCCTATGAATGCATCATCGTGGCTAACCATGGCCTTCCTAGGATGATAGGATATCCTCCTAAGCTTAATTTTGGTTGAAGAATAATAAATTCAATAGGGTATTCCCAAGAGTCTACCACTACCACTATGTCCTCAAGGACTCCTTCTGGTCTCACTATTGATCTATTTACAAGTTGTAAGATTGTAGTTGTTGGCCTTATCCCTTCCAACTTCAAATCATCCATGATTTTGGTCATGATGTTTATGGATGCCCCAAGTCAATCAGAATATTCTTTATTGTTGTGTCATTTATTGAGATGTTTACCAGTGGAATGCCTAGGTTTATGTAATTGGGTAGAATTGCATTTCCAAGAATAATATCAGCTAGATGTCCAATCATAGGTCCTTAACCAACTTGTTATAAATTGACACGTCCTTAATATCTTAAATCAATCAAATTTTGAAACAAATAGCCTTAAGCTAGTCGACAGAATTAGAATCTGATTCTGATTTGAGGTCATTCTTCTTTTCTTGTATTCTTTTAGGAAATGGTGGCTCATTAACATGTGTTTGATCCTTGTTGGAATTCTTCCTAGGTTTTTGTGGATCAACTTGTAGTGTCTTCTCGCTTTGTTACGCTTCAATCTACAACATTTTTGGTTCATCCACAATCTTTGTAATAGTGGGTCTACTTGGTGGAGGAAGTGTTCTTCCTAAGCGTAGATGGATATTGTCAACATCAACTAAATAGGTAGGGTATTGAGTTGGTTTAGTGGTGTAGGATGGTTGAGAAGCTTTATTGTTAGGGTTAGGCATTGGTTGAGTTGGTAGCTAAGTTGCTTTTGGTGAGAGTCATGTTGGGGATTTGTCACTAGGCTTTGTTTTTGTAGATAAGTAGGTTCTTTGGTAAGATTGTTGGTAATTAGGAGGTGGGTTATTCCACTATTGTCCTCCTCTCCAAGGTTGTTGTCATGATTGAGGGGGTTGTTTCCATTGTTATTTTCCTATAAATTGAGGTTTCCATTTTTGTTGGTATTGGGAAGGGTATGGATCCCAAAAATTTTGTTAATTAACGCAAGATGGCTGTGGCATATATTGAATATTAGACCAATTTTTAAATTCTTGCATAGGTTGTTGTGAAATACCACCTTGTCTTGGATGCCATAGTTTTCTTTGAGCAACATAAAATACTTTCCCATCCTGTGTCTCTATAATCCTAAATTCAGGTGAAGCCTCCTTTTCTTATGCAATGTTGGCTAATCCTCTGCATCTGCAGTCATATTTCTTTCTTTTGCATGCATGGTAGAAATTTTGAGTGTTTCTTATGTATCTTCCCTTTTCTTCTTAGCATGCTAAACATCTAATTGATTGGCCATGTCATTGACAATCTCCACTTCATGTTTTTAAACATGTTAACAATCTCTCGACTTGGATATGTCTCCAACGGTTTTGATATTTGATCCACCTCTTGATCTTACATTTCTTATTCTCTTAATATCTCTTGAGTAATTCCTGTAGGCTTCACATATTTATTCAAAGGAAGATTTTGAAATGTCTCATGCTCCAATTACATCTAAAGCATCCATGTCCTCTTCAATGAGCCCCTTCAAAAGAGTAGTTTGAAATATTCATGAGGCAGTCCTATGTTCCTTATCTTCTAAATGCGGAACAAGAATATTTCTAGATATTCTTCCAATGGTTCATCCTCCTTCTATGCCATTTTTATATTTCATCACCTCATATGCTACTTAGTCTATAATAATCCTAGTACTTATTGAGGAACTTATCCTTCATTTGTGCCCAAGTGGTAACTACATTTTTCCTAAACCCATGAACCATATCAAGGCTGCATCCTTGAGTGTAGTAGGGAATAGCTTCAATTTGTGTGCATCTATGGTATAATCATAAATCCTACATAAAATGTAAAACTCAAATAGAAAGGTGTCTGGGTCTTCATTCATGGATCCACGAAATTTAGGTAAGACTGAGTAAGAAAAATTCTTCATAGGAGCTTCATCATCGTTGGTAATGGGAAGCTCAAAGGTAGTTGCCCCATTTTCAATATTTTGGTATACTTATTCTTCCATTTTTGGCTACTCAAGAGAAGCTTCAAAACTTTCACTTGTGAAGGGATATTCAAACAACAAACATTATATAGAGGAAATTATATCTTCTTTATAATCCCCATAATTGTATGAAGAGATATATGTTACTTGTGGATTAGGTAAAAATGTACCATGGGCATCTCTTGGATGGTGTGTGCATCAACTACCTCAACTCAATAACAAAAATTAGTGGGAGGGGTTAGTTGGAGGTGAATTTCCTACAACCTAAATTGCTTCTAAGAAATGAAAAACATCTCAAAAACCTTATAACTTGGCAGTATCCCTGGAAATGATGCCAAATGGTAGTGTAAATTTACTTGCAGCAATTAGTATATTGTTCATTAATATTCCTTCACTTAATTATGGAACCAAGAGATGTAGACTTTAAATATTGTCATTGTTGTATGCATAGTTATAGATATTTAAGAGATAAGAAGGTAAATTTTTGTCACTATAATTTGAGAAATAACAATGCTTGGAAACAAACTAAATTTAGACTAGAAGTAAATACTAAATCTAAGGAAAAACATGTAAACTCAGAATAAAAAATTTTGGAATAAATTTTTGCTAATCTAATTATAAGATAAGTCAAATCAACAAAAAAAGGAGAGGGTTAGAAAACCGTAAGTGGGCCCTGCCTTGGGTGCTAATCCCTCCTAAGGTTTGTGACTACAACTACTAAGCAAACCTAATAATTTTTATTGCATTGGCATGAAGATTACAATTGGAAATAAATAACTTCATCTCTTTATTGATTTATCTTTATCTCTCTATATCCCTATATCTCTTACAACATTAATATTTCCTTTTTATATCTCATTACAATAGAAGCGTGAAGAAACAAAGTTCCACTAGCAGTTCAAATTAGATCAAGTAAAAGATATTAACCAAACACTTCAAATACTATATACATGTAAAAAAATAATTCAACAAGTGTTTACATGACAATCGCATAACTCAAATAACCAATTAGTTTGATCAATTAGTTCTTAAATCATGAATTTAATCAGTTAGTTCCTTGCTAAGTTGTAACACATAATCAGATGTTGAAGTTAAGTCATCTCCTAGTTCTCATGTTGGAATTATATTTTCTTCTTCCCTTGACATGTGCAGACTCAAGTGTAATTTCCATGTTCCAAGATATTTTAAGCATCATAGCTTATTCGTGTGTGTGACCTCCTTTGGCTGCAAACACTTTTCTACAAACAAGTCTTTTGGTTATATGTGAGTTCTTTATAGACGATGCCTTAATCGTAGATGATTCCTTCGGCTGCGCGATGGGTTGTTATGTATGGATCCCTTGATTGTATGTGAGTTTCTACATATAAAATTTTTATTACAATAAGAGGCATCACATGCATCATCAATCAATCATATTATTGTAATCAAGAAAATAAATGCATACCCACAATACTAAAAAATAAAGCTAATTAGTATTCATAACCTTGAACATTATGGCATGAATATTAATAGGTATTCATGCCATAATGTTCAAGTTATAATGAAATGTCTCAAGTAGTATAACAGGGAATACAATTTTAAGGCTACAAATGGCTCAAAAAAGTATAGAGGATGAGTTATTTAGAAAGAGAATGAAACAACTCATCATGTCTCGTGATGATGCGCTATGGATACTTTGCATTTTTGAGTATCATTATTTTGGCAATTCTTCCACCTCAACTTCCATTTATTTCTTCTTTCTTTTAAAATTATTCATCATCATGGATTCCCTTATGGGTGTCATATCATTCTTTGTGAAAATTTATAACTTCTCTTCTTAAACTTGTGTGCCCTATGTGTCTGAAATACTTATGCTTAACCACCTATGCCCAATAGATTTCTCTATTCTCCTTACCTACTCTTAATCCTTAATATTCTGCAACCAAATTTATGTTCTAATTCCAATTATGTGTACCTCTGGTTGAAGATCCTTGAAAACCCTACTTCACATCCATCTACGCATTTTCCATGCTTCAAACTTCCTTCTAAAGGAGCTCCAAAATTAGGCCATATTCTTACTTTGAATATGGGTTAGTCGATTCTTCATGTTCTCACACAAATTTACACAATTTCACACAAATTTTCTCAAATTTAGACTCTTCAATGATATAATTCTTCACATGGAAAGGTAAACAATGAACTCTCTTCGACTCCCTTTTTTATAGATTTCCAAATTTTTATCGCCTTAATTTCTCCTCACCTACCACCGTACTACAGATTTAACTATGATTTTTTCTTTCTTCATGATTTCCTTTTCTTTCTTCCACATGCTTTTCTTTTCTTTCTTCCATGTGTTTTTCTCTGCTTTATTTCATGTGATTTTGTATGATTTCTTCCACATGATTCGATCGTAACATTCTGGCATGTTTACTACTTTAAAGCCGCAAACAACCTCACATGTTTTTACCTACACCACATCACATCTTTCCTCTGTGATTTATACCAAGTAGTCCATTTTGTTTCTTCCTACCTTATATTACACTGCACGACCTCTTCCTCATGTATTTGTCAATATGAGTAATTGATCCGTCAGTCTTAGCACTTATGACACATTTTTCCTTTACTTACATTAACCTAAAAACATCCCACATTTCCATTGTCACATGTACACTTGCACCAACTTTCTTATAAGTCCCAATACCAACCAATTCTCTTTTATATGCACATGTACTTGGTTCACCCCACACTAAAATTATGTGTGGTCCTCTACATTTCATCTCAATAGGTAGTAATCAACTTCATGTGCCAAGAAATCTTATTAAAATAAAACAAGAAAATTATAGACAACTGAAATGCAAAAGTAGAACATGAAATGGAAATCTAATCTAAGTGGAAATACTTCCTATTATAGACACCAATAATCTTATTTATATTAGTGATTCAATATACTCCCATTGAAGTAACTGGAAAAAATTGTACCATGCAACGTTTGTAATTGACATGCATCTAATTCAATTATCTTGGTTACTACAAACGCCCCAACCAATACACCTTCAACTTTCTGAGTGGCACAAAAATTGGAGTCATTGAGAAGTACCATCTTCCAAACTTTATACAAGTTGTGCTTAATGTGCATATCATGCCAAGCCTTCTCTGTCGTGTCTTCTCGGTATTCTACCTCCAACACTTAATGGTACACCACTCATCTAATTGCATTAGTTTCTCAATGTGCTCTTCTACATCCTTTACATTTGACAATCCACCTACACACAATACGCAGGGATGGTAACAAGAATTCCATAGGTAGTACTTCCTCCATGCCAAACACCAATTAAAATGGTGTGGATTTGTTTAACCTCTTATACATGGTCTTGTAAGCCCAAAGTAAAATTGATACTTTATCATCCCAATACTTTCTTCCAACATCACAAATATTCGTAATAGTTTGACCCAAGATCTTGTTGAAAGATTCTGTAGTACCATTAGCTTGAGCATGATAAGGGGTATTTTTATGGTGTGCCACCATAAAAATATATCAACAGAATTATGATTTTCTCATTCAGAAATGATTTCCTCTATCTTTTCTCAATCTTAATGGACATTCATACTTATGAATGATTTTTTCCTAAAGGAATGTTCATATTGTGGCTAAAACGAAATCCTTTGTAGGTGTAGCCTATGCCCACCTAGTCAGATAATATGTACATATTATTATATATCATGCTCCATCCTGCTTGGAGGTGGTTCAATAGTTCCTAAAAAGAAACAACCCACTTCTCAAATGTTTTTGCACTTGTAATAGGTCTCAAAGGCATCTCATTCCTACTTTAATGAACACCTTAGTATACTTGTAAAAAGTCTCCCACCAAAGGCTGATCATAAAGATATTGGGCATAGTTGGATCTAATGCATAATTTCCTCTTGCAATACCTCCACAAGCCTTTTCCATAATGGCTTCGTGTTCATGTTCAAGTACACACCGACTTAAGACTTCATCTCTTCCCATCTTGTAAAATTCACCTCCAATCAACTGATAAGGTGATGCACGTATAGGAAGTTGATTTTTCTCCAGGGAATTCATTCTTTCTGGCACTAATCTAATGTGTAAAAATACTACCATGTCTTCTAAATATATGGGCACATGATTCAACCTAAAAACTGTGCATCCTCGCCAAAATTGATTCTTGATAAGTGATCAGACCCAAAATTACTCTTTCCTAGTTTTACAAGTGTTAAATATATCTCTTGAAGAAGAACTATCCACCAACATATGTGACCTTGAAAATTACGACCAAATATTTTAATGTCATATGATCTCGTATAAAATAAAAGTGGAGTAGCCAACTTTGTATTGTCAAAATTTGTGAAGTGCATAGATCATATAAAATGCCTCGTGCTATTTTGGAGTATAATTCGCTCGCTTGGACTCAACTTCCTACTTATAATGAATATGGGGTGATCGATATTACCCTCTCCAGTTGCACCAACATGGCATCAATCACCGTGTCGAAGCATCCAAATGTACATGAAAGGGTTTGTTCCACGAAGTAAAGTGCAAAATTGGTGTAGTGGTAAGATTCTCCTCAATGTCTCAAACGCCTCATGTTGCACGTCACCCCAATTAAATTTTCCTTTGGCCACGAGAAATATTCCAACGGAATAAAAATATTTTCATACCCCTTGATAAATTTTCTGTAGTAGACAATATGCCCCAAAAATCTGCGCACTTTACTTTGGTTGGTAGGTTCTTTTAATCCCATAATCATAGCTATCTTCATTGGATCTACCAACAACTCATCCTTGCAAATGATGTGCCCAAGTAAAGTGTCAAATAGACTTCTTAATGTTAAGAGAAATGCTCAAATTCCTCCATTTCTAAAAAATTAGCATCTGATTGTTATAATGATCCTTAACCAAGCCATATACAGTCCAATCATCAAGGTAAACCTGCAAGAACTTGCGAATTAAATCATGAAAATCCTACACAACAATGCACAAAAATATAACAGGTGAATTTCTCAATCCAAATGACATAACAATATATTCAAATATTCCCCATTCGGTGGGAAGGTGGTCTTCTCTTGATCCTCATGAACAATGTGCTCCTTCTAATATACCAAAAATCGATTAGTAAAGGATTAAATTTCATGTCCTATGATGCCTTTAAGGATTTCCTCTGTAAATGGTGTAGGAAAAGGATTTGTAATGCATGATATGTTAAGCTCTCTGTAATCGACACAGATCTTGATCCACACATCTTTATTGATACTAATTACCATGGGGGTAACCCACTCGGACTCCTCAACCGGTTCAATGATTTAAACTCAAGCATTTTTTTTTTTCTTCCTTGACCCGCATGTGAAATTTCGAGTCATCGATAAGGCGTCTTACAAACCGGGTGCACACCTTTCTTTAACTTAATATTCATTTCTCCCAATGAGAGGTGCACTCCTTTTAGCTCATGGTAACCTCATGGAAAAAAATCCTAGAAGTCTCACAAAATATCAATGATCTTTACCACCTCATATTCTAACCAATAATCACCAATGATGTCCTGTTTAGGTGCATCCTCAATACTAATATTTACCTTCTTTTTCTTCATGGGTACATGGTGCTCATGGGATTTTTCATCTGTTATGTCCATTACTTTGTGCGCACCCTCTATATGGCTGATCTCTAAATTCTCAACCTTATCATCATCAATCAGGTACACCATTTTCCCTTTATCTTTCTCCTTCCGACACAACTCATTTGTATTTCCTTTGTCTCCTCTATAGCCATGCGTGTCTCAAAATTAGGCTCTCCAAATAACTCAAGCATGAGCTCAACTTATTTTTCACTATCCCCAATGTGATGCACTTCATGATATGTAAAGCTTCATGGACTGGAGGTTTATTATAAAAATAATCAAATGTATGTATCATACCTACAGTCATATCTCCCCATCTTTTAGTTTCCTTCTTGATCTCAACATGCACATACCACGCATGTGTGCATCAACGTAAGGTAGAATAGAACTTATGTACCCATAGAGATGGTGGTAAGTCCTTCAGCCTTGCGTACATTGTCTCTCACAGTTATAAATGTGTACCAAATCGGATTCTTCCCACCATACTCATAGATAAGTATAGGCACATTGCTCTAAGTACACCTTGTTGAAAAGGATATTCTCACTTATCATCATCCCACAAGTTATTTTTGTGTGTTACCCACCAGCATGTTGCAATTCCACACAATGTATAAACCAACATGTTCCTTTAATCACCTTATTTCTTCTAGTATTCTTCCATGGCATGTAAGAAAGACTCAAGATTTTCTTCACCAATATATCTAGGTAACTAAATTCTTCCCATGTGCCTAACCATGCATGGCCTGACAATTCTGGTTACTCTTCCATTCATCTCATGCCCAAACATCTCATACATGTCATGGGCCCAGTTATCACAAGTAAAACTTGTGGCTTCCCGACAAATACATGTCATACCACTAAATTAATCATGCATTAGATGGTTCCACAGCCTTAGGATCTTGAACATTGCACTCATAAATCCTATTCAAATCTTCTTTACTCAAAGGATTGACATAAGGTGTATCTCTTGCCTCATCTAGAGGTATAATCATGTGCTCATCCTTATTATTGTAGATTAAATGTATCCCTTATTAAAGTGTAGGTCATATTTTTCATAACACTAGGGACGTCCAAGTAGGGCTAGAAATTTATTTGCTTTAGCAAGCTCCAATACCTCAAAGTCTCCAGTAAACTTGGATCAATGAATTGTAATGGAATCATCTTTCAACACCCCACTAGGAATAATCCCCGTCTTATTCACCATATACAACACAGTTGAGGATGGATATAATGTTGGTATCCCCATTTGATTCTATGCATCCATAGTTATCACATTCACCTCTACACTTGTATCTATCAAAATGTTTCTTGCCAACCACCTACTAATTACTACATCCAATGTTATTTCTTTATCATACTCATGATTTTGCGGTGGAAAGTTTTCATGTAGTATATGTCACTCAATCTCAATTCTTGTGTGTGGTACCTTCTCACACAATCATTCCCCTAATAGTGGGATGATATTTTCTTGTTTTAGTAGCCTAAAAATTTCCTTCACATCATCCACATCTTTCTCGAAAGAGTTCAACATTCCATTCATGCACACTCTCTGTCATGTATGTTCCTTCAAATAATGCATTTCACCTGTAACTCTTTGACGACTCCCATAGTTTCCTAATATAATTTTTTTATGTGAAACATCTAGATACTTGGCATGTATAATATCTTCTCTTCTGATAAGTGGCTTGTATTTAAAGGGTTTGTGTATACGTGCAACCTCGGCGTGA
Organism: Taxus wallichiana var. yunnanensis; assembly: GCA_018340775.1. Lineage (NCBI taxonomy): Eukaryota > Viridiplantae > Streptophyta > Pinopsida > Cupressales > Taxaceae > Taxus > Taxus wallichiana. The sequence goes on from CM031242.1 coordinate 252,719,841, forward strand.
GTAGTCACTAACATAAGACACAATTATGGATTAGGCATCCATTGATCGGTCTTTGGGCATTACACCTTGATCATCCTCGCACCTTTTTCATTCTTCTTATTCTTACACATATACTCATAAAGGTCAAGGAAATTCTCAACCTTGTTCAGAAATGTGTGTTAGTGCTCCATATACATGTATTGGTAAATAATAATTACGTGAGTAATTATTATCTTGTAATTGTGAGTTAGTAAATATTTGTTATATTAAAACAACTTATAACAAATATGGTTGAGTGAGTTTCAACAACTCACATAGTATTGGTTTGTGGGAAAACTGGTTTCCTATTTTATAGGGAATCATCTCCCTATATAATTGTATTATTTGAATGATAGAAATTAATAGAGATTGTTGTGTTAAAATAACATACATTTGTGTTAAGTTCTACACATGTTCTTTCATTTGATATCGGAAGGATGGTGTCCTAAGAATTGTGTGGGTTATATCTATTCTTTGTTATGGTCACCCATATTATGATATATTACTTCATAGGTTTAACATACCCGTGTTTCTATGAAGGAAATAGTTGTTTTTAATCGAGAATATCACCCCAACAACATTGAATACATCGATGTGTCAAATATATGAGGGAGTTACTAATGTTAGTAATAAAATATCGCTTTTATATTGTAACTCCTACCATCGAGATCTCAAGAATTAAAATATACTTCATGTTTTTGTTCGGACCCTTCACGCAACACTCTTACACCGACGTTTGATATAATGTAGTAATTGAAATATGACGTGTTACCTTGTATTGAGTTGGTCTCCTCCTTTGTTGTGGCCATTAAGAGATATTCATGATGGATTTTGTAGTGTGTAGAAACGTGAGATTCCTATATCTTTTGTAGACACATGGTGATCCAAGTGTCCTAGGTGGTTCCACTTCTTGATTTACATAAAAAGATAGGTCTTCCTTTCCGTTATCCTTGGGTTATCAGCTATTGAATTTTTGTTATTACAAACCCATCCACCTCTATATCATCTCTAAACATACACTCGATCTAACTAGATTTCTCTATGTGCATATTCAAATTTATTGTTGTCATATTCAAATTTTCAAAAAATGTTTGTAAGTCTATTCACAAGTCTTCATTAATTATTGTCTTAAAATTAGTAGAGTATATATGGATTACATATTATACTTGTTCAATGAGTTTTTAATATCCACCTTGTCAATATAAATTGTGTCTTGTCAATTCATTATAAAATTATTTTGCAATATATTAGAGGTTTAAATAAGTTACTTGTTTAGTTTGATGTTGAGAAGAAAAGTGTGTTGATATTTTATAGTTTATATTAAAAGGTCAACAATTTTATGGTATTGTCATATTTAATTTTCATGCTTATTATCTAGTCGCTTGTATTGTCAAAATGTGTCTAGTTAAATAATAGGTTATGGAGTACATTAACGTCAAAAATGGTCATTATGAAAATTATAAAAATAAAATAACAATTCCTTACAAACATATTTTCGATGGAATCGACATCCAAGATAAATTAGTGAGCTTCATGATCAAATCAAGATGAGCTAGCAGCATTTAACCGTAAGTATGAGGCATCAGAGGTTAGAGGTCAATCAGTGACCTCTCATCATTCACCAAAAATGGGGCCACATATCAGCTATGGTGACATTTTTGTGGTGTGAGTGTTTACTTTCAGTTTGTAGTTTTCTTGTTTGAATAAGTGGAGATTTCACATTGAGGGGATAACATGAGCCAATGTTCCATTTCCAGCTTTTCAATTTGTGTGTATGAGAAAAAAAAAAATTCCTATGTTATTCTCTCGTGGTGAAATATGATGAGATCTCATAATAGTACTTGGAACATCATGATGTGGTTGTAGGTAAATCACTTGAAAACATTCATTTGTGGTTTTGTGGTAAACTAATAGAAATACCACCATTCTTGGTTATTCTAAACCATTCGCCATACCATCACATCGTGGTTTATGGTAATCTAATTGTAAAACCACCATTCTCGGTTTGTGGTCAACCATTTGAAAAAATATCCTTGAGGTTTGTGATTATCTTGTGAAAATCACCAGATCAAGAGTAGGTGCAAGTACAAAGGAAGGTTTTCCCCTGTGTTCGCACTAGGGGGGTATGTTAGGAAATGTGTGTTAGTATTCCATATACATGTATTGGTAAATAATAATTATGTGAGTAATTATTATATTATAATTGTGAGTTAGTAAATATTTTTATATAGTTTTATATTAAAATAAGTTAAACAAATATGGTTAAGTGAGTTTCATAACTCATGTAGTAGGAAAATTGGTTTCCTATTTTATAGGGAATCAACTCCTATACAATTGTATTATTTGAGTGATAAAAATTAATAGAGATTGTTGTGTTAAAATAAAATACATTTGTGTTAAGATATGCACTGCTCTTTCAAACCTTATGGTGTTTCCCACAATAGGCACATACTATATTCTAAGGACAATCATGTTGGTAATGATCAAGGGACACAGGAGTATAAAAAGTTCCACGTGGGAATCTACTTCTACCACCACATCCTTTGCTCTTGTATCCATGACAGAATCCACCTCCTCCATTATTATGTTCTTCAGAAGGTTGGGTTTCCTATACCTCAAAACTACTTGCCACTTTATTTTTCCATAATCCAGTATCACATGCCTCATGAATTCGATCTATCAACTGGAAATCCTTTTTATAATGAGTGTGTGCATCACATATCTTACAGTACATAGATATATTATTCATCATTATGTGGTGTAAGAGGGGGTAGTTATGGACATCATGATTCTTATGATAGATCTCACCAAACCGCAACAATGTAAGCACCGTCCTACACGGTAGCTATCCTTAGTATGTCCTTCAACCTAACATTTTTACACCATATCTCATTCCATGTCTTGTGTGCTAAATTGGTAGAGAGCTTCTCTAACTACTTGGCAATCGCTGTTATTTGTACTTCAAAAAATGGACTCAATTTAGTATCATCACTTACAACCGCTTCAACATGTAGAGCTACTTCCAAAGCCACACATAGATCAACATATGTCTTGTGAGATAAATCCCTTCAAAACAATGTCAAAAATCCCAAAAGAACTTTTTGCATGCTTGACTCGGATGAATATCATAGGAAAATTTAGATAAGAGGGTTGTGAAACATGTGTCATAATCTCTCACACTTCGTGATAAACCTTGATTGATATCCTTAAGCATGCTAATGCTCTGCTGATCAAACAACTGGAATGTGGATCTCAGCTAAAATGTTATGCATAGAGTATTGTAATACACCGTAGTCTAGTGTGGGAAATACTTTATATACTAACTATGCATGCACCCTTTAAGTGCAGCGGAAAAATGGCTTGCCTTTCTACCCGAGGCTATAATTCCTTTCGTGCACCATAGTAATTCACATTTTTCATGGGCTCTACCACATCCTCCACTCCTCTGTAGTCTAGTAAGTGAAGATACATCTCAAAGTAGACTTAAGGTTTTTGGTGTGTTGGTTGTTGAGGCGGTTTCTGCTAAGCTTTGGTTCGGTGGTTGTTGTGGACCTTGTCCTAGGTTAGGGCTAGATCCTGAACCTAACCCTCCACTAGGGTTTCCTCCAAGCAACTATTCTCCTAATCCACTTGCTCCTCCCACACCACCTGTCATGGCCTATTGATGTAGCCTAGAATTCTCAGATAACACCTAGTCACGTTGGCACATCACTCAGCATAGGTGAGCACTCACCCAAAGCGCGCCAAGGTACCAGGTCCCTCTTTAGGGTTGTTGTAGCAAGATGGTAGTATGGTGAAGCGATAAGGACATATAGTTAGAAACTAATCCATCATTACATAGTTATACCGAACCAGATCTATAAAGGCATGCATTTAAGTATAAATCATCAAGAAATCAATAGCATGCAATGATAACACATATAAGACACTTTGGTTCAGCTAATATTATTCATTTATTAAATATGACAACAATATAGAGGCTTGATACAATAATAGTCATACGCACATGGATCTGTTACAATTATCTAGACTCATGCACTCATGAATCTCTAATCGTTCAACATGGTATATCAACTAGGTGATTCATCTAATATATATATATAGGGTGGGAACTTTCCCTTCACAGCTAACTATGCCAAAAATAGGTTGCACGCTAATAATAACCACGTGCCGTTCACAATTATAGCTATACATGCAAGTATGTTATCTATAGATCACTTACAATTAACTAGAGTGATGAATCTATTCTTGGATTACTTCCATGCAATATTTCTTCGATATGATCCTTGAAATATAGAAAAGCGTGCCACGCAAGTCTCAAAGATCGCTTTGTGTGTTCCGCATGCCAACCTCTGAAAATATAATTGATCTACCAAATCAGCCAAGTCTTGAAAGTCTTACTTTGCACCTCCATGCATGACACCTTCCTATTCCTTCGTGCCTTCAATCCCATCCTATTTTTCTACGTGGACTCTGTGTGTGAGTTCTGCTAAGTGTTTTATCTAATCAACATTACCCCACACTAATCTCATTATCACCCCGATAATGGTGATGTCCACAACTGAGTAAAGAATAGTTGAAATATAGAATGCTTTGAATGAATCTTACACAAAGAATAGAAAATAATTAAAGAATCAAAGAATTATTCAGGCTTCAAGCTCCTCCATTTCTTTCTAAAGTATCATCTCTGGATACTCCTCCTTTATGTTTTCTTCTAAGTTCTTCCACTTTGTTAATTCCTTTTTGCTTTCTCTCTGGAACATCCACAATGATATTTTCCACTCATCCTGAGTTAGTTTTCCTTGCTCATTCTATATTACAACCATTATGCTTGACATAGATGTATTCATCCCTTCCAGCACATCCATCTTTTGAGAAATGATTTTTCCAAGTTCATATAACCTCTCTTTATGTGGTCCCTGTGCCACGGCCAATGCCTCGTGCTTCTTCTTTACCATAGTTATTCATTCAACGTGTAGCCTAGTGTGTCATCCTTTATGGCCTTTTTCACCTCATTGTCTTCTGCCAATGTTTTTACCCTTATTAGCGCATCTAGAGTTGTGCATATCATTAAGGCATGATCAACTTTCTTCAGCTCCTCTCGGAGTGCTTGTAGTAGGCCCTCATATGTAGAAATCTTCCTTGCTACTATAGCCTATGATTTTTCTACCTCTTCTGCTGGGTCCTTGGGCTGCTCTGGTATACACACCTTTTAATCCTCCAATACTAATTTTACCATTGTTCTTACGTACTTTGCATCACGAAGGAAATTCTTTTGGTACTGTAATTCTAAATGTTGGCATACCTTTAGTATATCATCTCCAATTTCCTCCGCCATACTAACAAAAGCCTCATATTTCATTTTGCTCAGATCCCTCTCCTGCACTAAATGTACTATTTCCACATCCTTTGCTTTTAGATCCTCTATCAGTGCTTTAATTGTAGTAGATTTGTTAATGTTTCTTCTAGCTACCTCAGCAGATACTTTCACCAAGGCATTTCTTACCTGCTCATCCGTCATAACAGTTGGTTTAATTTTCATGTGTTAGACTTTTGGTGCCTTCTTCAACTATCTAGATGCACATGATTCTTCACAAACATCAAAATCTGGTTCATCCATATGCGTATCCATCAACCATGAAAGTTTCTTTCGTGTTCATAATGTCACCTTGTTCTCATCCATAAGCACCCATCTGAATAAATCTTTTTATGCGACGGTGCTCTGGAACCGAGTGTGAACAATCATCTCCTAGTCCTCTAGCATACCCCATTATTTGTACCCTTACGTCCTCACTTGTCTAACGGGACCTTGGCCCTTTTGGAATGATGGCATCAAGGTTAGGAATATTGGTTATAACCTCATCCTTGCCTTGTGTAGCTTTTGATTGCTCCCTTTCTTCCTCTTCGTTCAGCTTTTCCTCCTCCTCATTCTGAGGCTCCTCTTCTGCCCTATGATGGATTGGAGATGGAAGCGCTTTCTCCTCAGACTCTTCCGCTTCTTCATCTAGCTTGAGATTTCTTCTTCTCTTCTTCTCCTCAAGTTCCTTTACTCGGTGAGAGTCGCAGTGACTTCCTTGTTGTTTGCTAGGCTTCTCCTTGTGACCTTTTACACTTGAACACCTTTCTGAACCTTTGGTCGCTCTACACTACCTCAGTATTTTCTTCTCCTTATGAAGTTGTCACACGCTCCTGCTCCTGTTCTCCAGATGGTTGCTTCCTCCTACACACCAAACCACTGTTATCCTCATGCTCTTTTTCCTCTTCCTTGTCATCTTGCATGGGTTTAGAAGGCCTAGGTGCCAGGATGTTTTCCATAGTATGCTTCCCCTTTGGTGGTCCTGGGAGCATGAACTCGTTCTCTACATACTTATTATTTTCCATATTTGGTTTAAGTTGGAGATATATGAGCATGGCCCGATATCCCCAACAACAAGTGTTTCTAGTTTGATACTCAAAATCTCCGAGATAATACTCTCATTATAAGCATTCTTCCCTGGATATCCATACTTCTTTCGCAAGGTGTGGTATTCACAATCCACCTTGTCTGCATTAAATACTAACCTCCTTGTATCAGTGAACCGATGAATGGAAGCTTGAAAATACCATCTTTGTGAATGTGTATGGTAGTTTGCACCAAGGGCTCCATGATCCATCCACCATCGGAAAACATGCAGAAAAAAGTGCTGGTAAACAACAAACTGAGCCTACTTCCCCAATACTAAGGGTAACTCCTTTGGTATGTGCCACTCCTCTTCAAAAGCCTTATGAAGCTTTTCATACCACATATTTGCTCTCTCCTTTACCTCATCTCACATAGACCCTTACATAGACACTTGCTAAATCTTTCACTGAGACTTGTTATTCATGGGCTATTCCCATATATTTTCTTTTGGGCTATCTGGTACTCCAATCTCCATGAATACGAAAGAAAGTAAGACAAAACCAAAACTTATCTTACTTCTTGTGCACGCTTCCTTTACTATTTGTTTTGCAATAAAGTTGACAATGTTGTAAATAACCCTTGTGACATGCACTTTGCCACATGCAGCCACATTGAGTTTACTTATGACCAACGATATTGGTCATTCAATTTCGTAACCAGGTGAACTGTTTCTTTTACTACTAGAAAATCGTGTAATTTTTCTATGTCCATTCCATGTGGTCCTTTCTAGTATCCCAGTGCTTTGTGTGTTTCCAATACAACAACCTTGTCAGTTAGGTCATTTTTGATTTCCTCACCCATCACCTTTAAACCTATTACCGTGGTAATTAAAATGGGTGTTAGTCTTACCCTTCGCCCTACAAAATAGAAGAAGTCCTCATGGACTCAGCTCATCAGCCACCTATATAATGGTGCATATTTCTCAAAGTATGGGAGCTCATATAATTTGTAAAAACCAATTCTTTTCAGTAACTTCTCCCTGCGTCATCATATATCGGCATCCCATCACCAGTTCACCTGTCTATTCAGAGTTAAGTAAATCATCCAACTTCTTCTGATTGTCCTTGGTTTGGTGGTTGTACTCACTTATTTTTCTCTTTTGTATGTGGGAATCCCATTCCTGGCCCATAATTACTTCTTCAGGGTACTGCATCTCTGAAAAAATTGCTCTCAAGAGTCATCTCTTCCTCCTCTTCCACTACTACCTTCTTCTTTCCTTTTGTTGCTACTGCTTCCTTCTTTGGAGCCATTCTTCCCTTTGTGTTGTGTTTCTACACCTTCTTCTAGTAACTCTTTAATGGTTTACTTCAAACCCTAACCCGATTCAATCGTGCCCTAAATTGTAATCATGAAATCACATGCCCTAGCTCTACTTTGTCAATCTACTTCATTCAAACCCTTCTCCTACGGGGATACAAGCTTCTCCAATACACAGATCTACCTTTCACGCCTGGTTTTTCCCTCTTCACACCTTGAATCGCTTACTCAACTCTTCACACTTAGCTCTTTGTCGAATTCTCGTAGTTGTAAGGGTAGAAATGAATTCGCATCCTGTCCTTATATAGATTTTCAATTTTTGATGCATTAATTGCTCCTCCACCTACCAAATATTTCTCATTTATTGCTCAATTTTTTCATTTCCACGTAGTACATCTTCACGCCACAACTATAACCTTCGAGTGCACCTTCCTACCTTACGGTCACAGAGATTCTCTTCAGTAGCGCACTCTAAAGCACTGAGTACCTCGTCATTGCACCTTCTCCTGGTAGTTATCATGGCTGCCGCTTACCTCGCGTTATACTTTTCCTTCATTCATCTCCATCCTTGGTTACTTTTGAGAAGCAATCCTTTGTAAATCACCTTTAGCAACTTACTTCCTCAACATCCACAGCATTATACCTTCCAATCTTCACAACATTATACCTGGGAGTCACCAACAATCCACCCCATACTAAAAGTATGTGCAGTCCTCTACACATCAACATGCTTCATATTGTAGTTAGCTTCAGTGCGCAAGCACACTTATTACACAAAAACAAGAACTAAATTGACAAAGCATAGTGACAATGAAAGAAACACATTAAGGAAATGCAGAAAGGAAACCTAATCTATCTGGAAACACTGCCTTATTACAAACACCAAGAAGAATTATTTTTAGTAGGGCTTCAACCTAATCCTACTAAAGTAACCGGCACACCGTGTTCCATAAATTACTTCTAACCGGCAAGCACTGACTCGGTATGTGAGTTATAACATACAAACCCAACCAATGCACCTTGAGCTTCCTGACAAAGATAAAACTTAGAGTCATACAAAAGTACCATTTTTCTAACTCTGCAAGTTTCTTATCCTTGATATGCCTATCATGTCATGATTTCTAGCACACTTTCTCCTATTTCTAACTCCATCGTGCGCAATGGTACGATGCTCATCTAGTTGAACCATGTTCTCAATCTGCTTCTTCCAAAGCTTTCTCATTAGCTAGACCTTCAAAGTCTGCAAGCAATGCGCAAAGAAGGTAACATAATTTCTAGAACAAAAATACTTTGTCATCCCAATATTTTCATCCCACATCACAAATCTTGGTCAATGTGTGGCTCAAAATCTTGTTGAAAGCCTCAGTAGTTCCATTTTCCTGAGGGTGATAAGGTGTAGTCTTGTGGTGGGAAACCATAAACTCATCTAATTTTTTTTTGATTGTCTCATTTAAAAAATGGGTGCCCCTATCACTAGTTAAACTTAAAGGACAACCATACCTGGTAAGAACATTTTCCCATAAGAACCTTACTACTGTAGCCATTGTACAGTCCTTTGTAGGTGTTGCTTCTTCCCATATCGTAAGATAATCTATACAAGTAATGATATAGCATGATCTAGTCCTACGCGTAGCTAGTGAAATAGGCCCTAAAAAGTCTATCGCCCATTTCTCAAAGGGTTATGCACTTGTAATTGGTTGTAAAGGAATCTCATCCCTTTTTCTTGGTCGACCTAGATGCTGAAAATGGTCACATGCCTTACAATACTCCTTACAATCCTTATACAATGTTTCCCACCACAAACTAGCAAGTAGGATCTTTCATGTTGTAGCATCACCTGCATAGTGGCCACCTGCAATACCACCATGGGCTTCCTCCATTATATCCTTTCATTCATGCTCTAATACACAACGGTATAACACCTCATCTCTACCTAACTTGTATAAGTCACCACTGATTAACATGAATGGTGCCGCACGTATAGCAAGTTGCTTTTTCTCCAAGGACCTCATGCCTTCTGGTGTCATCCCCATCCTTAGGAAGATAGCAATGTCCTCTAATTTTGTTGGCATGTGTTGTAACCTATACAACTGTGCATCAGGCATGGTCTCTTCTATTGTTTGTGCTTCTTCACCTGATTGAACTCTAGACAAGTGATCCAGTCTAGAATTACTTTTCCCTAGTTTTACCACAACTGTAAAGTCAAATTCTTGAAATAAGAGTATCCATCTACATATGTGCCCCTGTAAGACGGGCTTGTTCACCAAATACTTCAATGCCATATGATCTGTATAAAACACAAAAGGTGTGGCCAATAGATACTTTGTCGAAATTTGTGTAAGGCATATATCATGGACAAAGCCTCATGCTCTGTAGTGGTATAATTCTATTCTACAGGGGTCAACTTCCTACTAGCAAAACAAATGGGATGATCAACTATACCTTCTCTAGGTTGAGCTAAGATAGCACCAATGGCCATGCCAGAGGCGTCCATGTGAACATGAAAAGGTTTATCCCATGAAGGAAAGTGCAAGATAGGTGTGGTAGTAAGTTTCTTCTTTAGTATCTCAAACGCGTGCTACTGTGACTCCCCCAATAGAATGTACCTTTCCCCTTGAGTAATTCTTCCAAGGGTGTAGCAAATTTGGCATACCCTTTTATAAACTTCCTATAATACCCTGTATGACCCAAAAATCCACTCACCTCACTCGACCGGCGGGTTCTTTCAAGCCTAAAATGACCGCAACTTTAGCTGGATCGACCATCAACCCTTCCTTATAGATTATGTGTCCTAAAATTTTGCCAAAGAGAGTAGCAAATATGCACTTGTTGATATTCAATGAGATAATCAACTATCTACATCCTTCAAACATTAAGTGTAGATTGTCACAATGATCCTTAATTAGCCCATAAACGGTCCAATCATCAAGATAGACCTATAAGAAGTCGTGAATAAAATCCTTGAATGCTTGCACCACAATCCTTGAGAATATAGAAATTGCATTCTTCAATCCAAATGACATCATAGTATAGGTAAAGCTTCCCCATTCAGTAGTGAAGGTGGTATTTTCTTGATCTTCCGGGTAATCCTAACCTGATGATACCCTGAGAACCCATCTGTAAATGAATATATCTCATGCCCAGCCACTCCTAATATTTCCTCTGTGAATGGCGTAGGGAAAGGATCTGTAACACATGCTACATTCAACTCTCTATAATAAAAAAATTTGAATCCTACCATCCTTTTTGATACTTATCACCATAGGACTAACCCATTCTGACTCATCCAATGGTCGAATGATCCCAAATTTCAACATCTTGTCAATTTCCTCCTTTACTTTCTCATGCAAATTGGGATTCATTTGATAAGGTCTCTTCCTAACAGGGCACACACCTTCCTTAAGATTTATCTTCATTTCTCCAAGTGATTTATGCATGCCTTTAAGTTCATGGTATCCTCTTGGGAATAAGTCCTCATAGTCTTAAAGTAACTCTATGATCTTTGCCACTTCTGACTCTGACTAGTAATCCCCAATTATCACTTCCTTAGGTTCAGCTTCTGTGCCAATATTTACCTTTGTTGTCTTCATAGGTTCATGATATGCGCGTGTATCTACATCCGCACTATCTAACACCTCACGTGCTCCATGTGAATGATCAACTTCCAAGTGCTCAACTTCCTCATCATCAATTATGTAAACCAACTTCCCCTTGTCTTTTTCCAGAGAAGCATGCTCAAGTAGTATGGTATCATCTACTTCTTCCTCAAAACGTGCCCCTGTGTCTTTCTCACCAAATAATACCTAAATAAGTTCTTCCTCTTTCCCACTATCTCCCATGGTTAAGCGCTTGATAAATCTTAAATCCTTGTTCACTAGTGGTGTAGATGAGAAGAATTCAAAAGTTTGGATCATCCCTGTAGTCAAATTCTACCAATTTCCAATGTCACGATGTAATTCAACATATACATACCAAGCACGCATACAACCTTGTAGAGTAGAATAAAACCAATGCACCCAAAGTGAGGGCAGTAATACTTCTTGTCTTATTGTCCAGAGTCTCTCACACCACTGGATATGATGTTGAACAGGTTGATCACCATGATAAGGGTAAATCTTTGTAGGTGCATTACTTCTTGAAAACCTGGTTGATAAGGCGGTCCCAATCTCTCCCCATTCCAAGATATTATCCCTATGAACCACCCACTAGCACGCTATTTTCCCATACAAAGTATATGATAACATATCTCATATTTTAATCTAGTCATCCCAGTTTTCCTCCATGGCCCGTAATAATCCATCCAGATCTTGAGATCCAGATATCGGGTACTTGGCGACCTATACATTTGACAGAGTGAAAACCCTTTTTACAAGAAACCACACACTTAACTTTGTGCCCCACCAATTCATAAGTGCTATGAGCCCAATTATCACAAGCAATCTTTGGTAGTATCACAAGCAATCTTTGGTAGTATCACCGATTGACCGAGAATATTCCCAATGAAGTATTCCTTCCTTAGATGGATCATTGACCTTTGGGTCTCGAATAGCGCATATATAAATTATGTTCAAGTCCTCTTCACTCAAAGGTTCCATATATGGTATGGATTTCCCATCTATTAACGATATTATGACCCTTTCCTCCTTGTTCTTGAAGCTGATATACCCCTTGTTAAACCTCAAATCAGCATTTTTGCATAACACCAAGGGCACCTAAGTAAATTTGGGAAGCTATCTGCTGCCGCAAGTGCTAACGCTTGAATTATCCTGTGAACTTGGCCCCTTGTATAGTGATAGATCCATCTTCAAAACTCCTATGGGAGTAGCTTTTGTTCTTTTTGCCATGAACAATACATTAGATGATGGATACAATGGAGGTCTCCCCATTTGTACCCATGCATCCAATGTAAGTACATTCACTTTCGCACCTGTGTCAATCAAAATATTGCTCAACAACCAACCATCCACAACAACATTCAAAGTGATCTCCTTGTCATAGTCAATGCTATCGGGGAGATTCACATGGAGTATTTGTCTTCCAGTCTCAGTTCCCATGCATGAAGTATTCCCCTTCAACCAATTTCCTAATAAAGGAATAATATTCTCCTAGCGCAACATTCTACATACCTCTCTAATGTCATCAATATCAAATGGGGATTTTTTTGTATCCTTATGCTCCAACTTCTCGAGACTTCTCTTTCAAACACTATATTTCACCTTGAAGGTTTCTAAGGACCTCCATAGTTTCCTGATAGACTTCTTTCTGATGAGTTGGATCTGGATACCTAGCATGCAAAACCTCCTCCCTAGTGATTGTCGATTTTGTTGCAATACCTCTTTCACGTGTGCCACCTCAGTTGTGTGGTTATCTTGACTATTACTACCTCGGGTTCTGGTGTTAACTTGGGCATCCACTAATTCTCTACCACACGTTGGATTCTAACCATCCTTGTACCTTTGTTTTCTTGCTTGTGTTGCTTACTGAGATGCTCATACAAGTCTAGACACTCTTCATAACTATGCCCCTTTCCACAAAATGAATAGGAAATATTTTGTGGGCATTCATGCCTATAATGGTCAGGTGAGCTGCATGTATAGCAAGTTCCTCGAGGGAATTCACCTCTTCCCCTACCTCATCCTCATCCTCCATATCCACCTCAATATCCTCGTACTTTTCCGTGACCTACTTCAAATATTCCATCATTCCTGTCATAGTGTGCTTGATTATAATCCCTATCCTGATGCTCATTCTTTCCTTTAGAACTATCAGCCACACTTGCCTATCGCACCCCAATATCAATGGCATCATGGATCTAGCTAATCAATCTACAATCTTTAGTATCATGGGTCGTGGACCTACAATTTTTACAAAAAGAGGATACATTCTTCCTGATCACACGTTGTAGTAAGGGGCAATGACTAGCATCATGATTCAAATGGAAAATCTCACAGTCTAACAAAATGCATGTACAGATCTGCGAGGGTAACTATCCTTGGTGTGGCCTTCCACTTCAAAATCTGTACACCATATTCCTGAGCGCGTCTCATGAGCTAAGTTTGCTGATAATTTCTCTAACTGTTTTACCATAGCTACTATCTGAGCCTCCAAGAATGGACTAACTCTAGTGTCAATACTCCCAACTGCCTTAGCGCGTAGAGCTACTTCCAATGCTTTGCGTGGGTTGGTATAAGTCTTATGTGACAGTGCTCTTCGAAATGGAGTAATCAATCCCCCTGACAAACCATTATGCATGCTGACTTGCATGTATATCATAGGAGAGTTTGGATAGAAGTGTTTTAAAATGGGCATCATACTCACGTACACTTTCAGTAGTGCCTTTCTTTATATCCTTAAGTGTACTTATACTCTTCTGCTCAAACTCTGGGATATGGAACTCTTTTAAGAAATCATCTTTCAATGCTACATAATCAATACAAGTTTGATTGGGATCAAACTTCCTATACCAGTTGTGCGCGTGTGCACCTGTAACATAGTAGCAAATTGACTTAATTTTCACTCAGAAGCCGTGATACCTTTCGCGTGCCACAATATTTCACACATATGAATATTTTCAGCAACATCCTCGATACCTCTGTACTCTGGGAGATGAAGAGACATCTCCATATAAATGTTCTGGGATTGCTGCGGGCCTTGACCACCTAACCCAGAACTTCCTTGGTTTCCTCTACCTCCAAAACCACTCGAACCAATTGAACTAGAACTATTCATATCTCCCGATCCTCCTCTTGAAGTTGGAATAGGGCCTGTAGATGCACTCCCCTATGTCCCGATAGTGGTACTATACTGGACCCCTACAGTCTGTGAAGTAGTCCTAGTTCCAGAGGTGAATCCCACATTCGGTGCACTCATATTCTGTGCAGATGATGAGCCTAAAAACATACCTGTTATCCAAAATTCACCCCAGGGTAATTTTGATAACATGCATTAGATTCTTCAGTCCCGAGCAAGTATATTGATTCAAGGCCCAAAATCCTGTTTGGGGCCCCTCGACCTTTTTCTAACTCTCCCATCCAAGAACAAAACCCAACGGATTAGAAAAGGTAAAAAATTGTAAAAACCAAGCTTGGGGCCAAAAAAATGAAGAAAATCGGCTAAGTCCTAGTTAGGGACAATTGGGACGTTGGGCGCGAATCGGCCGAAAAGCCAAGCACTGGCGGTGCATGCGCGTGCTTGGGACATTGGGACGCGTGGGGCACGAAAATCCGAATCGGCTGAAAATTGGGAAAAAATGTCTAAGTCTTGTTTCGCTCAATCGGGGACATCTGAGCCAAAGGTACGTGTGGGACGCGGATCGACCGGTTTAGTGCAAGTCGAGTCCATTTCAAAGTGATTCGGAGATATGTCCTGTGCAAGTATGGGACAGGTTGGGACAAAAGTATGTGGAGGACACGAATCGGCCGGGTTCAGCCCAAACAGAGGACTTTTGTTTGGGACATCTGGGCCAAAGGTACGCGGAGGATGCAAAATCTGAAAAGAGACAAGGAGGCCCGCGGATGAATCGAACGTGCCACGTGTCAAAGGAAGGTTAAAAGTTGCTAAGTGGTCGGTAATGGTTTTAAAGGGGAAAATGGAACAGAGGGCCCGAGCCGGGTGACACAGGACATGTGTCCTAAGGGAAGGGGAGTTCGGAGCTCGGGGAGAGATTTGGAAACTTAGAAAATTTTTGGCCAAAAAACTAAAAGGTAAAGGTTTTCCCCGCACCCCTGTCGACGAACCAAACGATGCCACGTGTCCCAAGTGGCAGGGCACGAGGTGAAAATGAATTTTTTTCCAAAGTGTAAGAAAAGTCAAAATTTTCAAGGAAAACCTGCAGAAAGGGAAGGAGAGAGAATTTCATGGTCAATCAGCGCCTGACATGTGTCATCCAAGTGGCAGAGCGCCGAAAAAATTCAAATATTTTTCCGCTGATCCGTTTTGGCCTATTTTTGCCCTAAATCTTCAGATCGCCATATCTTTCGATCCAGAGCTCAAATTTCCACGTTATTTATATCAATGGAAAGCTGGTGAAATTCTCTACATGATTCCAAGGTCAATCTTGCATTTTGGTTCAGTTTAGAGAGAGAAAATAAAGAAACATCTCTGGCGTGTGGTAATGGCCAGAACTGACGTTTCAACAACCAGCTTTAATGCAAAAACAGTTCACCGCTTTTGCTAGGGTTCTCACCCACCGCCATAATGAGATGACTTAAATACAACCTAGAAGTGGTTGGGGTAGATTCGGATTTCCTCTCTCTTCCCTCTCTCATTCTTCCTATAAATTGTAAGGAGGGGCTTCTTTCTAAAAGGTGGTTCATCTTTTCAGCTCTGCCCTCCCTTCTTTTCTTCTCCAGGGTTGAAAATGGAGTTTGAACCTCCTCCCCTACTTTGTAATGGTGTTTTTGCCTTTTACCATTAAAATGATGTTCTGTGCAAACTTCTGAAGCAACAAAAATGTGTTTCATGATGCATCTGTCCATCCTTGCTCATTTTTCGCTTGCTTTCTCCTTGCCTCTCTTCATTGCAGGTATTTGTGCACGTTTGAATGTTCATTGCAGGGTTGGACCTTTGTTCATGGAGTTTTGGGACATTTTCTGTGTGAAATCTATCCTTGGGCATGTGATGCATCTGTCCATCCTTCCCATTGCTCACCTCTCCTTGTTCCATGGCGGTTTGATAGATGTTCAACATTCTCCTTCTCTGGTGTATCACCGTTTTAGTGTAGGCTCTGTTTTCCCTTTTCTCTCTCTCTCTGTCTCCTTGGCATGGTTAGATTAGGTTTAGATTAGCTTGCCTGCACTGGAATAGCTTGTGGTAGGTAGTTTAGGAAGAGGAACCAGCCTTCTCTGGAGATTCCTTTCTCATTTTCACGAGTCCCACACTCAAAGAAAGGATTCAATGTTGTGCAATCACACTGGATGCTAGAGTGATCAACCTAGAAATCTGATCAACATCCAGGGGTGCTGTGATTTTGCATCAACAGTTTTGGCACGCCCGGTGGGACCTTAGAGGTCTTCCACTTCATCTTTTGCAGGTTGGTGTGTTCCTGTGAAGATTTCAGCCTTTGGAGGCACTTGCAAACACATCTGGCGACTCCATCTGATCAACAACCCATTTCTGAAGTTGCAGACCCATTTTTCATCCATTTCCATCCATATTTCTTTCCATCTCTTTCATTATTTTCCATTCCATGAAGTTGTGCAATCATGACTTCATTTCCATCATGGAATTCACATTTTCAACAACAACAACAATGTTTCCCACCTCCAACATGTTTTTTAAATCCTCCAAATCAGCATTTTGAACAAATTCAAAATCAGCATACATACCCATATGAGCAGCAATGCCAAAATCAGTTTGGCTATGGAGCTTTCCAAGAGCAAGAGTATGCATATAATGAAGACAATCAGATGCAAGATGCTGGTCTGTTGGAGAAAATCCAAAAGATGGAGGTAAAGATGGTGCAGTCCAGAGCAACAGCTCAAATGAGAGCTTTCAGAATTGGTTGCAAGACTCCTTGTCCATGGGGAGGCCCTTTTCCAAGACACTTTAGCCCTCAGGAGAAGCTGGACTTCATGATGAAGATGCTGCCCAACTTGCACAATGGACAACAGAAATAGAGGCCTATACACTTGTTGTTGAACAACCTTGTCAATGGGTAAGTTCTACACCATCATCTGGTTTTTCTCTTCCCATTACTCAAGAAGCACCATCTCATTTGGAATTACAAATTCTAAACTCCCCATCTGATGTCCCAAATATTGATCCCATGTCTCCACCTCTCGCCTTCTACCACACCTCAATTCTTCCTTCCTTTTTCCTTCCAAACAGTCATCCCCTCCACAAGAGCTAAAAGAAATATGCTCTCCTCCAAAGAAACAAGAGTTTCTACCTCCACCACCACAAAAAAATTTCCAAATCAATTGAGTTACAATCCACTTCTCCTCTTGCATTCCCAAATCCATGTTGGGAGGATGAAAAGCAAAATGCCACCAAGGAAAACAACAAGCAAGAAGAGGAGCCCAACAGAAAAAGAAATGACAAACAACTTGAGGGTTTGGGCTGCCAAATTTGGGATGACAAAGATCCCCTTGATGGTTAAACCTACAGAAGAGGCTGAGGTTGAAAAAATGGTGGTTAAGACTGATTTTGTGGCAGCATAAGAAGAGGAAAAAGAAGAAGTAGATCAGTAGTCAGTTTGCTCATAAAGTAGTGTCCATGTTGGCACTCTATTTGAAGGGAATGCTGATCCAATTCAAGTTGCACAATCAGCCATAAAGGAAGAAATCTCAGAAGAAGATCTTGCAGTCCCAACTTGTCCTCTAGAGCAGCAGATTGAAGAGTTTGACTTGAAAAACTTCATGCTGGAGGAAGAGTTCAATCAAGAGCAAGATTGTCTTCAAGCATTGGAGGAAAGAGAAGTGCTCCAAATCCAAAAGAAGAGGAGTAAATTCTAGTTGTGGAGGAGAAAATTGCAGATCCAAGGGCTTTGAGCACAAAGCAGGCTACATGAGAACCTTCAGTTCTTCTTTCTACTTCACCTCTCTCAAGTTCTAGTACTAAAGAGGAGTTTGATCTCTCAAACTCAATGTTGGAGGGTGAAAGAAACCATGGTAGTCAAGTTACAGATCAAGAAGACACCATGGAGGAAGTGGAGCATTTGCAGCAGGACAGCCATGAGGTAGTTTATCTGTCAGATTTGGAGGATGTTTTGATGGAGAAGAGCCGGTTGAGTTTCCACCATTCTCTCTTTCATCATCCACATTCCAAACACTTGAGTCTCACTTGTCATGAAGGAGAACATTCATTTGTAGTAACTTGCATCTTATAGCAGCTCTTTGGAACCAAGATTGGAAGATTTAAATCTTTCATGTTCTTCATTGGAGGAAGAGAAAGGGCGATGATTCTACCATTGCTTTGTCACACCATCCATTCAGAGGGTCTACAAGAAGACTCCATTTTTGGAGTTGAAAATCAGAGCTATGGGCATATCAAATAGACCATACCTTGCCCAATCAGGTATTTAGCTTCATTGGAGCCAAAGGAGAAGTCACAACCAGGTCATGCTTGCTTCGAGCATGAGGGTGAGCTACAAAGTACCAAGGATCAGCTGTCATACCTCTTCAATCCAAATGCAAAGAAACTAAAAGAGGTATTGAATTTGCCTTCAGCTGATACCTTGATGATTTGGGTGGAAGACTAGCTTCTTGTTGATTTTCCATCCATCCAATCAGCCATGTTCAATGCCAAATCAGTTACATGGTTGCCACTTTTGAGAAAGGGAAGCTATTTCTCACAACCAATTGCAGGGTTTGTTTAGCTTGCCTTTGCTTCCAGTTAGAATAGAGTAGGTAGGTCTACTTTTAGTAGAAGAAGTTCTTGTGCACACTCTGCATGTTCCATTTGGAGCATGTATGATTTTCAGATTACTGTACATAGTTTTGTGGTGCTGGTTTTGCTCTTGCATACCCATTTCAAAGGGCATTTTGGTGAGAATGACTCCATTTCAGTGGGTTTCAAGCGGTTCAGAGGGAAGTTTTCAAAGTTCAGATTAGTTTTCAGGCTACTACTCATGACTCCATGCCCAATGGATTGCTTCAGGATATTGATCCTTCATCTAACAGGCAGATAACCCCACTAAGTCACCAAAACTATTATCCAAAATTCACCTACATGGTAATTTTGATAACATGCATTAGATTCTTCAGTCCCGAGCAAGTAGATTGATTCAAGGCCCAAAATCCTGTTTGTAGGGGCCCCTAAGCTTCTTTCTAACTCTCCCATCCAAGAAGAAAACCCAACGGATTAGAAAAAGGTAAAAAAATTGCAAAAAACCAAGCTTGGGGCCAAAAAAATGAAGAAAATCAGCTAAGTCCTAGTCCGGGACAGTTGGGACGTCGGGGCGCGAATCGGCCGAAAACCCGCTAGGCGGTCCACGCAGCAGTTGGGACATCGGGACGCGCGGGGTGCGAAAATCCGAATCGGCCAAAAGTAGGGAAAAAATGTCTAAGTCTTGTTTTGCTCAGTCAGGGACATCCGGGCCAAAGGTACGCGTGGGATGCGGATCGGCCAGTTTAGCGCAAGTCACCCATTTCAAGGAGGTTTGGAGATATGTCCCGAGCGATCCGGGACAGGTTGGGACAAAAGTACGCAGAGGACGTGAACCGGCCGGTTCGGCCGAAATAGAGGACTTTCATTTGGGACATCCGGGCCAAAAGTATGCGGAGGACGCAAAAGCCGAAAAAGCCGCCAGCCAATGGAATCTCGCCACGTGTCTTCACCGCAAAGAGGGACAAGGAAGCCCGAATCGAGCGGTTTGGAGATATTTGTCCCAGACAGTTTGGGACATCCGGGCGAGACGCACGGGACGTGCAAAGGCGAAATGGCCAAAAAGAGACAAGGAGGCCCGCGGATGAATCAGAACATGCCACGTGTCAGAGGGAAAAAAGTTGCTAAGTGGTCGGTAAAAGTTTCAAAGGGGAAAATGGAACAGAGGGCCCGAGCCAGGTGACACAGGACACGTGTCCTAAGGGGAAGGGGAGTTCGGAGCTCGGGAGAGCTTTGGAAACTTAGCAAAGTTTTGGCCAAAAAACTAAAAGGTAAAGGTTTTCCCCGCGCCCCTGTCGACGAACCAAATGATGCCACGTGTCCCAAGTGGCGGGGCGCGGGGGAAAATGAAATTTTTTCCAAAGTGTAAGAAAAGTCAAAATTTTCAAGGAAAACCCACGGAAAGGGAAGGAGAGAGAATTGCACGGCCAATCAGCACCCGACACGTGTCATCCAAGTGGCAGAGCGCGAAAAAATTCAAATATTTTCCCGCCGATCCGTTTTGACCTGTTTTTTGCCCTAAATCTTCAGATTGCCATATCTTTCAATCCAGAGCTCAGATTTCCACGTTCTTTATATCAATGGAAATCTAGTGAAATTCTCTACACGATTCCAAGGTCAATCTTGCATTTTGGTTCAGTTTAGAGATATAAAATAAAGAAACATCTCTGACGCGTGGTAATGGCCAGAACTGATGTTTCAACAACCAACTTTAATGTAAAAAACAGTTCACCGCTTTTGCTAGGGTTCTCACCCACCGCCATAATGAGATGAGTTAAATGCAACCTAGAAGTGGTTGGGGTAGATTCGTATTTCCTCTCTCTTCCCTCTCTCATTCTTCCTATAAATTGTAAGGAGGGGCTTCTTTCTAAAAGGTGGTTCATCTTTTCAGCTCTGCCCTCCCTTCTTTTCTTCTCCAGGGTTGAAAATGGAGTTCAAACCTCCTCCCCTGCTCTGTAATGGTGTTTTTGCCTTTTACCATTAAAATGATGTTCTGTGCAAACTTCTGAAGCAACAAAAACGTGTTTCGTGATGCATCTTTCCATCCTTGCTCGTTTTTCACTTGCTTTCTCCTTGCCTCTCTTCATTGCAGGTATTTGTGCACGTTTGAATGTTCATTGCAAGGTTGGAGCTGTGTTCATGGAGTTTTGGGACATTTTCTCGTGTAAAATCTATCCTTGGGCTGTGATGCATCTATCCATCCTTCCCATTGCTCACCTCTCCTTGTTCCATGGCAGTTTTGATAGATGTTCAACATTCTCCTTCTCTGGTGTATCACCGTTTTAGTGTAGGCTCTATTTTTCCCTTTTCTCTCTCTCTCTCTCCTTGGCATGGTTAGATTAGGTTTAGATTAGCTTGCCTACACTGGAATAGCTTGTGGCAGGTAGTTTAGGAAGAGGAACCAGCCTTCTCTGGAGATTCCTTTCTCATTTTCACGAGTCCCACACTCAAAGAAAGGATTCAATGTTGTGCAATCACACTGGATGCTAGAGTGATCAACCTAGAAATCTGATCAATGTCCAGGTCTTTGTGATTTTGCATCAACAATACCCCCAAAGAATAACGAAGTTGTCTGTGCTGCCATTGATGTACTTGCTGTCTGACTTGTTTCTACTCTTTCACTTCCTAAATGAAAACTTTGTTTACCTATTGTACTAGATACTAGAAAACCAAGCACAAGGGCTAGGTCAGCAGGTTGGCTTAGATGCACACCCGTGGCCCAGGTCATATCTGTTGGTGCACTTCCATGTGAGGCTGAAGAGGGTTCTCTGTCATGATTTCCTAGATGGGGGAGTTCTTGATGCTCTAGCTCTTCTTCATCCTCATGAGCCTCAAATCCTTCACGAGCCATCTCTCTCCACAACGCCATCCATTCTGCAACTTCTTGCTTCTTCCATAATTCCCTCTTGCGTGCCTCATCATACTTCAGCCACCTCTCTTCCCTTTGTCGTGTTGCCGCTAGGTCTGCCATCTTTCACCAATCCTGTTCCTACCCCCGCGCATGGAGATTTTTAACTTTCCATGGGCTTATCTTCCAAGTTCAATGTTACCATCAATATCTTGATCACCAACAGAATACCTTACAAATACGTCCCTCTAGGATACCATAGGAACTGGAACTCAGCTACCTCTGGGCATGAATAAGTCGAAATTGAATACTCCAGAATATAGTTGTTTAGAACACTGTGAAACCAGGTATCTACTGTGCGAGTCCAGATCAAGTCAACATCATATAGTGTTTGAAATTCCTCCTGTGTCCAAACAAGTGTGCGATACCTCTAATTCTGCTTAGACACATATGCAATCAACCACTCATATAATTCTACGGGAAAGATAACAAAGAAGCTTTCGTATAAACTGTCATACAAATTCTGCTCTACCCAAGTGCATGCGTTAAATCCAGATCCAGTGCTAAACCTTCGTGCGTATTCTTCCTCCAGATCATGAATCCACTCTTCAATGCTTGCCAAAGTTAGTCAGTATGTCTTCATCGTGAACCATCCTGAAAACAACTAAAAAGAGGTCCCAACAATGGAACCACTGATGCAGCCTAGAATTCTCAGATAACGACTAGTCACACTTTGGAACATCACTCAAAGATAGGCTAAGCGCTCACCAGAGCGTGCCAGGTACCAAGTCCCTCTTTAGGGTTGTTGTAGTAGGATGGTAGCATGGTGAAGCGATAAGGACATATAGTTAGAAACTAATCCATCATTACATAGTTATACCAAATCCGCTCTATAAAGGCATGCATTTAAGTATAAATAATAAAAAAATCGCATACAATGATAACATATATAAGACACTTTGGTTCTCCGCCAATATTCTTCATATATTAAACATGACAACAATACAGAGGCTTGATACAATAATAGTCATGTGCGCATGGATCTATTACAATTATCCAGTCTCATGCACTCATGAATCTCTAACCCTTCAACACGGTATATCAACTAGGTGATTCATCTAATATATATAGGGTGGGGAACTTTCCCTTCACTGCTAACTATGCCAAAAATAGGTCACACGCTAATAATAGCCACACATCGTTTACAATTATAGCCATACATGCAAGTATGCTATCTATAGATCACTTACAATTAACTAGAGTGATGAATCTATTCTTGGATTACTTCCATGCAAGAGTGCTTCGATATGATCCTCGAAATATAGACAAAGTGTGGCATGCAAGTCTCAACATCGCTTTGTGTGTTCTCGTGATGCCACCTCTCGAAAATAGACTTGATCTACCAAATCGGCTAAGTCCTAAAAGTCTGACTTTGCACCTCCGCATACAATGCCTACCTATTCCTTCACGCCTTCTATCTCATCCTATTTTTCTACGCGGACTTTGTGTGTGAGTTCTGCTAAGTGTTTTATCTGATCAACACCTATGGTCTAGTTGACGAACTCCTTGTGTCCCGGTTATAGTACTTGAACTTGAAACCCACTATCTATATTGTCAAAAACCTACATAAGTACTTCTAATGGTCTATGCGCCAATACCTTGTCTTTTTATGAACTCAGTAAACAATTACGAAAGAGAATGGCCAAACATTGACACTTGTTGCCTTTGTCATGTGTGTGTTCCTTGTATGCTTTACTACGAAGATGAACTAGTCCAACTTGTCTCTTCTTCACTATACAAAGATGCTTCCTCTCTACCTTCACTACTCTACCTTTCAACTACCTTTGGATCTGGAACACCAAGCACAAGGGCTAGGTAACTAGGATGAGTTAGATGTTTTCCCATAGTTTTCATTCTCTCCTTTGATGTGATCTCATCCGAAGTCGATGGGGACTCTCTATTGCACTTTCCTAATGTCGGGAGGACCCGATGTTCTAGCTCTTTGTCTTCCACAATAGCTTTAATACCTTCGTGAGCCATCATTCTTTTCAACCGTAATGCTTGACTCAATTTCCCTCTCTTGAGCTTCATTATACTTTATCCATCTTTCCTCTCTCTTTCTATCTTTTGTTAAGGCCTTCCATCCTTCTCTACACCTAATCCTTTCCATGCGTTCGGTGGGGATTTATCTAGACATAGGTAATCTCTCCAATCCTAACTCTATCATCAAGATCTTGATAGCTAATGGTATAACATGCAAATAGGACCCTCTCGGTTCGCATAAGAACTGATACTCAACTTCCTTTGAACAATAATATGTGGTAATTACATACTCTAATGTATAATTGTGTAACACACCTACCCACTAATGATCTACAACTCTAGTCCACTTGTAACACTACTTTTTACAACATCGAAACTAGGAATATTTTTTGTAACTCATTAATTATAGTTAATGCCTTCACAGAATTTATCACACAACAATTAAATTCTATCATACAATGGTGATTAATCCCTTAAGTTATCTTATGCTGAAATGAGTAACAACATTACACTATTACAAGCCAATATACCCAATATATCATTTGGTTATACCTTTCTAAAGGCACAAAGAATCGTGTTTATATTCTTAGTGTCATCTTCCCGATCACTACATAGTTTAAAAGAAGAAATGATGATGGAAAATGCAACCACTCATTTTCACCACTATGTGCATAGTTTATAGCATTGTCTTCAGCAAACTTTGTCTTCATGGCTACACATAATCCACTTGAAACTTGTCTCTACATTCACCGCACAAACATCTCATTCATAGTATTGGGATTCATTCCATTGTTTAATTTATTAAGTTCATTGTTACTTTACTTAAGTATTCATTAATTAAAAATTTAAACACCGAAGCTACAATTATCGTAACTTCGAATTCGAGTCATGCGGATCATTCCAACACCACTTTCGGATCCACAGTAGTAAAAGGTACATTCACATAAATACCTAAGTCATTATGTGACCATCCCTCTCCCTGTATCCATCTCGAACCGATGCAAGTATGAATCGCATGAGACAAAAACGTGTCCCGATTCATGTCTTCATGTTCATTGCTTCGTGCCATTTAAATCGTGATAGAGATTTGTATTGGTCTCTTGAGACATTGCATAAAGTGTGTACCTTTTACAATACAATAATTAACTATGTCAGAGTTTAGGATATACGGCTATGTTTAGTCTCGTATAGTGCTTAAATCATTTTGTAGCATCCTTTAAACATTATTACGGCTCAATAAAGCAGTACTAAGTTTATTTAGAAAATTTATGTCATATACGAATGTGTGTTCCATTTCATGAGTTATTAATGTACTTTTGTACACGATTATTCTATGTCATACCTCCTTTCATACTGCAAAGTGTAGTGGTATCGGGTTTGTTTACATGTCAATATGTCATAATTTTTTGCGGTGCAAGTTCCTTCCATTAAAGGACAACGATTCAATTCACAATTATTCTTACATAGTCTATTTTAAGTCAACATACTTATCCCAAACATAGGTACATCTTTTCTTTTACTATTTCTTTAATAGTCTTTCATATGTTCATTACACATTACTTGATCACATTAAATCAATTAAGACAATTTGGTACTATGGTATTGTATCTAGAAATCACAATGTCATTTTACACTTAAATTTACATACACCGAGTTGTAGGTTGCGATGTATATTTACGTCTAACAGATCTTATTAACTTCATTAAGAATTGTGCTAATTTACTTATTATAACCACCTCTTTCCATGCATAGGCATTAGGTCATATTTCCTTGTTTATATCAACCGTCCACAAAGAAGCTTAATGATAGTAAAAAAACATGCCATTTCACAACATGATCTAATGATCTAACACCAATTAATAACTCGGATTAATTACATTGGTTCTTAGTCAAAATAGAGAGACTATCTTAAATATGCAAATATACAAAAATCCCCATGGATTTATTTATCTCAAGCGAAATCATACATTTTAAGTCAAATGCTAGAACACTCTTCACATTCATAGAAATAGGTACAAATTAATCAATGCATCAAGCAAGCCAAAATCTTCATTCTTTTATCAACTTGAAAGTTTCCCTCGACCCTACAACTAAAAAATAATATACAAAAATGTACCGGATCAGCTCTAGAAAAACTAGCATGGAGTCATAACTCGAATCATATTGCATATTGTGAAACTTAGTATATTAACTAATTATCTAACCTCTAACTAATACAACAAATCCATACCGTAATCAAATCTAAGCTCAATAAGTCCGAAGTGACCCTAAAATCTTATATAACTTTTGTTTTGTGATCAATTAAACCATCACATATTCCAAGCACGTGTACCAAACACAAGTTAACGTAAATTGCAACTATACCTGCAATCATAATCAAGAGAGTCTTGAATAAATTATTGCAAGAAGGACCAAAATCCAACCTACACCGCAATGCCAAGAATTCCTATGGGTTTCATTTTCCATTCAATAAACTTTTATTACAAACATTATTAGTTTTAAGTTACAAGGAGGATTTTACGGTTAAGTTGTTACCGAGCAATTTATTAAGGTAACCCAGATAGCTGTCAAAACTAGTTATGGGTGAAATTAACCCATCTCCATCGATCTACTAGCCAGGTGCATCCTTCATTCAAGAGAGAAGACTGGTAACAGAAAAATGAGTGGGGTAACCATTACATATGAAAAGGAATTCGTTCTCCAAGGAACATCGTCAGACACGCCTCAAAGGAGCTTGCAAGCAGGAACACACTCTGTATCAATTTCCTTTCGATACAGTGTTATGTGGGATATAGTTTCTTGACCAATTTTAAAAGAATATAAGCACCCAAAACTAAGGTTGCGGTCGCCGTTCGTTGCAAATGACCAGTGATAATACGGTCACATTGACATGCCAAGAACGATTTCCCATTACAAAACTAGATTTACTCATAATATCACTGCTATTACTTTTATGGGATGATTTCAGTACTTTAGACAAGCAAAAAAAATTCAAGCAACCAAACCCGCATACCTTGTATACGGTATGATTTTTATCAACTCAGATCAAGTTATCTCGTTACAGATAAGGATTTCCATTTCTCATAATGAAAAATACATAAGAGTGATGAAACCATGCCTTCAAATTGGTGAGCTTATTTAACTAAATAATCAACAGTAACATTTCCACTCGAAACCATGCCTCTACTAGTCGTCTCAGCAAATCAAGAACTCAAGCAATCATCTTCCTCCCATACTTGTACAAAATTTTCATCTTGTTTAACATGAATAATAGGCAAATATTTCACAGCAGTTATAATTAAATCCCTAACAACCCATAATCTTTCTCCTGCCCATACATAGCTCCAAAAGGGAGAACTCAAAGATCAAACTGGAACAAGCTAAAAATCAAAATGAGATGCATGCGATTAGCTTCTTCAAGAAGCTTCATCTTTTTTAAGGGGGTTGAATGCACATTCAAATAGTTCCATGCCGTGGATATATTTAATTAATACAAATCTTCTCTCCAACTTGGCGATGGAGCAAATCGCTCGGCTTTAAACAATAATCACTCTCTATGATTTGCATGGGTGGATAATGACCACTTAGATGATTTAAACAATTAAAAACATTAAGACCTTATTAAAGGTTACATGATTGATTTGACCATTCGTAGTTAACATTCCAAATGGCCAATAAGTATAGTGGGCTCTATATCACTACCTTCTACATGCTGATAATTAAATTTATCAATTAAGTTACGCACCCTTTCCAATAGTTTAAGACTATAATGTAAAACAAGATACTTACCTTTTATCTTATTTAACAAAATCCTGTCACACTTTGTTAAAAATAACCCACTTGAGACCCAAGAAACAATTTAGGATTAGTTACTGAAAAATATGGAATAAATTTTTTTGTTTAAAAGAGTCTACTACCAGGTTGCAAGACAACGGTTGTCGCTAACAAGTTCCAGATCAATTCTAATCCACTAGAATATACTTTTCTTTTATTAACAATAATTAGAGGTCACAAGGTCCAAAATTAAGGGTTAGAAGTTTCAATTAGGTTCAGAGGGTAAATTATCACCATACCCACTCTCTAATAGGCTTAAAGTTTCAACTTGATTTTTCTCACACTTAACACATTCAAAAATTCCCTAAATCATTCCCATTGGATAGGAAATTTCCTCACCTTTCCATTGATATAAAGAAGTCCTCCTAACTCCTCATAAAACTCAAGTTATGGGCGGCGGGCCTTGGGGTGAAAATTTTCCCCCAAGAGCGAGCCTACGGGCCCAGGGGTGAAAATTTGCCCAAAGGGTGGGTTGGCGAGCCGCGGGAGACTTTTTCAAATTTTCCCGCGCGGGGTGAAAAACCGATTTTGCCCCTGCGCCCCTGCGGGTCCGTCAGGGACACGTGGCACCCTCCAAGCCAAAGCGGGGAAAAACAAGGGAAGGCAGGGCGGTGGAGATGTTTGAGAGAATTTGCCAAAGGGGGGTAAAGGGGTAAGTTGCACACACGGGCCCGCGCGTCTGCGGAAATGATTTTTCCAAGGCAAGGGCGGAAGTGCGGGGCTGCGGAGATAATTACAAAAATTTTCCAAAAACAAATTTTCTCAAAAAAAGATAAAGTTTCAAGGGTTCCGCCCCTCCGTTGTGCCACGTGGCAGGGATTCATTGGCTATGGGATTGCAGGCCAGCAGAGGAAACTAAGACAAATTTCTGAATTTTTTTAAAAACGCCAAGGAAGAAAATAGTGTCGCGCCTTCGCTGTTGCCTCGTGAGGACACGTGGAAGCTTGATTGGGCTGCGGGCGGCGGAGAAAAAAATTTTCCAAAATTTTTCCTAAGTTCCAAGGGAAAAATTTGGGCCGCGGGCCCACCAAGGAAATTTTTTCCTAAAATTTTAATGTCAGTGAAGAAAAATTCAGAAGGCCATAACTTTTGATAGAGAGCTCAAGTTTGGGAAAACGAGGACTTTCTAGAAAGCTCTCGATGCCCTCTTTGCAAAGGAGTCATTAATTTTAGATTTTGATAAATTTTAAGGGGTCAATCTCATGAAAACATTCTGCAGGATTTTTAAAAGTAAATGTAAATTTTAACTTATAAATTTTGTTCAAATTTGATCTTCTCCTTCACTTAACATGTCAAAACAGGACATGGAGGATTATTCTAAGAAGGATTTAGGATGCATTGGAAGGTAATTTTGTTTGATTGATTTCAAATTTGAATTTTTATAACTTCGGCACTAAAAGGGCGTGAAAAGGTTTGGGCCCGATTTTGCAATGTTTTAAAATATTTCCTTAAGTGTTTTAGTCTACTTGGAATCATTTTTATCACCTTAAGATCAATTTAATATTTCATTTGTCTTTTATAGCTTGCAGGGTCGTTCTGATTAATATTTGATAAAAAATTTACAAGTATATAGTGGAATAAAAGATGGAGTTTATACAATTCAAAACAAGGATTAGTCTATGCCTTTTGCTATACTATAACAACATTGAATTCATTCCATGCTTGTTTAAAGTAGTTATCTTTCCTTCAATCAAAATGTAGAAACAAAAATGTAGATTCTATTCTTTTCCAATCATGCATTTCAACAAGACAGGACAATGCATTTTCTTCATACATACTTCCTTCTTCCAGTTTTCCAACCAGGGATTTCAAATACAAAATTTTAAATATAACAATGCCATTCTAAACAAGGTAAGACAACTTCCATAAGTTCAATGAATCTTTTACAATTCTTTTCATATATATATTTCAAAATACAGCATACATAATACATGTCTTTCTTTTCTAATAACATAATTGAATACAGAGCACAACTCTTTTACATTTCAAATTTCAACTTTTTTTTTTATTCCTTCCCAAAATTCATCATACAAATTACATTTCCTTCACATTATTTCAAAGCAAAAACAAATTCTATCTCTTTTTCATTTCACTTTACAAATTTCATAATCCATACATCCTCTTTCCATTTCAAAACATTTACAATACATCCACTTCAAAGTGGGAAAGGTTACAATGGGATTTCATTTCACATGGACTATCAAACTGTCTTTCTCCTCTGCTCCAGAACAACAACATGAATTTCTCCTTTTGGATCACAAAAAAGGCAGGGGAAAGGCAACGCTCTCCACCCAACCAAGACATCCAATGAAGAGGAGAAGCCATCCTTCTTCATTGGCCCCGAGCCCCAACCAAAATGTAATAAGAAATGTATTTCAACTCATGGCAACAACAAGCTTCCACATCACAAAGTAATCTTTCAACATGCACATTTCAAATTAAAAACATAGTCCAAACAAAACAATAGTTTACAACTGCATTGAAACATTAAGATAGAACTCAGGCTTCATCATGCAAGCCAAAGGAGCAAGAACTATGGGGGAAGCTGCTTATGCCTCCCAATGGGAATTGGGTATCCACCTGTAACAAACCACCAATATAAATCATCACACATATCCTTATGCCCCCACAATCCCTCCTTATGCCCCCACAAATTTCCTTATGCCCCCCACAAAGTAAGAAATGCAAGCTATTTCTTTTCCATGGTGGATCCCAATCCCAAACTCCCTCCACAAGAATTCTGATGCCACTGGCATTCCCTTATGCCCCCATGGATTCCCCATAGCCTTCTCCTACACCATTCATAGGTAGTCTACCCAACCAGCCAATAAACACACAAAACATTCACCATTCACACAAACATAAAAAGAAATAAAATCATATATGAAGGGCTAAGCTCCTACCTCTCCATAGTAGATTTTGTTCCAAAACCACAAGCTTTCAATGCCAAAATACAGTTCCAAAATCAGCAATGCCCAAGTATGAAATGCTCTCCAATCTCCTTCAAAATCGACAAGAGCTCCAAACACCAAAAAAAATTCACCCCAAGGAAGCATTCCAAAATTTCAACAACCCAAAACAAAGCAAATAATTTCAATTTTATAGAAGAGGATGAGGTGGATCCATGTAGGATGCCACATCACACATCCTCAACTCTAACACAAAAGTCAAATTCATTCTCCAAAGCGCAATAAAGAGGTGAGTGAATAATATGACAAATAAACTTACTCACTCCAAAAGCCCACACCCGAAAGGACTGAATTTAATAAAATGTAAGAAGAGTGCAAATAAAACTTACAATTTGTCTTCCCAAAATGCATTAAAAGGTCTAAAATCAGCCCTCCAACCATAGGTATGGTTGGTAAATAAAATTAATAGGTATGTGACAAGTTTTACTTGTCCCAAAATCCTCCAAAATCAGCCTCCAAGGACAATTTCAAATTTCCAAGGAGGTGGAGTGTTTCATACTCTAAAATATGACTTACACAATTCTTACACATACTTACACATCACTTACCACATTTAATACAAGAGCCAACAACTTCTATAATTACTTTCTTATATCCCAAATTTGATTTATTTATTTATTTTAACAATATGATTACTCACATTAATTCTCCACAATTAAAAGAATCATGAAAGGGGTAAATGCATCACAAAATAAACACATGCAAACAATAGTAAAAAGGAACCACATTAATAAAATACACAAAGCCCCTTGGTCACATTCAAAGGTAATCCCCCCATGGGAATCCCTAACAAAATATACAACACACACAACAAATACAGTTGCCATGGTGACCTTGTTGAATTCATCTAGAATTCTAATGTGGTTGGTCTCCAATCCCCCAATGTTTGTTGTGATAGTTTAACCTGCAAAACAAAAATACCTCCTTTGGCCTCATGGCCATATCAAAACATCCAACATGATATAAATATAATCACAAAATCATCTATACATATGAATCACAACAACATCAAGGCAATCAACAATATCACTTACAATTTATATCAACAACTATATCATCATCATATAATGTCCATTTTCTCGATCTACTCACAATATCCAAAAATCACATGTTCGAACAACATTCATAATATATCCATGTCAAATAGTATAGCATCATCCACATATAAAGTGTCTCTAATAATCATCATGCATTATAACTAAATAAAGATCAACAATAATCTACGATCCAACATATAACATCATACTAAATCAAAACTATAATAATGTCCATAATGCAATCAACGATTGTCAAGATCGATGATCAAAGGTGTCGAAGGAAGTGGGCACTACAATCCCTTTACAATATTATCCAAGGTATATGACCTTATAGTGTCATAATATTTAATTTTAGGTTTGCCCATCGAGAATCAACTTCATTAAACCCCTTTAAGTATTGCCTAATATTATGGCTCTATTCTAGCATTCCGCATAAACGACATGTTAAAATGTCAAGCATCAAGAAGGTTACTCCTATTCAAATCAAGGTTTACAACTTTGTTAACTAACATCAAGATAAACATATTTCATCTTACCCCCTCTTTATTGCCTTGTCACTACTTTCTCGAATAACCATCAAGTCAACATAATAACTTAAGTTAATTATAACTTCTTAGCAAGATAATTTAACAAATACCTTTACTTGACGAACTTGATACCCCTTTTTGGTTAGTGGGAGAGACCTTCATTTTTCTTCATGGTCTATGACTGATATATCAAAAGAATTTAAGACCATTAAATCATCATGATCATAATGATTACCATGTTGTCATCTTACTAATAATCTTGCCTTTGTGATGAATGACCATCACGATATCAATTAAAAATAGTTAAGAAAGATAACTAAAATTAGTAACTCTCATCATGGAAATAATTCTAAACTCCTTACGAGAAGTGGAGGAATTGTTGTCCAAAATAACTCCCCTAGTTATTTTGAAAACCTACATCCCCATTTTGGCTCTAAATTTCCTTGTTCCAGTGCGTGCACACTTTAGTTGTCCTCCTAACACAATTACTTGGTTGTATTTCCTCACACACTTATGTGTGCTCCTCCTTTCTGCACCTTCCATCTTCCCTTCCTTTTCCTTTATCTCTGTTCCATTTTATCTCGTGAAAACTCTCTACACATTTTCCTTCCTCCCAGGTAGCTCATTCACCCTACGCACACCTTGGACTTGCTTTCCAATATTTGGCTAAGTCCTTTGTACATCCCCAAACCCCTTTCCTTTCTTTCTACCTCGTACCATTCTTTAAATGTTCACGCCCGATTGCATGTTTATGCTTTCTACAAGTATTTACCCATTTCTACAACACGCATTACTTTTGTGTGCCTTTCTTCTAATCTCCTCACGTTCCTCTCTCTTTTGCATGTGCCTTCTTCCATGCTAGTTCTTGTGGTATGTGGCATAAGTCGGACATTGAGTGAGTTACACATAACCAATTAAAGTGTACCACCCGGGTGCCAAATTCCTGCTATGAACCGCTACATAACACATGGTATAAATGACAAAATAGGTGTACAATTGGCTTCCCTTCATCCATTCTACACTCAAAACATGTCATTGAGTGTCAAAACAACTGTCAACATCAAAACATTATAAATTTTGTTGCAGGGCTCAGTTGAGGCATGGTTTGTCTTATTCAAAATCTACTGACATGGTCTACACTACAGAAAATTGAAATTCAAATGTTTGTGGGACTGGGTAAGTGTGAAGCAGGGAAACGGATTTAAGACATCAATGCAAATTCAACCACCATATTTTCTGTAGATCTTGTCTCCTTCCTTCTTCCACAAGCTAGATCAGACATGGGGAGGTGTATTTGTCAACTCTGCAGGTGGATTTATAGGCATTCAATGTTGTTGTTGGTGGTTGAAATTCAAAATCCAAGTTCCCTCCTCTTTCTCTTCCTCTTCTCTTCATCCTTTTATAAATGTAAGAGCATTGCTCATTGTAAAGGGTTGGAATCTTTCAGTTTGTATAAGAATTTCCTTGCATTTTGAGTTACGACCTTTGGAATTGGTCTTTATATGTGGATATCGGCCTCATACGCCATTGTAATAGATTGTGCATCTTTAGAAGTAATAGAAGCATTGTTTTGTGGCTACCTTCTACCTTAACCTTTTTTATTCTTCTTTCTTTCCTTTCCCTTACGTTGTGTGTTTGTTGTGCTTTCTCACATCCCTTGCATCTCCTTTTCGATTGTGTCCCATGAAAATGATTATGTGATCACATTCTAATTTTTGCTACACGTGTCTAGCCTTCCTCTACACATTCTCTCTCGTGTTCACTCAAATCTGATCGTGTTCATCCCCATTCCTTTTTGGTGTTATTGCCTCCCTTATATTAGTTTTCCCTTTCCACATATCCTTCTATCCTCTGGTCCCTTGGCATGTTTTAGCTTAGGATTTTCATTTCAGCATTAGGAGTGGCAGTAGCATTAGAAAATAGGTAGAGGAACCAACCTTCTTTGGAGGTCTGTCTTAAACATGCAAGGTCCCACAACTTAGAGATAGTACCATTGTTTCCTCAATGACTCAATTCAATCTTATCTGAGATGAGTGCAAGTTTGATCTCCAACAATAATTATTATAATTCCTTGCGGCTTTGAACAAATTTATTACCAACAAGATGATTAATCCAACATAAAGATAACAACCATTATTTCCTAGCAACCTCTCATGCAAGGAACAACCATGTCATTGATTAATTCTTATCGAGTAATAATTGTGAAGGGTAAGAAAACATAGTCATTGATAATAGGTATATTAACCAAACAATCAAATGATGCACCAAATCATGAACGTTATCTTATTCAAAGAAGATAAACAACTATAGGAAACCAAGAAACGTATCCAAAAATGGAAATCACCAATCCAATAGGATAAGAAAACTTATATTGCCAAGCTAACAACATAAGGTAATAACGTAAGGCTTCCCATGAGTGCTTGATGACAAGCACCATTATGCGGTTATATTTTCAGCTACACATAAGAATGTTTATCATTTTCAGGATAAACATGCACACTCCCAACCGCAACACTATCCAAGTAATGATTCTTTCCACCAAATATTTATGATCCACTTCACGTCACCGACTCTATCTTGTGAAAAAATTAAATGAAAAAGTGATATGTTACACCAATCCTCATCTTCATCAAAGAGAGTCGATAATCTTCCCGCATCTAAATCCTCATCCTAGGATAGTATATCCTCATTGATGTGTATGTTGCCAACTATTTGTACAATTATATTAGGAATAAGATGAAGAACATCTCATAAAATTCATGATGAATATTATCTTCCACCCACTTACACGCATTAAATCTAGGTCGATACTATACCTCTCTGCAAACTTATCTTGTCTTTCTTGTACCCAAATTTCAATACTTTACAAATATAATCAATACGCCATCTACATGAAACATCCTAATAGACAGTTCTAAAGGATGTCTTGGAAACATAACCAAAATGTAGTCTTTAGTTTGCACACACATAAGCTATGTGTGCTTGACACTTCATTCGATCTGAACCGAATGCTCACTGGCTGCACGCGTAGCTATTAGGTCCCTCCTTTGTGTTGCTTGACAGAAGTTAGCATGCATGCTCATCATATTAATTAACCAATAACCCATTCATGTTTATTTAACCATTACATTCACCTCACTTTGGAAACACATATAATAAGGAAGTATATAAATCTAAGTAAATAATAATTAACACCAATTGCATTGTTAAATCACCTTATTTAGAATCATGAACAATCAAGATCCAACCACAATTATCCATTACAAATAATAATTCATTACTTAATAAAAGATGAATACATAATATTCAATGTAATAGTATGTTGGACCATGCACACAAACACCAAACCCTAGGAATCTATCCAAACAACATTACTCCGCTCAAACATAAACAACTTAACTACTAGAATAAAGACACAAATCAAGTATATATAGGGGTGGGGACTTTCCCTTCACTTCCCATGCACTCTCCTAAAAATAGGTGTGCTCTTAAAAATAACCCGCATGCTTTCTTTCCTAAAAATAGCCATGCATATAACTTTTGTATGCTTTTATAAAAACATCTAATAATAGATTAACCTATTTATATTAACTTCTTTATTAATAGCCTCCATGTGTGTGATTTTATTCGTGATTTGCATGTGCTTTTTCCTATTACTTGCTCCAAACTCTAAGTCTATGTTTAGCGTGATCCGAAAAATCGGTTAAGTCCCATATTTGTTTCATGTGTGTATGTAGCCTCATGTGCTACTCAGTATCTATCATCCATGCGTGACCTTCTCGTGTGCTACCCCTATACCTCTACGCACATGTATTCCTATGCGTAATCCTCGTATGCTTATTTTGTACTTAGTCAATTTCTCCAACCAATAGTGAAAGAGCTCAAAAGGTAATCTATCCTTCATAAGGATTTAGAGGCATCATTCTAGTCACATTTGTGTATGAGGGTAAGGAAGAATATCAAAAGTAGAGAAACTAGGGATACTTTACATCCAAGTAATATTAAGAAAGAGTCAAATATCCATTAAAATTCAAACTAGGGGAGTTATCATAACTTGTCAATTAGGTTGAAGCCACCCGCATTCTGTGGTAAGTTTGGTTGAGTGAGAGCGGTGAGATGACCGTGTGAGTCAAGGAGAATTGGCTAGATTTAATTGATCAAGACAAGATGGATTTATTCATTATGGAAAATATTCCCCATGATGGTCAAGAGTATGCCCCACAACAAGCTCTTGGAAATACTTGAGTGAAAAACATCATGTCAACCCTTGATGAGACTTTTCCATGGATTCAAGAAATTATCGAGAGTGAGCCATATGAAATACAACTTGCTATTGAGCCAAGTATCAATTAAATATTAGGAAAATAAATCCCAAGTGAAAAAATAAATCCCAAACAACATCATGCTTCTTAAGTGGCACCTCAAAAATCAATATGTTGAAGTTTTTAGGCCTAAGAATGAAAATCCCATTAAAGACATGACTCTGTCAGATATGAGTTGACCCGCATCTCATTAGGTAAAGATTCACATGAGGGTGACTCTCATCTATTCAAGGAATCCACCTCTTTCCTCCTCGGTCGAATGAAGAATATAAGCAAAAGATTGTGCGGTAAGAAGAACAGGTAAAATCTCTCGGTGCCAACATCAAACCCTTCTTGGAATTCGGATCAACATATTCTCTTCCAGAGAATATATTCCCCAGACCAAAAGTGTTTACCCGGAGGAAATCAAGAAAATAAAAGGATACCTGATATAGGGGAAGGCCAATGAGAAGTGGATTGAGAAAATCATTGAACAATGTAAGGCATTATTTCTAAATATCATTTCTCTCATCAAATATGTCTTTGCAACTTTGATAGAAGTAAAGTAAATAAAAGGAGGAATTTTTAAAAGAGATAAATCACTTAGATGAGGTTTTTCTACTAGTGTACAAGATGATATTATTCGAATCTCACAACCTAGTGGATAAAAAAGTGTTCACATCAATTACGGAGAAATTTTCTCAAGTTTGGATCCACGTCATGGATGTGAGATATGCAATGCTCAAGAATGTAATCTCGACTTGGAATCTTGAAAATAATGTGGTTTTGGGATCTTGAATGACATTTGTAATTATATTTAAATACTTTAGTTCCATCCACTCATCGAGGATTCATCAACATAAGAACTCATTTCTTCCTTCTAGGAGCTATTCAAGAAAGAGGCATGTGAATCTCTCTCCTTAAATGAAGGAGTCCCTATCCAATATCAAAAGTTACATTTCTACAATTGCAATGGATCATGAAGAATGGATTGTTCAATGAAAAATATCAATGACGTCCACGGACATGGATCAAGGTGTTGGGATGCATTTACATTCCAAAGGAGGATAAGTTGACAGTGATATGGTTATTTGGCTCATTTATATCATTCCTATGGTTAATAAATTGTCATTTAGATATGATTTGCTAATGCATGGGGATGCTTTGTATAGTTATATCTTAGTGAGTTTAATGCATTTTCCTTGCTTTTGCTCATGCAACCTGATTACCATAAATTCCTACTAACTACCTTCATGAGAGAAAATGTGATGATGTGTGCAGGGAAATAATGAACATTTATTGCCAATGTAATTAAGAAGTCTGAGTTTGGAGCTGGAATGCGGAAGCGAAGACTTTTTCCACCTATCGACCTATAAGTATGGGACTTGTTTCTAGTAGTCCTATAGGAATTTATGAGTCTTGATTAATGTTGATTAGTGGGAGATGTTAGTGTCGAGATATTATGGTATTTGTAACTACTTGTGTCTATATAAAGACACCTTCTTAAGAACATTGTAGTAGTTGTTATTTTTTTATATAATCTGCAATATATAGCCTATTGTATTTAGCAATATTTTTTCCACGTATTGGAAATGTCATGAAACTTATTTGAATTAATATAAGTGAGCATCATTTTGAGGATCTAGAGCTATTGAGATTTCCTCTATCCCAAGGGAGAGCAAGGGCCCACTCGACCAAGGAGACAAGAGGTTGTTTACATTCACATACGCATCTAGTTTTCTAATAAGTTTTACTGCAATCTCTATTTCAGTATGTTTCATGCAATCTCAATTTGAATGTATTTTATTTCCCTATTGAAATTTCTATTCAGAACGTGTGTTTCCTTTATGCAAAGTTTAGTTAGCATGTGCTTTTACTTCTACTGATTCTTAGTTACGAGTGTGTAATTTCAATTCCATTCTTTCAAATTTTGTGTGCGCATTTCCATTTAAATTAGAAGTATAGATTTTAAACTTCATTTCATCACAATAACTTAATTCCATAGATTTACATTGAGTTTCCGTAGATTAGTAACCAACTTAGAAAGATCTCACAACAACCCCCAACATGAAGACCCAATAGGAAAATGGTTACATAAAGCTCCATTGCATACAACCTAGGACACAACCCCAATTTATAATGACACTAAAAAAGATCCTGTTAGTTAAATGATTGGAGAATACAATGACCCATCATTTTTGCACCATTTTCGGGGACACCATAAGCACACCACATCATTTTTCTCACTTTACATGTTATGGGTGTTAATGGAGTTCACATATGCAACCAATAGAAGTCTTGGGCCTTGTTTCAATAACCAACCTTGATGCATAGGCCACGAGACGAACAAGGGAGATTTACACCACGCAACATCCAAAAAATATCTCCAAACAAATTACACAAGGGAACACTGAGAGTGACATTGAATCCAATACAATTCCTAGAAACCTTTTTGAGCATCCTACATCCTCTAACCAACACTCAGAAATGGGGACCACGGGAATAATGGAGACCGACCCTTGGGTAGAACCTTTACTTATCCCATTATCTTGGATGAGGATGAGGATGCACCCATGAAAAACATCTCACCATCCATCCTCCCTATCTTTCGAGGCATGTCTATGGAAGACCCCGATCAGTTCTTGTTTGAGTTCAAAATTCTTTGCCAAACCTATGACTACAGAACCAACAATCAAAAAAATCAAACTCTTTCCTTCCACTCTCAAAGACTCTACTATGAGATGGTTCATGGGGTTTCCTCTAACTCCATTGATTCTTGGGAAGCCATGGAGACAAAATTTTTTGGATAAATACCAAGACTACTATAGGGGAAGGGATAGGAAAGAAGAGTTCTTCCAGATATGACAAAAAGAAGATGAAAATCTAGAGGATTATCTGGATAGATTTCTCTTTCTCATCGATGGAGTGGTTATGAGTTACATGCAGACATCACTAAGATAATTTTCCTTAAAGGACTTGATGAGGAAACCAAATATTCCCTCCATCTTATGGGAGGAGGAGATGTGCATAAACTTACTATGGAACAAATCACTGAGCTATGCAGAAGTTACTCTAGAACACGAGGGGGTATAAGGAAGAGAAAAACATCCAAGCTTACCCTAGGTACCTCTAAACTTTTGGAGGAAATGGATAACATGAAAACAAACATTTTTTACAATTAACATCAACCATAGATGGGATTAAGGCCAAAAATAGTGCTGCCAAAGAACCTCTGGACATATATTTCCCTAAGTGTAGGAAGAGACATCCCCTGAGAGAATGTCCTTTGGATGTCACAGACATGTGTTTGATCTGATGAAGTTTTTGACCACGACACTAAGCATTGCACCTTCTTATCATAGTTGAAAGGAGGATTGAATGTATCTCTCAAGCTGATGTAGAGGTAAAATTTGTTCAAAGGCCAAATAATCAAGTTGTATATTCCCCTCGACCTGCTCAGAACCCCTGGAGGATGTCATGGCCTCAGTCAGATCCTCAGCCTACTTGGGGACAACCTGAGTGGACAGAATCAAATTGGATGACTTACCCACATCCACCACCCTAGATGAATCCCTACACTCAGCCAGGTTGGACACCACCACCCCAATAAGTCCATGGCACAACCAATAGTGGGTACCTCAACAAAATCCTAACCAAAACCAACAAGTGGACACCACAACAAAACATTAATCAACAACAAAGGTTCCAGAACCACAAAAAAATTTAATGGCCCCACCACAAACCTATCAAAACACATGGATAGGAAACACAAACACAACTTCCATCCCAGCCTGTAGCGAACCCTAAAAATCAGCAGACAACTTCAATTGATGAAGCAGACCGAGTAATACAATGCAGTTAATACTATTGGTAATCTATGACTAAGGTCTAGGGAAAACATTGAATCCTCCTATTGTTATCATGGAAATTCCTGTAGACACTGATAAAGAAGAGACACTTGAGGAAAATGAAGGAACTACACCTTCTCCACAAACACAAAAACACTCAAAATGGTCAAGAAACTAATCAAAATGCCCATAAAGCTCCTTTTCCTGAGTGGTTACAGGACACTCAAACTACTGATGAAACAACGCTAGTTCAAGAGTTGAAAAAGGTGCACATTGAGGTCCCACTTCGTGAGAAATAAGGGACATTCTAGAATTAAACCAAACCATTAGAAATGAGTGTATAAAGACACCTAGAAGAAAGAAGAAATACCCAAAGACCATCAGGGTGGAAGGAAATTTGGCTGATCTTGTTGTTGGACACACTTATTTCACCAAAATATGGGGATCCTGGGAGTCTATTCATTACCATTTGTATAAAAATCAAGTCAATATCTAACATTTTGGTGGATCTTGGTGCTGCCATAAATGTTATAACAACATATATGTTCAATCTATTGTCCTTACAGACTACAACCTACCAATACCATTCTTCAATTAGCAGATCAATCCATTGTTGTACCAGATGGTGTGATTGAGGATATAATGGTCACCATTGAATCTTGGGAGTATCCTGTTGATTTTATGGTCTTACAACCTAAAGCTCAGAAATTGGGATATCCAGTCATCTTGGGAAGACCCTGGTTGGCTACTATTGCTGCATATATTGACTGTAGGTTAGGAAAAATGACTATTCTAAATGGGCAGAAATCCAAACATATTTCATTATATCCTCCTACCCAGCCTTATGTGTATGCTTGTGAACATGTATGGGTAGATTCTTTGGATACTAATTCTCTGAGTTCTTCTTATTTGGCCACCATTGCAGTGAAAAACCATATGACAAAAGTTGTTGAGTCATACACACTAACTGATGCAAAGGGCTCTATGACTACGAAAATCAGCACTATGGCTATGGAAATTGGAACTCTAACTACAGACCCATTTTTTCTAGACACGTCCGATATTGTTGCCTTGGTAAGTGATACTTCTAATGAAGCTTGTAAATAAATATATGCTTATAATATGAGAATCCACAGTCTCTGAATTTTCTATTGTCCTTTAACCAAGATTTTGTCTCTTGATAATGTATCCATTTTGCACATGCTTCAGCCCCATGTTTTCCCATTGAATTCTTTAATCACCAATGCAGAGCTCACCATTTTGAAAGATACCAAACAAGTGCCTATTGACATAGGGAAAGAACTGACCATTGGTAATAATTTGGAGGCCAACCAAGAGGCTAGGGTTCTCGAGATTTTGAGGAAACATTCCCACACTTTTGCTTGGGATTACACTGATATGAGGGGAATTCATCCTAAAATATGTACTCACCATATCTACACTTGAGGATGTTAAACCCATAAGGCAGCCACAATGAAGAATTAACCCAACACTCAGAGACATAGTAAAAATGAGATAGAAAAATTGCTAAAGGTAGGATTCATCTACCCTATATCTGATAGTCAGTGGGTCTCACCATTAGTTATAGTTCCCAAGAAAAATGGTAAATGGAGAATCTGTGTTGACTATAGGGAACTTAATAAAGCCACCAAGAAAGATTATTTTCCCCTGCCTTTTATTGACTAGGTTCTAGACAATCTCACCAGTAAGAAATATTTTTCTTTCTTGGATGGGTTTAGTGGGTATAACCAAATAAGTATTGCACCATTGACTAGGATAAAACCACCTTTACTTTCCCTTGGGGTACATTTTCTTATCGAGTCTTACCTTTTGGGATTTGTAATGCACCTGCTACATTTCAGAGAGTAGTCTTGGCCATTTTTGCAGATCTTACAAATGATTGTGTTGAGGTTTACATGGATGATTTCACTATCCATGGATCCACTTTTGATGAATCTCTGAATAACCTTGAAAAAGTATTGAGTAGATGTGAGTAGCACCAACTATCCCTGAGTCATGAAAAATTTCTGATGATGGTTGATCAGGGAATTGTCTTAGGTCACCATGTTTCTACCAAAGGTATACAAGTTGACCCCAAAAAGATCGTAGTCATCACTCAACTACCTACACCAACAAATCAGACTGACATCAAAAGTTTCCTTGGACATGTAGGGTATTATCGGCGATTCATTAAAGACTTTAGTAAAATTGTTGCACCTATGTTTTCATTGCTGACAAAAGATTGTGTTTTTGAATGGTCCCCTCAGTGTCAGCAGGCATTTGATATTATCAAGGAGAAGCTGACCACAACCCCAGTCTTACGAGGTCCCGATTGGGGGAAACCTTTCCATATCCACACTGATGCCTCCAATACAACTATGGGAGTTGTTCTTGGGTAGAAAGATGAAGAGGATCACATGTATGCCATTTACTTTATCAACAAGAACCTGAATCCTATGGAAAGAAACTATACCACTACGGAAAAGGAGTTTTTAGTTTGTTGTATTCCTTGAATAAATTCCATGACATTACATCACTGGGTATAAAATATTTGTTTATACTGACCACTCTACCATCCGATATTTGATGAATAAACCAGTAGTCGGAGGTCGGATTATTAGATGGTTACTCTTGTTACAGGAATTCAATCTGACCATTATTGATAAGCCCGGAAATCTAATGTTGTTGCTGATTTTATTTCGAGATTGAATGTTTCAGGTGATGATGAGGTAGTCCAGATCAATTTCTAGATGAA
This sequence comes from Taxus wallichiana var. yunnanensis, assembly GCA_018340775.1. Lineage (NCBI taxonomy): Eukaryota > Viridiplantae > Streptophyta > Pinopsida > Cupressales > Taxaceae > Taxus > Taxus wallichiana. Next base: position 252,763,045 of record CM031242.1, read on the forward strand.
CATTTGTTTTCTATATCAACTCGACTCATGTGGTTCGTTGATCTTGCAAATTATTTAACTACAGGAAGTTTCCTACCTATTTTACTCATAAAGAGAGATGAAGATTGGTTAAAAATAGTGCAACATATAAATGGTGTAATGGAATTTTATTCAAATGTTGTCCTGATATGGTTCTTCACAGGTGTATTTGAGAAGATGAAGTATACGACATACTTGTGAGCTTGTCATGATGAGCCAGGAGGAGGACATTACTCAGTAAAGAGGAAAATTCACAAAGTCCTTGGAGCTGGGTACTATTGGCCTTCCCTCCACAAGACTGTCAAGAAGTATGTGTGGCAGTGTGATGCATGTCAAAGAATGGGGAAGCCTACACTATCCATGGAAATGCCTCTTAATCCTCAACTGGTCTTAGGACCATTTGAGAAATGGGGAATTGATTTCATTGGACCTTTTGATCCCCATATTTTGGGAAAGAATACCTCTTGGTATGCATGGACTACGTCATGAAATGGGCTGAAGTTCAAGCATTGGCATCTACCAATGAGGATGTTGTTGCTGATTTCCTGTACAATCGGATATTGCTATGATTTGGGGCCCCTAGGGCCATTGTATCTGATCAAGGTCCTCAATTTGTGTCTAAAATGATTGAGGATTTTCTATAAATCTACCGAATCAAGCACCAAAAATGTCACCATATCACCCCCAATCCAATGGGTAGGTGGAAGTCACCAACAGAGAACTTGAGAACATTCTAACTAAAGTGGTTAGTGCTGATAGGAAAAATTGGGTACCAAAACTTCCCGAGGTAGTTTGGGCCTATAACATGACCTGAAAACCACTACTAGTTTTTCTCCCTATGAGTTGGTATATGGGAAGAAGCCACTATTACTTATGTAGAGTTTGAGTTACACACCTAGAGAACAACACTGAAGTCGACATCAATTTGGATGAAGCACAACACAAATGGGTGATGTAGCTAAATGAATTGGATGAAATGTAGATGGAAGCACAAAAACAGGTGGAAATTATCCAACATCAGAGGAAGACTGACATGATGCTCATATCAAATCTAGGACATTTCACGAGGGGAATGGGTCTTACTCTTTGATTCCAAATATCAACAGTTTAAAGGTAAGTTATGAACATGCTAGTTGGGCCCATATCAGATTGAAAAGTGTTTGATAATGGCTCTGTGTGACTGGTACCAATCGATGGTGACAAAAAGGACTCTTCTTGTGAATGGCCACAGGCTCAAGATTTATCAATGACCTCTTGACAAGGGAAATTTCACCAGTGACATCATGTTGAGTGAGGAAATGCATGCTGAGGTGGCTCTTCACCCCTCCGCCAAGGAGTAATTGTTGTCTTTCAATTTCAATAAAGGAGGATGGTCATGACCTTGATCTTCTTCCCTTAGTTAGTTTTTTGTTTTTTAATAAATGCAGAGATCTTCATTGTTTCAAGGCCACTAATCACATTTTATCTCGAACTGTAGGATGTGGAAATCTACGGATATCAGATGTTGAACTAGCATGGGTAAGTGCATTCTAATTCACTACGGATATTTCCTTATGAAGCAACTCCCCATGCATAAACTTATCATAATTGCATCCATACACAATGTTCAATGTATTTATTATGGATATCCTTCCGAATCGATGCTACGACATGATGACATGAGGGTGTAATGAGTCATGATTTCCACACACACCATGTGTCACATTCTACAGAAAGGGACAGGTGGCATTTTCATTTCAAGTGATGGGATGTGTGCCATCTCACATATCAAAATTACTCATGATACCTAGTCTTGTCAACCTTTTACGCCACCAAATTTTCTCTGCTTTTATGTGATTCGAGGATCCAGGTGCATTTCAAATTGATAGTTCCTAACCACTTCCTATCATTTCTTCATGAATATTGAATGCACCTTTCTACCTTTCCATCACACCATGAATTTTGAGCATGCCCTTGTTCTTATTTCTCTACTATCTGGATTCATTCGCCTTCATCATGGGACAAAAGAAAAAGTCAAAGCCCGATTCTCCAGACCCATTACTCAGAATGTTGTGCTTTCACAGGTATTTTATGATTCTAGTTGGCTTGAATTCATCCGAAATTTGAAGGTTTTGATGAAGGAATAGTGGATGAATTCCTGGAGAATTTTGAAGCTACTTTCTCACACATTGGAGGGAAGTGAGTGGAGATTACTAGCCAGGTAGTTTCTAAACTATCTGGTTTACAAATTTTGGTTTGAAAGTCATGACAAATGCTCCCCTCAAAGACTTTCTTTCTTTGTTTCATGAGGAGGGTGAGGCATTTCTTGAGGTAATCCTTACCTCCCAGGGTGTTCAAAAGGAGTTAAGAGGGACAATCTTTTGAAATTTGGAGGGAGATGGCCAAATGGGTTAAAAATACTTTATATGTGATGGCCAACTATCTATGTTGGGTGGTGATTCACTCAAAATTATCATTCATTTAAAGAAAGGATGTGTCAACCCTACACTTAGGTGAATTTACCAGAATACTTGGCAGATGTAGTTATCAAAGTCACCAAAAATACAAGACTAGAGGAGGAAAGGTAGTGCTAAAGCACCCAGGGCTCATTCACTTACTATGCTTGCATCAAGTTTTTTTAAAGCCAAAGTGAAGGCTTGAAAGGATGAATGTGGGGGAGGGTTCCAAGCTGAAGTAGCTCAAACTAGGGCCATCTTCCACACCTCAACCCACTATCACATCACACACACAAGAAGAAGGAGGAACCTGGTGCTCAAACAAACATGGAAAATCTGGTGATCAAGTGAGCCCATCTTCAACACCTTCCAGTTCTAAAGGTAGGAATACCTTGACTCCCTCTTCTTCTATTTTCCTATGGCCAATGATGGTCCTGTGCATTGCATAAACCTAGAAGTTCCTAGTCGGAGGGTTTTGTTGATGCTTCTGCCCCTGTGTGGGAGGTAAGGGATGAGGAAGAAAACCTGGCTATCCCCAATTGACAAATCACCAGACACTATATTCACTACAGCTATTCCTACCCCATAGAGCTCTGGCTATGCCCACATCTTCGAAGTTAACTCCATAGCTCCAGAAACTACTTTGGTACCTGAAGCACAAAATCCAACTCTAAATCAATTGCAATGGAAATTGGTCACCTTGGGTTATGTCAAGCTGCCGATCCTCATGGTTATTTGGAAGAGATTACACTCCTTAAATCCCAGTTGAAAGGTATGGAAGAAACAAATATGTCTTTACAAACTGAATTTACTCAACACACAGTAGAAAAGGTTAGAGAAATCATAACTTTACAAATAGAAGTTAGCATCCTAAAGTGGTAGAGAGATAAAGGTCTTAGCATTTTGAATGATTCCACCAATTGTCTCTTTAGAATTCAAAATTAAAAAAGGAAAATAAGAAATTAAAGGGGGAAATGGAAATCATCCAAGATGAAAAACAAAAATTGCAGTCTCTTTTGGACTTTTTCTGTCCTTTAGCTTGTAAGTTCTGTCTTATAGGAAACCATCTTCAATTTACAACATGTTTGTTTAGGAACAATTTTACTCTTGGTAGTTATTACAGTTGTGTTGTCAGGCACCTTACAAAGCCCCTGATGGTAATGTTTTCTTATCCATTTACAAATCCAGTACCCCAAAATTCAAAACCTACTTTGTGAGTTCTACCTCCATAATATGTTAGTTCCCAATGTCCCTGAATTCTTCATTAACTTGTTTATGGGGATTTTCAATTAAAATACTTTCAGTCCTTACTTCAAAATCAGATCATGTGGGGTGAAAAATGGATATATTTAATCACACAACTCAAACAATAGGATTCTATATTCATCCTACACATCACAATGATGTGGCTATGCAAAAAACTTTAGATCTCTTTACTACCAAGCTGGTATTGAGAGAATACTTTGAAGATATTACTAAAATGTGTGGAGGACTTTGAAACCTATAGTCAACAACACTTTGGGGCAGCAAGGCAAGCCTGTGATAGGATATGGGACACTTTGAGCTTACCATTAAAGTGAAGGGAGGTTATTTCACCTCGAATTTGAGTTGGAGTATGTGACAAGGTGATGCCCTCATCACAATCATAAGGTAGTTGTCAGAAAAAACTAGCAAGTAGTATAGTGATGAATGGGTAGGACTTCAGTGTGACCACCTCTCCTCTTGAGTCCTACTACCACCTGGAAAAATAATGTTACACAATCAAATGAGAGTTTCACAACTTGGGTCAAAGTAACTTCCAACACTCAGGGATGTAAAGGTACCAGAAGAAATATGTTGACCAATTTTGAAGAGTATGACATGGCCCAATAGCTTGGTCATAGGGCAAGGGTGTAGATAAGTTGCATTGGGACATGCAATAGGTAAAGTGTGGGGGAAATGATGAGTGCATTATTTGGCTCATTTATATCATTCCTATGGTTAATAAATTGTCATTTAGATATGATTTTCTAATGCATGGGGATGCTTTGTATAGTTATATCTTAGTGAGTTTAATGCATTTTCCTTTCTTTTTTCATGTAACCTGATTACCATATAAATTCCTACTAACTACCTTCATGAGAAAATGTGATGATGTGTGTAGGGAAATAATGAACATTTATTGCCAATGTAATTAAGAAGTCCGAGTTTGGAGCTGAATGCGAAGCAAAAGACTTTTTCCACCTATCGACCTATAAGTATGGGACTTGTTTCTAGCAGTCCTATAGGAATTTATGAGTCTTGATTAATGTTGATTAGTGGGATGTTAGTGCTGCACTATTATGGCATATTTTATAATTGCTTGTGTCTATATAAAGACACCTTCTTAAGAACATTGTAGTAGTTGTTATTTTTTTGAGATATAATCATAATATATAGCTTGTTGTATTTAGCACTCTTTTTTTCATATATTGGATATGTCATGGAACTTATTTGAATTAATATAAGTGAGCATAATTTTGAGGATCTAGAGCTGTTGATATTTCCTCTGTCCCAAGGGAGAGCAAGGGCCCACTCGACCAAGGAGACAGGAGGTTGTTTACATTCACATACACATCTGGTTTTCTGATAAGTTTTATTGTAATCTCTATTTCAGTATGTTTCATGCAATCTCAATTTTTTTTTCCTATTTTTCTTTCCCTATGTGTTTCCCTTTATTCAAAGTTTAATTAGCATGTGCTTTTACTTTACTAAAGTTTTAGTTACAGTGTGCAATTTCAATTCCATTCTTTCAGATTTTGTGTGTGCATTTCCATTTAAATTAGAAGTATAGCTTTTAAACTTCATTTCATCACAATAACTAAATTCTGTAGATTTATATTGAGTTTTCATAGATTAGTAACCAACTTAGAAAGATCTCACAACAACCCCCCAACAGAAGACCCAACAAGAAAACTAGTTATATAAAGCTCCATTGCATACAACCTGATACACCCCCCCAATTTATATTGACACTAATCAAGATCCTATTAGTCAAATGATTGAGAATACACGTTGGTGGAAACACCTAATTTTCCATACGATAAATTAGTCAACCAAAATTTTTGGTGACTCTCTTTGGGAGAGATCTTTCTAGGTGTACCCACAAAGATCTTTGCAAAATACCAAAAGTATATATTACAAAAAAATGGATTTTAAATAAAATTTAATATTTGAAGGAGAATCCATTAAGGAACGACCTTGTGTCACTTTCATTTCCAAAAACATAATGAATAAATTTCCAAATTGGAGTGAGGTACCAATCAGTGATAATGAAGAATAATAAGAAAATGACTACCAAAAAATTTAAATTTTTGATCAACTATCATTCTGGAACATCTATTGAAAAAAAAGAGCTTGCAATCAACTGATAGAAAGAAGGTCCATACCATCTCTATAGTATCCAAAAACAAAATTTCTAGAATGGAAAATATTTTCATTTATGAAGACTCTGTCATCATCTCATGGTGGATACAATTTAAAAGAGTGCTACTAGAGGAAAGAAAATGAAAATTTCTCTTGTTGATGATCGGGAATGAAACTAGATTAAGAGAATTCCTAAAATATATGAAAAGTTATACGAATGGAATGAGAGTACATAATCCAATGAAGGTAACTTTTTCAACGTCACATAGCCGACTAAGAAACTTGGAGCATTGTCTTTCACCCCCCCTCTAGATGATTTCCTCGTATATGAAAATTAAGAGATAGATGTTTTGAAAAGAGAATATGTGTAAAGGATTATGAGTGTGGAAAAATGGAATTATGATCCCTAAGCTTATCATAAAGTTTAGAGGTATGATTTGGCCTTGAAAAGAAGGTATAAACACCTTGAAGCACTTTGCGTTATTGAGGATGAAGAAACTCAAGAAGATCTTGATAATTATACACACTACAAGGTGTTTTCATCTGGAATATTATTTGACACTTGTGAGGAATTTTGTATCCTTAAACATCCTCATGAGAATCAAATAAACACTATGGAGCATGATAAATAAGACATGATAGTTGAAACTCCATTCATCAACTCATTTTGGCTCAAGACAACTGTCTATAGGAGAAACAATAGATTCAAGAGAGGAAGATTCTTGTTTCACAATAGGTTTTTAGTAATTTTGAGGACTCCATCAATCATGAAGATGTACGAGAAATAAACCTTTCATCCTAGAATAAAATTTATGAGCTCAAGGTAATCATGGATAATATTTCTTCCAATTTTGTCTCTTTAAGTGATGTGGAATTGTTGAATGATGAAATGGAGACAATTGAAGAATCAAATTCTCCTCCCAATTCAATCATGGATTAAAAAACAAAAAGAATTCAATTTATTTTTAGAAACTAAAGAGGATGATCAAATCGAGAATGAACTTTATGAAGAGATTATTTTACCACTCTCACCAAAGGATCACAATGATGGTATTCATATTAAGTATATAATCTCTCCCTTTCTTTGCGAGTAAGAAGATGTTATAAGAAATGATCAAGAGGAAAGTGAAGGTTTAACTACCCCAGCATGTCTCTCTACCTCTCATCATGAACATGATTAAATGGATCCCGATCTTTATGGTGTGCCCTTCCCACGTATCTTAGATCTCTTCTACTTGTCGAGACTTTTGAGATCCATGTATTCCCATTCTTGTAAGAAGGTGAACCTTGGATGAAAATAAGCATACAACATGTGAACAAGAATGTTCCAAATGAATCATGGACTTATTTGGATCATATTTTCAATTATCCACTCAAAGATCAATGGAATGAACTTTCTAGAAAATTTGAAAATGAGTGTATAAAGGAATTGGAAGAAGAATCCCTACAAGAAATTTTGAAGACTACGAAGAAACTGAAGATGATGCAGGAGAATCATTGTAGATAGTAAATTTTGGTTTGATAAGTCAAGTTTTAGTGTGAAATATGTCTAGAAGTCATTAAAATGCATGTCATGTTGAGTTGTGGAGTCTAGTTTTCAAAATTTCAAATAATGGGTGTTCCCTCCAATTTTGGTAATTTAAATTTATAAAGGGATTAAAGTCCATTATTGGCCTATGTTAGTGGCATTAAGTTCTAGGAGGGTTATTTGATCAGGTCATGAAGACTTCTAATGTGTTTGAAAAGGAGAAAAACATGTATCGAAAGGTTAAAAAAATTTAACCATGGTTTTGAGTCATGAAATGTATCTAAAAAGTTAGTTAGGGTAGAAGTAATGTATATTTAGTTGAGTACTCACCTTTTTGGAGTCAGATTCAGAGTGAGAGGAGGAATATGATCGAGGAAGGAGCCCGAGTAGAATAAGTTTGTAATGAAACAAGCATATGTGAAGTACTCTATTTTGTATATATAAGGTGTTCCATTTTTGGAACTTTGGGATATAAATTTAAGTGATTGTAGTGTAAATTTATAATGAATCTATTTTATGAAGGCTTCATAATGTTGGTAAACCATTATTCTTAATATGCATGCATTCGTATTATGTTTGAAATTGCTTGAGATTGTTAAGGACTCTGTAATGTCTAGTTATAGCTCGATCAACTTGGGATTTGATTTTGGTAATGGAAACTTGAGAATTTGTTTTATGAAATATCCTTTCATTGCTGGTATAATGATTAGATTCAGGAAGAAATTGATTTTTATGTGATTGATAACTTCGGTATTTGATTGCTTGGGAAATATTTTATCAAATGTGTATTTGTGTAATTCAACTCTGAATAGTACCTTGAGTGTGAAATTTTTGAAGAAGTTGTTCCTAAGGATTTAGGAGGAGTATATATAAGCTCCAAAATAACTTCAAGGTTCTTTATAGGTGAAGATCTAAAAATATTTTTGTGTGAAACATGCTATAGACTGGGAATCACTATGTGAGGAAAAAATACAAAGTTTTGATTCTATTTTTAAAGTTTGTAAACTAATTAATCCTCATTGTTAATATAAACATGTTTAATAATCTAATCAAGATTCATGGGAGGAGTCTCGGTATAAATATTAAGTTTTATTCAACTTAAAAGAAAGTTTCTTTGTATGGGTTCACCACAAAACCTATCTAGGGTTTATAAGAATTTGTTGTTTGTAAGAATTTCCTTAGTAAATGAGGCATACCATTGTGTAGAAACCATATTTAAATGTTATGTTGATTAATTACCAAAGAATTGATTCTCCAAGAACCCTTGCACAATAATTATTGGTAACAGTCTAGTATCCAACCTATAAGTATTGATTTTTGAGGCCTAAAGAACTAAACTTGTATGTTGGTTGAATGAGGCACTAAAAATCTCCTCAACCTCAAGGAGTGAAAGTAAACATATAAATCAATCCATACATGATATCTCAGAAGACATTTACCTTGAAAGGTCTTAAATGCTAAGATAACGATGATAGTTTAATGCCTAATCTGTAGATGATCAATTTGAAAGACATTCAGGGTAAATTTTGGTGTGAGAACCCTACTTTGGTATTTTACACTTTGTAAAGTTTATTTTAAGTGATAAGGAAGGTATAAAAAATTTCTATAGATATTGCAAGTATTGATATAGTTTAGTGAAGGATGTGAGCAAGAAAAGGTGTTGGTATAGTCATCTAAGACAACATTGTGATGATTAGAACAAGGGAAGTTTCCTTGAGATTCTAAGGAGAAGAGATGAAGTAATTTTTTAACAAAGTATGTAAATTTTTGGGATGATTAATGTCATGAAGATGAGGAATTAAACCTTTGAGGATCATAAAATAAGAAGTTAAATATGAATGTCTTGTACTTGCACAGAGAACTTGAGCATTTGGTGAACTAAGTACAAGATATGCATTAAAGGAGTACATATAAGGTTTTACTATCATGGATAATAGTGGATTAGGTGGAATATGGTGAATTAAAAGGTTGAGAATAGTGAAAAGACACAAAACCATAGAAAGTGGGTTCAAACCCTAACAAGACCTAATTGAGTAGCTCAAGGAAGCAAAGTGTGGATTGGAGAAATCAAATATAGAGTAGGAAAATAAAATATTACATGAACCTAGAAGGCAAAAAGGGTATCTAAAATAGGGATGATTTTTTCTTGAACTTTTGTATATTCTTTCATGCACAATTGTTTTAGTGAACATAGGGCTAATTGGAAAGGCTAGTGTAAATTGCTAAAAGATGGATAAAAACTAATGGGATCAAGATGGAAGAATGAAAATTTAGAAATAAATAAAATGGGATAAATGGTTTCTAAATATCTTACAAGTGAAGAAAATTACCTTTTACTTTGTGTTTTATGTCGAGAAAATGGCATTTTGAAGGACTACAAGGATTAAGGAGGTCTATAAGGGAAATGATGTAAACTAGAATTGTGAAATTTTGTGGATAGTTATAACATGTTAGGTTAGTGATTTATAGTAGGTTTAAAGAAGTATTAATACTTGCACCAGTAATTATGGGAAATTTGGGTTCATGTTACTTAAAAATAGGTAAAAGTTGTTATTTTGATGAATTCGACAAATGTTGCTGTTAACTAATTATATTGGTTTAATTTTTGTATGCTCCTCCATATTTTTGGTATTAGAGAAAGGGATTTTACTCTTGAAAATAATAAGTACAGTTGAAATAACAAGAATACTGAAAGTTGAATAAGGAATATAGCCCCGTGAGGGCTTAAAAGAGAAGATAAAAAACAAAATAAAGATTGTAAAAGACTTTTTGAGAGAAAGAATATGGAACATGATAAAATAGACATGATGAAGGGATTGTTAGAGGAAATGTACCATATGAGGAAAGAGAAAGAGGAAAAATAAAGAAAAAATAAAGAATAAAAGAAGAAGAAGTTAACAAGAGAGATAGAGAGTTGTGAATGCAAGAAGAGATACAAGAGTTAAAGACAAATGTGGAACAATTGGTATAGATATTGGAAAGACAGAGAAAAGAAGAAGATACGATTGAAATAGTGATTAAGAAGAAATATAAGTGGCCATTAGAGCTACTTGTGAAGAATAGAAAGAGAGAGGAGTTGATAAAATAGATAAGAAAGGAGAGAGAAATATAAAGAAAGAATAAAAGAGGATGAGGAAGAAAGAAGATGAAGTTGATAAATAGATAATGTATGAGAAAACCTAGAGTTTGGATGAGAAAGAGGTGATTGCAAGCTTCTTATCTTGTATTGGAAAATAAGAAGAAATCATCATAAATGGAGCTTGTCATGAGGCAACAAGGCCTCCCTATTTAATTTCTAATCTTTCCTTTAAATGTGTGAATTTAGGTGATGAAGGTGAAAAGATAGAAACAAATAAAAATTTTAAGCAAGAAGATGAAGAAATTGAAAATGCAAGAAGTGAATAAGACTTGACAAATGAAGAAGAAATTCTATGGCAACATAATGTAAGAATCTGAGAATTCTTAGTTGAACGAGAATGAAAAAGAATATCAGAGAGCAAATCTAGAGTTGATGAATATTATACAAGACGAAGAAGAAGAAAAAAAAACCATGAGGAAAAATTTAAACCAAATTTGAGAAAGATATGGGAAGATGAAGATGAACTTGATTTCTTGAGGCAGATGAGAGTTGAAGAAATAAAAAATAAGGAAAAGTGAAGATCAAGACAAAGAAAATGTAGATAAAACAAGAAAGGAAGAATGAAGAAACAAAGGTAAAGAGAGAAAATTCAAGAATACAAGAGCTCAACAAAGGACGAAGAAGTTGACGTGAAGAAAGATAAGAAATTGGAAGATAAGAAAGAAAACAAATTGAGCTCAAATCTCTCCTCTTGGGGACTATGATTTAGGAACATTCTTTTAGATAGTCATTTTTTTCTTTGATAAGTCAAATTTTAGTGTGAATGATGTCTTGAGGACATTAGAGGTCATTAAAACCCATGACATATTGAGTTTTAGAGTCTAGTTTTCAATATTTAAAATAATGTGCTTTCCCTCCAATTTTGGTAATTTGTAATTTGAATTTTATTAAAGGCCATATTTGGTCTATGTTAGTGGTATTAAGTGCTAGGATGGGTTAGTTGATCAAGTCATGAAGATTCCTGATGTGTTTGACAAGGATAAAAACATGTATCTAAGGGTTAAATTTTTTTAGTCATGACCTGTATCTTAAAACTAGTTAGGGTAGAAGTCATGCATATTTAGTTGAGTACTCAAATTTTCGAGTCGATTCACAGAGTGGGAGGAGGAATAGTCTCGAGTAAAGAACACGAGTAGAAGAATTTTGTAATGAAACATACATATATGAAGTACTTTGTTTTGTATATATAAGGTGTTACATTTTTAGAACTTCAAGCTATAAATGTGAGTGATTGTTGTGTAAATTTCTAATGAATCTATTTCATGGAGGCTTCATAATGTTGGTAAACCATTATTCTTAATATGCATGCAATGGTATTATGTTTGAAATTGATTTAGATTGTCACTGAGATTAATCGTAATAGTCTATTTATAACACAATCAACTTGGGATTTGATTTTTGTATAGGAAAACTGATAAATTTGTTGATTAAAGCTCCTACCATTGTTAGTATAATGATTAGACGCTTGAAGACATTAATTTTTATGTGATTAATATCTTCCGTATTTGAATGTTCAGAAATCTTGTATCAACTATGTATTTTTGCAATTCAACTCATAATAGTACTTAGGGTGTGAAATTTCTCAAGAATTTGTGCTTCAAGATTTAGGAGGATCATATATAACTTCTAAAACAACTTCAGGGTTCTTTATTGATGAATATCTAACCATATTTTTGTGTGAAACATACTCCAGACTAGGAATCAATTTGTGAGGGGTAGAATACAATTTTTTAATTCTCTTTTTAACTTTTATAAACTATTTGATCCTCACTATTAATACAAACACGTGTAAGAATCCAAGAAAGATGCATGGGAGGATTGTCATGCCTAGAGACTAAGTTTTATCCAACTTAAAAGAAAGTTTATCTTTATGGGTTCACTATCAAACCCTATCTAGGGTTTGTAAGAATTTTTGTTTACAAACCTTTCCTTAGTAAATGAGACATAACATTGTGTAGAAACCATATTTAAAGGTTATGTTGATTAATGACAAAATAATTTATTCTCCAATAACCCCAAAGCATAGTAAATATTAATAATAAATCTAGTATCCAGCCTATAAGTATTGATTTTGAGGCCTAAAGAACTAAAGTTGTATGTTGGTTAAAGGAGGAACTAAAAATATCCTCAACCTCAAGGAGTGGAGGTAAACATCTAAATCAAGCCCTATATGATATCCCAAAATAATTCTACCTTGAAAGGTCTCAAATGCTAAGATAATGATGATAGTCTTAAGGCCTAACTCATAGGAGATCAATTTGAAAGGAATTTAGGGTGAATTTTGGTGTGAGAACCCTACTTTGATCTTTTAGAGATTTGTAAAGTATTTGTTAAATGATAAGGAAGGTAACAAGAATTTCTATAGATATTGCATGTATTGGTATAGTTTATTGAAGAATGTGAGCAAGAAAAGGTGTTGGTACAATCACCTAAGACAAGACTTTGATAGATTAGACTAGGGGCAATTGTATTAAGATTCTAAGGAGAAGAGATGAAGTAATTTTTTAACAAATTATGGAAATTTTAAGATGATTAATTTCATGAAGATGATAAAGTAAACATCTGAGGATCATCAAATAAGAGGTTAAATAGGACTATCTTATACGTGTACAAAGATCTTGAGGATTTGGTGAACTAAGTACAAGATATGCATTAAAGGAGTGATAGAGGAATACTTACAAGGTGTTACTAGCATGAATAAGAGTGGATTGGGTTGAATATGGTGAATTCACAGGTGGAGAATAGTGAAAAGATACAAACCCTAGAAAGTGGGTTCAAACCCTAGCAAGACATAATTGAGTAGCCCAATGAAGCAAAGTGTGGATTGGAGAAATTGAATATAAAGTGGGAAAATAAAATATTGCATGCACCTAAAAGGAAAAAAATGGTATCTAAAATAGGGATTACAATTTCTTGAATTTTTTTATATTCTTCCATGAACAATTGTTTCATTGAACATATGGCTAAATGACAAGTCTAGTGTAAATTTCTAAAACATGTAAAAATGTCATGGGATAAAAATAAAAGAATAAAACTTTGAAATAACTAAAATGGGATAAAAGGTTTCTAAATATCTTACCATTGTGGAAAATTACCTTGTACTTTGTGTTTTATGACAAAAAATGGCGTTTTGAAGAACTACAAGGGATTAAGGAGGTCTAATAGGGAAATGATGTAAAATGGAATTGTGAAATTTTGTGGATAGTTCTAACATGTTGGATTAGTGATATCTATAAGGTCTAAATAAGTATTAATCCTTGCACCAGTCATTTTTGGAAATTTGGTGGTTGTATGTTAGTTTAGGTTACTTGAAAACAAGGTAAAAATTACTATTTTGATGAATTTTACAAATGTTGGTGCTAACTAATGATATTGGTTTAATATTTTGTATGATCCTCCATCATTTTTGGTATCAAAGTAAGGGATTTAGATCTTGAAAATAATAAGTACATATTAAAGAAGAAATAATAGTGAAATTTGAATAAGGAATATAAACTTGTGAGGGCTTGAAAGAGAAGATAAAGAACAAAAGAAATATTGTAAAAGAATTGTTGAGAGAAAGAAGATGGAAGAAGAGAAAATAGATATGGTGAAGGGATTGCTAGAGGAAATCTACCATATGAAGAAAGAGAAAGAGGAAAAAAAGAAGAAGAAAAATAAGTTAGCAAGAGAGATAGATTTGTGGATGCAATAAGAGATACAAGAGTTTAAGAGAGATGTGGAATAGTTGGTAGAGATTTTTACAGGACATAAAGATAAGAAGATGAACTAGTTGTAATAGTGATTAAGAAGAAATATAAGTGGCCATTAGAGCTACTTGTGAAGAAGAGAAAGAGAGAGCAGTTGAGAAAAGAGATAAGAAAGGAAGAGAGAAAGCTAAAGCAAGAAGAAAAGAGGATGAGAAAGAAAGAAGATGAAGTTGATAAAGAGATAGTGTATGAGGAAACTCAAAGTTTGGATGAGGAAGAGGTGATTGCAAGATTCTTAGCTTGTCTTGGAAAAGAAGAAGAAAAGATCATGAATGGAGCTTGTCATGAGGCTACAAGGCCTCCCTATTTTATTTCTAATCTTTCCTTTGAATGTGTGAATTCAAGTGATGAAGGTGAAAAGATAAACACAAGGAAAAATTTTAAGCAAGAAGATGAAGAAACTGAAAATGCAATAAGTGAAGAAGACTTGAAAAATGAAGAAGAACTTCTATGAAAACTAATTATGATAGAATATGAGAATTATGAACTGATAGAAGATGAAAAGGACTATCATAGAGAATAGCTAGAGTTGATAAAGATTTTACAAGATGATGAAGAATAAAACAACCATGAGGAACAAGTTAAACCATATTTGAGCAAGATATGGGAAGATGAAGATGACCCCGATTTCTTGAGGCAACCGAGAGTTGAAGAAGCTAAGAGAAGGAAAAGTGAATATCAAGACCAAGAAAATGTAGATAAAACAAGAAAAGGAAGAATGAAGAAACAAAGGAAAAGACAACAAATTCAAGAAGAAAAGAGGTCAAAAAGGATGAAGAAGACGAATTCAATAAAATAAGAAATTGGAAGATACAAAAGAAAAAAAATGAGCTCTAATCTCTCCTCTTCGGGAGTATGATGTATGAGCATCATTGTAGATAGTCAATTTTTGGTTTGATAAGTCAAGTTTTAGTGTCAAGGATGTCTAGAAGACATTAGAGGTCACGAAAATCCATGACACATTGTGTTTTGGAGCCTAGTTTTCAAAATTTCAAATAATATGCTTTCCATTCAAGTTTGGTAATTTGAATTTGTAGTGCCCATCATCGGTTGTAAATTGTTCTTCCTTTGTTATGGAAATCTAGATGTCATAATAACCTATCTCTCTTTGCGGTGTGGGTCCAATGTAGTTTCCTTCAGGTTTTGTCGATATGAGCTTGATCTTAACCTCACTCATTACGACCTCAGACCAAATTCTATACCCCATCGACCTCCATGGCTTCACATACAATCCTTTGATTTCTAGCTTGTGATCATAAAAAAATATCAGGGGTTAATACAAATGATAATTAAAATTTAAAATGATAAAAATGAAGCAAAATGGATAAATGAGTAAAATAATTCATAAAATAAGTAAGAATAATGATTTAGAAACAATAACGAGATTGATAGTTTTATGAGTTAAAAAGTTAAAATAAAATTTAGACCAAATCAAATAATTAAGAGAGTTATATAATTTTTTTCTAATATTATTAAAACTAAAATAAATAAATAATTATGGCGTGAGAAAAATTTTAAGGCCAAACTTTGGTTTGTGGAGAGTTTGGTAAGAGGAATTATGACAGGAAGGTGGAGATTAATGGAGGCATATGGGACGTATGATTCCACTTGATAGAGTGGGAGTAAGGAAAGGAACCCAAAAAGACCTAAAGACCTTTCATTTCCCTTTCATAATAATACATGCACTTTATTTGAGACCCATCATAAGACGCAAGTTACATTGTAAATTTAGTAATAATATGGATAGTTGCATCATGTGAAGATTTAGAGCATTGTTTTAATATCAATGGTAAAGCATGACGATGTTTTATGTGACAAGGGACTATGCTGAAGGGATATCTCACCCATATCCATCCTAAAAACATTACCAACATGGTCCGAATCAGCCATGTGTATGGGATAAATCTGAAATCCCAAATAAATCCTCATATTACTATATACAAATTGATTTATCTTGATCTGTATCTTTATGGGAGTGGGTTTAATTGTCTCTTAGAGGAAACATATGCCTTCCTCCGTATTGTTTTTGTATGAAAATAAGAAAAAAAAAAAGATTTAGGTTAGGGGCTTTGATTCAGGAATGACGTCTTGCTGTATTGATTATTTTTATTCTTCTTCTCCGGGTTGATCTACGTGCAATGTAACCTTGTTACACCATTCTTGTTTTCCCCTTCCTTTACCTTTTATTTTGAGGATATATTGTATTGTTTAGGTGTTGAAATTGCCTCTCATATTGTCCCACATATGTCTCTTCAATATTTTGTCTCTTTCACTCTTCCTCTGCATGAAGCCCTCTCGGTTTTGCTTTCTCTCAGTCCTCTTGCAAATTTATACAATAACTTAAAAAATCGGTTTCTTTTTTTTTGTTATGGTAGTTGGGGAGTCCTCCTAAATGAAGAAGTTTAAAAATTATGGACGCAGTAGAAGGAAAATGGACTCTTGGGAAAAGGCACAAGGATTTTTTTTTGTTATTGTATGTTTCTTTTTAATAGGATGCCTTAGGGAATAATAACATGCCCATATGCTAGGTATGCAATTAGTTGAAAATGCTAGGAAGAAATGGCCTCCTAGGATAATAAGCATTGCATGGTGTGCACCCATCAGATTGTAATGGAAAGTGATATTTCTAGATGTTTTAGTTTTCGGTACCATGGTAGAATTGTATGAAAAAGGAATGAAAGCATTAAAAATTAAAAATGGAGGTGTTTTAGATGCACATGAACTATTCGATAGAATGCTAAAAGAGAATTAGAGCCTTGAAAATGTGGGGGAACCCATCCGAGCACCTCTTGCAATGTGAATACTAATATTTTCCAGGCATGGTCTCCTTACCTACATATTTTATAATTTTTGTATTATTTGGTTCTTCATTTGCAATATAATAGAAATATTAAACATAGATACTTAAACAATTGGATATTTTAACCATAAGGTTAGTGTGAAACAATGAAACTACACCTTGTGAGTTACGTAACCAAGTTGTAATTTGACCAACAACCGTGGTTGCTACCACAACTTTATATGTTGGTAACCCAGGGTATTATAATTAGGTTCTCGTGTCCATTGGTTCTTGTGAGATTTAGATGAATCATCAACAAAAACAACCATTTTTTTTACCTTGCAAAGTTTTTAAAAAACAAAATACTCGAATACCCACAAAACAACCTTTTGGAATCAAAAAGGGATGTTAATCTTTGTCTATATCCTTTTCTATGCAAGGAGTCACATAAAGTCTTATATATACCCTAATCGACCATTTGTGCCTTTTTCACCACCCTTCTAGGAGCTGTGTTACCCCATTTTATAGTTTCAGAAAGTTTTTAAAAGTGAAAAGTTGGGTTTCGTTTGAATTTCCAATCGAACCCTAGGCAAAGAAATTCTTATCCACCTTCACAAACATCTAGTATTTTTACTAGAAAATTTCTCGAAACATTCAGTTTGGGGAAAAACACTCTTCTAGCTAGTTTGTAAAAGGGAATTTGTAGGCCTCTGTCATCTGTTGACTAGGTCAAACCTGACCAACTACAACTAGTGGCTTCGGAAAACCATCACCATTTGTAACTCATTTTCCAGTTCTTAGTTCCATCAACTTTGACGAATTCTCCACATATAAGAGGGCATGTAGGAATCTTCTTGTGGAGATTCCATCCATCAAGAGTCAGTTTTTGGATGATTTTTTTATCCCTCAAGCTAAAATTGGTTTTTATTACAACTAGCCTAATTACAACCAATGGCCCTGGAAAACTAGCCACCAATTGTAAACCATTTACCAGTTCTAAATTCCACCAGTTCATGTGACTGTTTGGTATATAGGATGACACGTATAAATTTACCCATTGTGCATTTGCTCATCAAAAGATAGTTTTTGAACGTGCTTTCTTAGCCTCTGAGCCAAAATGAGACGTTTTCGCAACTAGTAGAAAAATGTAAAATAAGGTCACAGGACCCTAGTCAAGACAATAAACCATTGTGAAAACTTATTGAAACTTATAAATAAATAGATGAAACTCTCTCTTGTGTCTTGTTGTGTGAAATGTGACTTTTGGAAAAATAGTGTTTTTCTCTCTTCTCTCTCTTCCCTATCTCTTTCTCTCTCCTCCCTTAGTTAAGAAATGAAATGAATATATGCCCCTAACCCTCTCTTGTTGCATGTGTATTATTATTATGATGTAAATGGAAAACTAAAAATGATAATTATGCTAGATTTAGGTGGATTCCATGCCAACATTTTGCTGACCATGCGGTGGTTGCAGGTATCGAGACTTGGAGGAGGTGAAGTGACACTAAAAATATCATTTTTGCATGTTATTTGAAACAATGTAATTGTAGAGGCTGAACCAAAATTTTGTGATGTATTGAAAGACTTATTATTGAAATTTGGTAATATGTATGAGATGCTAGTTTTAGGGGTGCTTTGGGAAATGTGCATTTAACCATAGGTGTCATTTTGATTTAGATTTACGTATGGTAAAAAGGTTGAATATATATGTTAAATGAAATTGAATTTAATATCTTATAGTGCATTTCTAGTGTGCAATTGATGATTAAATAATTGGTGTTGTGTTCCTTACCTTGAAAATGTAATAAATAAATTTAAACAAAACAATAAACCTAGTATAAAATTCGTGCATAACTATCCTTCCTATGTGATTCCTTTTAGCATAGAAAACTAAAACCTTAGGATGAAATTAAATATTTACACTTGATGGCACCTTCTAGCTTAAGTAAATAAGAGCCCAAGTTTGAGTTTATCATCATATCCTATATGCTTAGTGACATTGTTGTGAACCCGATGGTTAGGAACGACATGGTTAAAATTTGTCTTGAGTATGTGGTTCCCTCCTAGGATTGGTAATCATGTGTGTAATAAGGAGAATGTGTTCTCTTAAGGTAGTACTCCATGGGAAACCAACATTAAACATAGTGTAAAACCCTCTTGGACCAACACACATGTTGAGTGAAGGGTGTTGGTGGAAAGATCACCAACTACCTTGAAAGTCACCTTTAAGAGTTGGGATCATAAATGAACTCAATACCCAATCTCAATTATCGTTTTGGTTTTATGGTGCAATACTAAGAGTTAATTACGAAACTTAACAACATTTTAATTTATGATTAGTTGGTGAAAATGTAACCATAAGATGATGTTCTTGGAGAAAGGTGAAATTTGATCATTCATATAACATGTTTAAACCATCTTGTGGTGAGAAAAGGGATCCATGTTGTGTAAAATATAATGTGAACCTTAACCCTTTAAATGATGGACTACTCCATCTTTCTCTCCCACTTGTCCTATTATGTAATGGATGTATGATGTGAAACTATGTGATCATGTTCTTAGAGATAAATCCCTAAGACATGGACTAGTAGTCTCATGAGGATACAAATGTCCCTATAAAAAATAGGTTACAAAATTCATTACAAAATGCATATGAACCTAGTTAGGGAAAACCCTCTTAAGTTGGACGTAAAACAATACTCGGAAACCTAATCTAGAAACAAAAATAAGGAAGTATGTTGCCATGTTAAGATCCTTCGAATCCTTAACTAATTGTTGGAGCATAACTATAGTAAAATTATAATTGACACTTGGCCTTGGGAAGTGTAATCATGAGATGTTATTCCATAGGAAAATTGAAACATGATCTTCCTTGTAATGTGATTAAACCCTCTTGTTGTGGATAAAGAACCTATTTCATATAATACTTATTGTGTACTAAATAAATTATCAATTTATAAATGAATGAAATAAATGCGACCCTAAATCCTTAAAAAATGTGAACTTCACCTCCTTTGGACTTAGAATCATTTCATTGTGTAACAGAGGTATGATATAAGATCAAGATGCATGCCCTTAGGAGTGAATCCTAGGGATAAGACCTAGTAGCCTTATGTGTAAATAAATACCCTATTAACAAATGAGCGAATTAAACAAGTAATTGAAATAATGTAGATGATCCTTATTTAATGAGATACACTGTAAGTTAAATGTTAAATGGTATAAATGAAATCTAGCAAAAGGAAAAGGAATGTATGATTCACATATTATGAGCCTTTCTAGAACTTAAGTTAAATATTGAAACATGATTGTAATAAATGTGTAATCCTAAAAATATCATGTTATGGGAAGACCCTATCTATAAGTTTATATTGTAGTTGAATCGTTATGTTGTGCCTTTTCATTTGAAAAAAATGTCCTTAATGTGCATCACGTGTTTTCATGTTATCTAAGTGGGTTAATGTTTGTAAAAACATATCATGTGTCATGTGTTGTCCTAAGTGATCTTTTGTAGCATCATGTATACTACAATGTAAGTCAAAAAAATATTCTGGTTTTTACTTTTGTATTTGTGTGTGTAAAATGTGGGTGTTACAAATATTTTAAAGGGATTAAAGGCCATTTTTTTTTCTATGTTAGTGGTCTTAAGTGCTAGGAGGGGTTAGTTGATCAAGTCATGAATACTCCTAATGTGTTTGAAAAGGATAGAAAACATGTATCCAAGGGTTAAAATGATTTGATTCATGACATGTATCTCAAAAGTTAGATAAGGTAGAATTCATGCATATTTAGTTGAGTACTCATCTTTTTAGACTCAGTTACCGAGTGGCAAGAGGAATAGGCTAGAGGAAGGAGCACGAGTAGAATAATTTTGTAATGAAACATACATATATGAAGTACTTTGTTTTGTATCAATAATGTGTTACAATTTTGGAACTTCAGTCTATCAATGTGAGTGATTTTGGTGTAAATTTATAATGAATCTATTCTGTGGAGGCTTCATAATGTTGGTAAACCATTATTCTTAATATGCATGCATTGGTATTATGTTTGAAATTTCTTAAGATTATTAGGAACTCTGTAAAGGTATATTTATAACACAATCAACTTGGGATTTGATTTTTGTAAAGGAAAACTAAGAAAATTGTTAATTAAATCTACTTTCATTGTTGGTATAATGATTAGATTCCTAAAGATATTGATTTTTATAAGATTGATAACTTCAAAGATTTGACTGTTTGGGAAATCTTGTATCAACTATGTATTGGTGCAATTCAACTCAAAATAGTACCTTGGGTGTGAATTTTCTCAAGAAGTTGTGCCTTAGGATTTAGGAGGAGCATATATAAGTTCTAAAATAACTTAAGGGTTCTTAATAGATGAATAGCTAACCATATTTTTGTGTGTAACATCCTACAGACTGGGAATCACTATGTAGTGGAAAAATACAAAGTTTTGATTCTCTTTTTAAATTTTGTAAACTATTTGATCTTCACTGATAATAAAAACACGTGTAAGAAGCCAAGAAAGATGCATGAGAGGAGTCTCATGCCTAGAGACTAAGTTTTAGCTAACTTAAAAAGAAAGTTGTTCTTTACGAGTTCAATGTCAAACCCTATATAAGGTTTGTAAGCCTTTCCTTAGGAAATGAGGCATAACATTGTGTAGAAACCATATTTAAAGGTTGTGTTAAGTAATGAAGAAAGACTTGATTCTCTAAGAACCCTCGCGTAATAAATATTGATAATAATATAGTATCCAACCTGTAAGTATTGATTTTGAGGCCTAAAGAACTAAACTTGTATGTTGGTTGAAGGAGGAACTAAAACATCTCCTCAACCTCAAGGAGTGGAAGTAAACATCTACATCAAGCTCTATATGATATCCCATAAGATGTTTACCTTGAAAGGTCTCAAATGCTAAGACAATGATGATAGTCTACGGCCTAACTTGTAGGTGATCAATTTGAAAGGAATTTAGGGTCAATTTTAGTGTGAGAACCCTACTTTGATATTTTAGAGATTTGTAAATTATTTTTAAGTGACAAGGAAGGTAGATTTTTTTATATAGATATTGCAAGTCTTGGTATAGTTTAGTGAAGGATGTAATCGGGAAAAGTTGTTGGTATAGTCACTTAAGGCAAGATTGTGACATATTAGACCAGGGCGCTTTATTGACATTCTAAAGAGAAGACATGAAGTAATTTGTTTAAAAAATTATGGAAAGTTATGGGATGATTAATGTCATGAAGATGAGAAAGTAAAACTTTTAGGATCATCAAATAAGAAGTTAAATAGGACTGTTTGTACTTGCATAGAGAACTTGAGCATTTGGTGAATGAAGTACAAGATATGCATTAAAGGAGTACTTACAAGGTGTTACTAGCATGCATAAGAGTGTAATTAGTGAAATATGGTGATTTCAAAGGTTACGAATAGTGAAAAGACAAGAAACCTAGAAATTGGGTTCAAACCTAGCAAGACCTAATTGAGTAGCCCAAGGAAGCAAAGTGTGGATTGGAGAAATTGAATATAGAGTGGGAAAATAAAATATTGCATGCACCTAGAAGGACAAAAAGGGTATCTAGAATAGGGATTAATTTTTCGTGAAATTTATTATATTCTTAAAGGCACAATTGTTTCATTGAACATAGGGCTAAATGACAAGGCTAGTGTTAATTGGTAAAAGATGAACAAAAATTCATGGGATAAAAATTGAAGCATGAAAATTTGGAATTAACTAAAATGGGAGAAATGGTTTCTAAATATCTCACAAGTGAGTAAAATTATGTTGTACTTTGTATTTTATGACGGAAAATGGCATTTTGAAGGACTACACGGGCTTAAGGAGGTATAAAAGGGAAATGATGTAAAATGGAAATGTGAAATTTTGTGTATAGTTATAACATGTTGGATTAGTGATTTAAAAAAAGTGTATAGAAGTATTAACCCTTACACCAGTCATTGTGGGAAATTTGATGGTTGTATGCTAGTTCACGTTAATTGAAAATAAAGTAAAAGTTGTTATTTTGATGAATTTGACAAATGTTGGTGCTAACTAATGGTATTAGTTCAATTTTTTGTATGCTCCTCCATCAGAATACCCTCACCCCAGTCTTGAGATCCTAACTTGGGTCATGGAAATGCAAGGTAGGTATGATGTAATTTTTTCTTCTCCTTTATATGCACCAATATTTGATGATGGTAAAAATTAAATGGATGAGCTTTATGTATTCCTTAATACGTGGATGGATGGGAGAAAATGTGAAGGAAAGTATTCCTCTTTCTTGTTTTGTAATGAAGATCATAAATGCAAAGGGAAGGAGAGTCTTGTCATGAAAACAATATCTCCGCCATGGAGGATGATAATGAGAAAAATGTTGAGCTGATTTGTATTGAATATCATTGTTCAAAATAAAGTGAGAATGTATTCAAATCTTATGAAATTATTTAAAATCAGATTACAAACCCTATTTTCCTAGCACTTAATGGTCTCAAATATGTTTCCATGTTGAAATTGAATGATGAAGTATGTTTCCTTGAAAATAAAAATTTTCCCCACTCTTGAGGACATGGAGGAATGGTGTCTCATGATCATAGGACATCAAATGGAAGCTAAAATATACAAAGATTCTAAACATGCGATTTTTTTTTTATTTGATGTTATAACATTTTCATTGCATTGTGAGTATGAAGATGTAATATTGTTTGGTTTCCTTCTTCTCAAGTCATGCAAATCCATCACAGGATCATGGTATGATAAGACAATGAATTTTTGCTTCAAATAATGAATTTTAGTGTGTTGTGCCATGATGGTGTGTACTTGTCCCAACCCATTTATGGGCATGTCTACATTATTTCCCCACCTCTGTAAATATCCCTCCTTGTAATACAATTTCCATTTTCCATTGTGTTTTTTTCCACTTTTGATGTGTTTCACTTCCTTTTTTTGGTTCATGTTTTTTAAAAAGAAATGACTCCATAAACCCAATGGACAAGGCACTTTAGTCCATGCAATGATTTGAGATTATAGGATTTATTTATGTTATGTCCTCACTTGCACTTGATCCAAAACATGTCTTTAAGCTAAAGCTAGATGTTGGCATGTGTTTTCAAAAGGGAAAAATTTAATGTTGAAACATGGAAACTATACCCTAGTGTCAATTTTCTTCTCCTAAGCCCTTATAGACACATATGTGGATCATTTCTTCCCTTGTGTCATGCCTATCCCCATCTGTAAGTGCTCATATGTGTTGGTATACCCTTTCCAAAGTGTTTTAAATGTGAAAAAAATATCATAAAGTTCATGTGATACAATGCTTCTCAATGAAGTTTCTTTGGTGAACCTAGAAAGGATATTTTAATCCTTTTCGGGACATGTGTGCACTCTTTCAAGTTATTTAGGAAAATTTAGGGAATAGTTGAAATTTTAGGGACAAATTCAAGAAAGTGGGTTTTGAAGTTGAAGGAGATTGCGATTCAAAATGGTTCTTGAGCTTTGGAAGATGATTCTGGATCTTTATAAATATTTGGAAGTAAAAAGATACCATTTTAAAGATACTTCAACTCCTAAATAATGGTTCTTTTACATTTTTCACAAGACCAAAGTGCTTCTTTCCACAACCTGTTTTTGGAAAGCACACTCTGAAATTCCAAGAAAAAGGATATTTTTAGGGAGTTTCAATTTGAATCAGATTAGGAACCCATCCCATTCTTTTAAAATTTTTGTTCCAAGTCAAAATCAGATAAGGAAGTGGCCAAAAAGTCATCTGGGATCTCTAGAAAATTTTTCCTCAAGAATCTCTCCAAGGTAATTTCTTGGGGCTTATCCAAATTCAAAGGTGGAAACATGTCACCACTAGATGAAGGTGTACTTTTTTTTCCCATTTATCTCAATCCCTTAGGGAAAACTAGGACAAAAAAGTGCACCCATGAGAAAATTTATCCCTTTTTTCATCATGTGACCTTGGGAAGGCTTCGCAAGATATTTTTCGATCTCCTTTTCTCTTTGCCTCAAAGCATACCACATTCCACCACTTTTCAGCACCAAGTGAGGGAATTTTTTTTTTTCTCATCTATCTCATCTGCTTGTGACAGCTAGGACACAAAATTCACCCATTAGCAAACCCCTACTCGGTTCCTAATGTGACACAATCTCAGCCCCCAGGAGCTTTTTACATGCTTTTTATCTCTCATCTGCCAAGAAATCATCATGTGAAACTTGTCTTGTTATGATGAGGGAGATTTTTTTTTGTACAAAATTTACCATACCTTTGGGATAGTTGGGATAAAAAAATTCTCCCTTACGTGAAATTTTTAAAAACCAAAATTACAATTTTTCTCACTGTCGTGTTGCTTCCTTATGCGTGTATAAGAGGTGCTACCAAAATTTTTCTAGAAACCATTGCAACCGATATCCACACCATTTTTAATCCATTCCTCCATGATCATATATTAAAACTAACCAATAAATTTTCATTTTTCCTGGACACCATGCCGAGATTTTTCAAGAATGATTTTGTGCCCTAGAATGAGAAAAATTCATATCTTTCTAACCAGTGAACGAACTTGAAAGATTTTTTCACAAATTCTCTTCATCCCAAACGAATTCAAGAAGAAAGTGACAATATATTAAACGATGCCCTAGATTTTTAATGGTAGAAAATCCTCATTTTTTCCTTAGTTTTTTTTTTCAATTTATGGACATTTCAGATTTGATGGATCCAGTGAAAATAAACTCGAGGTGAAGAAGTTATATTTATAAAAATAGTAAGTATTTGGGGTCTCTACTTAGTAAAAATATCAACTCACCTAAAATAGTAGGTCTCTTTAGAATATAGAACTTTGTGAATAGTGGGAATGGTAAACTAGGTGATTTCGATTAAAAAATCACAAAAAATCACAAAAAGCAAAAAGAAAGGGAAACTATATAAATATATTAAGTTTCCAAACATATTAAAGATACATTACCAAAGTGGAAATCAATTTGAAAATTGACCCAAAAATTTGGGTACCCTTATAGACTTTTTAATAATTGCTGATAAATTACTCCTTTTAAGTAATCAACTCCAAATTAATGCAGAAATGTAATAGAATTTGCACAAAAATTGCTTATGGAGTTCAGAAATAGCCTACATCTCTCGAGTTCTTTCTAACCATCCCACTAATAAAAATTCATAAGTAAAAATATTGATCTTACAATAAAACCCAATGGAACTCTTACTTGCCTATAAAGTGCTCCAACCTTTCGAAGAACACCGATGATCAATTGGTCCGTCCTCCACCTTCTTGTGCACAAGTATCCTAAGGAATTTGATTGGCCTTCCAAACATTTGCAAGACACCCTATGGCACTCGGTCCAAAACTCCAAGCTTTGTAAGTATAAATGGGGCTCAATGGGCCTATTGGGTAGTAATAATAACTCCCAATCACAATGATTTTATATATCATCACCTAAAAATAATAGGCCGACAATAATACAAAAATATGCCTTTAAAAAAAAATCAATAATTAAATATAGTTCCAATACTATATTAATTCCCTAAGCCACCAATAATAAATTTCAAGATTATAATATAGTATAAATACTATATTAAAGCTCGCCACTAATCTTAAACATATACTAAGCTCATGTATCCAATGAAGGGGGTCAGTTTGGATTTTATAGCCTAATACTACCCATAAAACTTGTATATAGGGCTTATCACCCTTATCCTCATCACAACCACCTATATAGGTAGGCTAGCGAGTTCATTCCATTTAAATTGGAGAGGTCGGGAATCAAATCCCACCTCCCACAAACTAATGACCATTTTGGGTATAGGCATGGCCTCTATGCATTGACTATGGGGAAATCCCACGTGGATCCCATGCATTATGGGAGTGGTATTTAAATTTGGCTCAGCCTATCCATTAAACCATGGCTAAGGCCATGCCCCACAATGTTTTAACCCCACATTATAAGGTTTTGGGTTCATTGCACCATATACAAAGTTTCAAGCTGTTGGATAAGGACAATGAATTGGTTGTGTGGTCCTTTGTTCATTCAAATAATCCGCCAAGTGATATATCTTCCGATTCATTGGTTTGTTGTGTATTGTGGTTGCGTTGAATGTTGAACCCACCTCCAAAATCATTGGCTGACCATTGAGTGCTGAAGCACCATGATATAAGAAATAAGCCCATAAGAAGGGTGAGCCATATATGATGTTTATTTGACCCAACCGAATTGGTAAATAGATAAATGGGATACAAAAATCTCAAGCTAGATGTTGAGTCAATAGTGAACCGAGTTGTACAAAATCCATGGAATTTTGATCAACTTGGTGGGGAGTTGATCACCCCACAAAGCTAAAAATAATAGCTCATTGTTATCTCAATGTCCACATGGTGATTTGAGAGCCCACCACGTCAGTAGTGTAAAAATATTTCTCATGGTGGCCAAGATCCCTTCCATTATTAAAGTTAAGCCTCTTATTCCCACACATAATGTTTATATTCCTAAAAAAAGACCAAAGGTCATAAAATGAATTGAAAATCCTATTTTTCCTTGTCGTCAACTACCACGTGTCATCTTGCCATTGGTCCACGTGTTGACACTCGTTGACCTAGTTCTACCTAGCATTGATCTAAACTTTAACCAACCACCATTTCATTCTATAGAATCCATTTCATGTATTTAAATAGTCACCGAAAATCTCTCGGAGTGATTTGTTGTTACAAATCATCGCACTCCCTGGATGTTGATCAGACTTCTAGTTTGAAATCTTGGACATCCAGTGTGATTGCACAACATTGAATCCTCTCCCCAAGTGTGGGACTTGTAAAAATGGGAGAGGAATCTCTAGATTAGAGGTTGGTTCCTTAACTCCTCTGATCAAATATATCACTTACAGGTTGCAGAGGTTTGAATTCCTAGTTCCTACCCTAAATTCCAAGGGGACAAAGATAGGGAATGCAAGAAAAATGAGACTAATGCTAATGAGGTGATGCACCAAAGGAGTAGCAGACACCTAATACTAAAATACATACACAATCCATAAGAAAAAACAACACAAACATGCACACATTGCTCAAGATGTAATGAAAGATCGAAACAATGTCGATATATGAAAGGATTGATGGATTTTAATCACAGAGCATATATTAACGCTCCAAATCCAATACAAAGGATTACAAAGATCAAGAGACAAAAAGGGTACTTTATTACATGGAAAGGTAAAAATTTCCACAAATTTTTCCAAAAAGGAAGAAAAGGGAAGTTGCAGAGCTGAAAAGTGTCTCCTTTTTCAAAAATGAACCCATTCTAGCTTTTACAGTGCAAGCCACGACCCCAGGAGAGAGAAACATGGGAAAACATGGGAGAGCTTCAACCACTCGACCCAAAATTCATTAAAACTGCATGGGCATCCTTACAGGCCCATCCCCTAAAATTTTTGCCATGCTGGGAGAGAATGCGAGCCATTCTTCATTAAAAATGGTGGTTGAAACGTCATTTCTATCCATGAGCATGTGCCAGAGGTGTTTTTCAATTTCCT
Source organism: Taxus wallichiana var. yunnanensis (assembly GCA_018340775.1). Taxonomy (NCBI): domain Eukaryota; kingdom Viridiplantae; phylum Streptophyta; class Pinopsida; order Cupressales; family Taxaceae; genus Taxus; species Taxus wallichiana. Next base: position 252,791,613 of record CM031242.1, read on the forward strand.
CTCTCCAAAATCCATCAAAATTCAAAAATGACCCTGGAATCTTGTAGATAATTTCACCATCTTTCCATTTATATAAAGAACGTGAAAAACCGAGATCTAGATCGGAAGATATGGCCATTCAAAAATTTAGGGCAAAACAGGGCCAAATCGGATTGGTTGGCAATTTTTTTTAATAAATTTTCCACTTTTTGGTCATTTGGAAAATTTTCCAAAAATTCCCCATGCTCTACCAATTTGGGTGCCACGTGGCATGTTTTGATTCGGCACAGGCCTTTAATGCTTCATTTTCCATTATTTTTCCCTTTGGAAAATTTCCAAAAATTCCCACTGAGTCGATGATCGAGGACACGTGGAAAAACCTCATTCATTGCAGGCCTTTCCCTTTGAATTTTCCTAGCAGGCTTGTCTTGTATCTTTTACTGCCACCGAGACACGTGGCAAGATGTGATTGGTTTGCATTCAGGGGGGTGACAATTTTTTCCTTTGAAATTTCCTTCCTTTTTCCTTTGGGAAAATTTCCCAAATTTCCCCGTCTCCCGCTATTCCATGTGCCCATGGACACGTAGCATAATATGATTGGTCGTGGCGGGCGCGTAATGCTAAAACTTCTCCATTTCCTTTTACCAAAACACTTCACAAAAATTCCAATCTTTCCTCCACCCTCCGAAGGTCCGATGCCATGGACACGTGACATAACATGATTGGTCTCATGGGCAAATGAGACAAAAACTTCTCCATTGCCTTTTACCAAAACACTTGCCAAAATTTCAATCTTTCCTCCACTTTTCAAAGTTATGATGCCATGGACACGTGGCATAACATGATTGGTTGGTGGGCCTCTCCTTTTAAATTTTTCATGGCGCTAACACTTAGTTGATTTTTCAATTTTTCCCCCTAGACACGTGGCATAATCTAATTCGCCAAATGGTCTCAAGGGAAAAAATATCCCTTTTGAAAACTTTTCCAAACACTTGATAAAAAGAACCAAGTTTTCCTCCGACCCCTACCACTTCCTTGGACACGTGGTGCCATTTCATTGGCTCACGGGCCTTTCAGGGGAAAATTTCCCACAAAAACTCCGTCGGGCCATAACTTCAAAAATACATGGAGTTAGGAGGAAAACTTTACCTTTCTGGAAAGATGAGAAAGAGCTCTATCCAATGGTGCCATTTCTAGAAAATTTTGAGTTCCTAAAAGGAAAAAAATTATGATTGAGGAACAAGAGAGGGAAGAATGAAGGGAGTTAGCCCCAAAATGTGCAAGAGGAAAATTTTGGATAACAATTTTGGTGACTCGTAGGGGGTCATCTACCTCGCTTGGATGAAGTTACTAGTTACACCTAAGCAATCCATTGGGCATGGAGTCATTGGATTCTCTTCTTGGTACCACAATCGACTAGAACATTACAAGGAGGAAGATGGAGGATAAAACATCACCCGATTGGAGTAAGGCCCGCAAGACACATTTCCAGGGACAACAAGCTTGTGCCAAAGCACTTAGGGAAAGAAAAACTAATCTACAACAAAAACATGTGCATAAGCACTTGGAGGAATGAAAACCTAGCTAATATGTACAAGGTGGAGAATTCCTTGATAGAAGAATGCTTTAGGTATATCCCATTGACTGGAATTTGTAGCTCTTCGCCATCCAATGAAGACAATTGGAAAGCATTATTGTCCTTACACTTTGTGACCATGTATGGACCGTCCAAATGGCATCAAATTTTGAATGCCTTCCTAGTTTTGCTCTGTCTACATCCCATTTTAACACTAGATCTCCAACTTGGAAAGATCTATTCTTGGCCTTCCTATCAAAGGTCTTCTTGATCAAGGCTTGATCCTTCTCCATTGCTTGGGATGCCTAATTTCTGATTTCTTGGAGCTCCATCAATTCTACATATCTGACCTCCATGGGCTTAAACTCCAACAAATCTAGCTATTTCATGAGTTCCAATGTTGGAAACTCAAGTGACATGGGAAAAATTACCTCTCTTCCATAAACAAGCTTGAATGGGGAGTTACCTGTAGATCTTTTAGGAGTTATCCTATCAGCCCATAAGGCTGATTTCAACTTAGTATGCCAAGATCTCTGATTTTCATCAAGGGTCCTTCTAATGATTCTTAACAAGTTCTTATTTGTAGATTCAGCTTGGCCATTACCCTGAGGGTAATAGTTTGATGAAGTGCTTAGGTAGATCCCATTCTTGACAGCCCATTCAGTCACCTTCGACCCAATGAATGTCAATGCATTATCTGATATTAAAGTAGCAGGTATGCCAAACTTGGTTGCTATTCCCTCATAAAAGTCCAGGATGTTAGATTCATTTGCTTCCTTGAGTGCAACCGCTTGACCACTTGGTGAAGTAATTTGTTGTTGTCGAATCCATTTGTGTCCTTGGCTTGAATTTGGATTAATGACTCTAATGAAGTAAAAACCCCATTGCATGAATGGATAGTCAACTGAAATTGGATGCAATGGAAGGGCGATAGTCTCTCCTTACCCGTGAAGAATGCATATTTCTTGCACCTCTTGATCCATACATAACAATCATTGAAAATCTTGGGCCAATAATAGCTAGCCCTCATGATCTTTAGAGTTGTCACTCTTGGTGAAAAATTACCACCAACTGATCCACCATGGAACTCTCCCAACACCCCGTGAATCTGATTTGTACCAATGCATCTCAAAGCAACACTCCATTCACATCCCTCTTGAACAACACACCATCAACAAGGGCATATAGGATAGCATGCAATCTGAAGTATCTTCTTTTGGTCTTGTTCATCTCTGGAGGGCATAGACCTATGTTTAGGAAGTGCATTATGTCTTGGCTCCAGTAGGAGTGAGGACACCATCATTCTCTTCTCGAGTGCTTCCTTGCTCATGGCTGTCTTGTAACACCAAAAAAACCTCCTTCTCATTGCATGCTTCCTTTTGTTTGCTCAAAATCAGTTTCTCACACAATCCTTTTCCTCTGACCAACTTGGTGACTTTGATCTCTATGTCATACTCCATGAAAAGAGTAATCCAACCTACCATTTTTTCATTCATGTCTTTGTTGAGGAGGAAATCTTTAACTCCCACATGAGAAACCAGCAATTGAACCTTGTTGTTTGAAACTAGATGCTTGAATTTCTTCAAGCTCCTGATTACTACAAGAACATGCTTCTCAATGAAAGAATATCTCACCTCATAGTCCTCCAGGATTTGGCTGAAGAAAGTAATTGGCTGCTCATCATTGTCTTTGTTCTGCTATACCAAAATTGTAGAAATAGTATCATCACCCCCAAATGCATAGAGGATGAAATCCTTGGAGAAATCTAGGTTGATGAGAGTTGGGGCTTGAGAGATGGCTTCTTTGATTGCTTCAAAACTTTCCTTGCCTTCTATTGTCCATTTGAAAGCCATGATTTTCTTTAACATCTTGGTGATAGGCTTGATAAGGGATGAAAAATTTGGGACAAACCTCCGAACAAAATTTATTCTCCCCAAGAAACTTTGAAGGGCCTTCTTGTGGCTTGGCAATGGTAGTGCTCTTATGGCTTCAACTCTTTCTAGATCAATTGCTAATCCTTCTTTGGAGACAATGTGGCTAAGGAGTTTTCCTTCATGGGCTAGAAAAATACACTTTTTAGGATTCAAGAATACTCCAAATATTCTGCACCTTTGGAACACTTGTCTCTAATGAAAGAGGTGGTCTGCTGCATTTTTGAAAAAAGTGATATCATCGAGATATATCAACAAAATGTTGTTAATTAAACCCTTGAACGCCATGTCCATTGCTCTTTGGAAAGTAGCTCCAGCGTTGGATAGCCCAAATGGCATTTTCCTGTATATATAAGTTCCCCATTTGGTTGTAAAGGCTATCTTGAACTTATCCTCTTCTTTCACCATAATCTGATTGTACCCCGAATAGCCATCAAGTAGTGAAAACCTTTCGGAGCCAGCAACAACTTACAAAATATGCTCCATGGAAGGAAGTGGGTAATGGTCCTTGAGAGATGCTCTATTCAAATCTCTGAAATCAACACACAATCTGATTTCCCCACTCTTCTTTCTAACTGGAACCAAGTTGGCCAACCAACTAGAATGCTTGATAGGGAATATGATTCTTGATTCTATTAACTTATTCAATTCCTTTCTCATGAGAGGCTCCATGTGTGGATTGACTGACCTTTGTTTCTTCCTGATGGGTTTAGTACTTGGATCCAATTCAATGGTGTGTTGAGATAACTTGGGATTGAAACCTTTCAAATCTTCATAGCTCCAGGCAAACACATCGAAGAATTCTTGACAAAGCTATATGAACTCATACCTTTCTTGCTTAGTTTTCACTTTACCAACTTGGAGTGATTTTCCTTCTTCCACCAAGATGGACACCGAATCTTCTCCTCGACTTGGATGTTTGCTTTCTCCTTCCTAAACTGATCATTAGGATTGAAAATGGACTCCAAAGTAATAAGTCCCTTTGGTAGTTTGTTGGTTCTCAGCTGTACCACTTGGTCACCATCTTTGCTGCTCCAACTTTTCCTGATTTTTAGCTAAGAACTCAGCCTCTTCTTGTAAGAAATGGATGATTTTCTGATCATTTTCAAACACTTGCCAACTTACATTGTTGTCTAGTCTTTGAAGGCCTTACAATCACATGGATGTTTCACTGTACCTTGTCCTTTTGAATGCCTTCAACAACGTCAAAGGCTGCCCCAACTGCTGGAAGCCTGTCAGCAGCTTGGTTCTCTTTTCTAGGAATGGATTTTATGCCAAGCCCTCAAAATATTTAATGAGGTCCCACACCTTGTTCTTGTAGCACTTGAGTAGATCATTCTTGACAACATGCTGCCCCTTAACTTGGTTGACAATCAACTCACTATCACCAAATAATTGCAAGTTCTTTATTCCTCTCTTGATTGACCAAAGCAAATGTTATTATTCAAAAGAGCGTGCAAATTGAAATATAAAAGCTAAATAATACTTAACTCCTTGAGGTGAAACAAGTATAGCTCCCCCTCCAACACCTTGTCTACTCCTTGATCCATCAAAAAACAACTTGCCATACCTCATTGTCATCCTTGTGGTTTGGCTTGGTGATGCTAGGAATAAGCTAATTTTCTTCATGCATGCAATAGACTCCTAGCTCAGATTCTTCTATTTCTTGATAAGGATCAAAAGCATGCACCTTGTTTGCCCATTCATCAAGAGTTATATCTGGGATGCTTCCTACCTTGGTGTCAGTTTCATCAGTGCTTGGATAATCCTCTTGATCAAACGTTGAACAATTGGTATTGATCTAACTTGGAGTGTAAGGCTCAATGTGAAAGTTTACAATAGGTTCAGATCTGATTGTGGCTTTAGTTCCATATCTTGTCCTAAATAACATGTGTGACCAATCAATAGATAAGTAACCTCCAATCTTGGCAGTGAAATCCCTTGACAGACATAGGGCAAAGAGTGGTGGAAGGTTTATTACTGAGACATCTTGCAAAACAACCACGTTGGGGCATGCATGTAACATAAGACTCAAGTTTTTATCACTCCAACTCATTGTTACTACTATCCCATCCAATTGCACTACCCCTTTGGATATGAATTCATACTCAATTCCCAACTCATCAGTATCTGCTTGGGCATTATTGAACTACTTGCCTCGGAATCAAACATGCAATTGTGTACTAATTGGTTTCCAATGATCAATGAAACATAGAATGGAGGGGGCTTCAACATTTTACCTTGTTGTCCTCCATGATTCACTTTAGGTTGGGCAGCGTTTTTGAGCACCTTCTCTTGCATTTGGACTTGCTGATTTAAAGTTTACTAGTTCTTCATGGCAGCTTGTACCAAATCTCTTTAGCTTGGGATAGATAGTGATTCCCACATTGATATGTTTACATTTGTCTTCTTCATCTGATCAATGATGTTGAATGGGGATGAAGCATCTCTTTGCTGTCCCTTGGCCTACACATTCATTCCTTGCATATGGGCAGTAACAACTGGCGTTTGAGCTGGCCTAGGAGCTATTTTAGGCAGCCCTTGTGTGTTTGGAACTAAATTTTGTTTGCCAATAATTTGTGGAATAGTAGGAGGTTGTGAATTATTTGGAGCCAATGGTTGTTCTTCACCCAAATTCCTCCTTTTTGACCTTGTGTTGGCTGCAAAACTTTGGGAAACTATTTGATTCATGCCAAAAAAATCCTCTGCCTGCCAGTTTACAAGTGTAGTATCATTTGGAGCTGATTGCTGTTGGAATGTTTCTTGTTGTTGGTTATTTCCTTGACTACCTTCACCTTCCACACCAATAGTTATCGACATTAATTCTTGATTTAAGGCACCGTTGAAACACATAGATTGGTTGTGAGTTCATTGCATGGGAAACACCAATCATACTCTTGAGCTATGTTGTTTTGCATCGGAACTAATGCCTTATAGGCGAGATATGGCATTGGGATTATAGGGCTGAAATGTTACTCATTGGTAGGAGGTCTTGCTTGATTTAAATTTGCAGCTAGATTGGGTGGTCTTTGAGGTTGGTATGGCTACCTATTACGCTGAGGTTGAGGCTATAAAGGAGGTCTAAAACCTTGGGCTTGCTGCCTCTTGAGTGTAACCAGCTCATTGCCTAGATTTTTCAATTGCTTCATGACTTCTTGAAGTTCATTTGAGGCACTAGGAGATGAAGTAGAAGCTTCACTTGAATTATAATTTCTAGGAGTGGGAATAGGGGCTAAAATAGACACTTGATTTGTACTTGGGCTCTCTAAACTTGGAGATAGTGGCATTGGAGGCCTATGAGCTAGCTTTCCAACTTGAATCAAGCAATTTTCAGCTCTAATGGCAATGCTATAAGCAACAAGGATAGTAGTGCCTCCCATAGATTGAATTAACATAGAAATATTAGAATTTAAAGCTTTAAGGTAATATAGAAAAGCAGCTTCTGCTGCTAGCTTTACTACCACTGGAATTCTCTCCCAAGTCATTTGAAATCTGAAGTTGAAGTCAGTCAGCTACTCATTGGGAGCTCTCTTGATGGTTGTCAGCTGCTCCAAAAGGGACAAGTTGTCTCCCTTTTCTCCAAACTACTCATGGAGGGCTATACATAGCTGGTTCAAATTTTGGATAGAACCTGAGGCAAGACTCCTGAACCATTACAAAGCTTTCCCTTTGAATGAAGATGCTAGAATTTTGACAACAACTTGCATCTCATTGATCTCATGGATTACAAATATATTGGCAATATCCTTAACATGATCACCGGGGGTGGTCTGATTTTCTCCAGTAAAGTATGGAATGTTCTTTAATGCTGCAATTGGGGTTGGATTTTTGCATTGAGAGCAAGTGGGCTCTTTGCGCCATGAAAAATTGACATAGGGGTTATTTTGTACCATTACGATTGGCCTTAGAACCCTTGTTGATTGAATGAAAGGCCTACCAGTGGAGGAGTTGAGAGAGTTCTGTTTGGTGGAGATGGAGACCTTTGAATTCTCCTCCCTCTTTTCCTTCTCCTTGGAGATAACTACGATACTCAAACAACACCTCTTCTTCTATAACTCTTGACCTTGTAGTGATTCTTCTCATGAGTTTTCAGTGTCTCTTCGCTAAAACCAGGTGATTCTTCTTCCTTGGAGTCGCCGGATGTGTAATTTAGGGCTCTTTTAAGCAATAAACATGTAAAAAATACACATCAATTTTGTTGCAGATGAAGATGAAGACCTCTAAGGTCCCACCGGGTGTGGCAAAATTATTGTTGCAAATCAAAGCAACACCCACGGATGTTGATCACACTTCTAGTTTGACATCTTGGACATCCAGGTGTGATTGCAAAACATTGAATCCTCTCCCTAAGTGTGGGACTTGTAAAAATGGGAGAGGAATCTCTAGATTAGAGGCTGGTTCCTCAACTCCTCTGATCAGATATATCACTTACAGGTTGCAGATGTTTGAATTCCTAGTTCCTACCCTAAATTCCAAGGGGACAAAGATAGGGAATGTAAGAAAAATGAGACTAATGATAATGAGGTGATGCACCAAAGGAGTAGAAACACCTAATACTGTAATACATACACAATCCATAAGAAAACACAACACAAGCATGCACAAATTGCTCAAGATGTAATGAAAGATCAGGAAACAATGTTAGATATATGAAAGGATTGAGGGATTTTAATCACAGAGCATATATTAACGTTCCAAATCCAATACAATGGATTATAGTGATCAAGAGACAAAAGGGGTAGTCTTGTATTACATGGAAAGGTAAAAATTTCCACAAATTCTACCAAAAAGGAAGAAAAAGGGAAGTTGCAGAGCTGAAAAAGTGTCTCCTTTTTCAAAAATGAACCCATTCTAGCTTTTACAGTGCAAGCCACGACCCCAGGAGAGAGAAACATGGGAAAATGTGGGAGAGCTTCAACCACTGACCCAAAATGCATTAAAACAGCATGGACATCCTTACAAGCCCATCCCTTGACATTTTTCACCATGCTGGGAGAGAATGTGAGCCATTCTTCATTAAAAATGGTGGTTGAAATGTCATTTCTATCCATGACCACGTGCCAGAGGTGTTTTTCAATTTCCTTCTCAAAACTCCATAAAAATACAAAAATGACCCCATAATCTTGTAGAGAATTTCACCAGATTTCCATTGATATAAAGAACTTGAAAACCGAGCTCTGGATCGAAAGATATGGTCGTTCAAAATTTAGGACAAAACAAGGCCAAATTGGATTGGCGGGCAAATTTTTTTAAATTTTCCACTTTTCGGTCATTTGGAAAAATTTCCAAAATTCCCCACACTTTACCAATCTAGGTGCCACATGGCATGTTTTGATTGGGCACGAGCCTTTAATGCTTCATTTTGCATTGTTTTGCCCTTTGGAAAATTTCCAAAAATTTCCCATCGAGCCAATGATCGAGGACATGTGGCAAAACCTCATTCGTTCTGGGACTTTCCTTCAAAATTTCCATGCGGGCTTGTCTTGTATGTTTTACCGCCATCGGACACGTGGCAAGATGTGATTAGTTCACATTCGGGGGAAATTTTTCCTTTGAAATTTCCTTCCTTTTTCCTTTGGGAAAATTTCCCAAATTTCCCCCGTCTCCCCACTATTCCGCATGCCCATGGACAAGTGGCATAATATGATTGGTCAGCGGGGGCAGCGGGCCAAAAAATTCTCCATTTCCTTTTACCAAAACATTTCACTTGAAATTATAATCTTTCCTCTCGCCCTCCGAAGGTCCGATTCCATGGACACGTGGCATAACATGATTGGTCGGCGGGGGCAGCGGGCCAAAAACTTCTCCATTACCTTTTACCAAAACACTTTTCCAAAATTCCAATCTTTCCTCCGCCCTCCGAAGGTCTCGATGCCATGGACAAGTGGCATAACATGATTGGTCCGTGGGCCTCTCCTTTTAAATTTTTCATGGCACCAACACTTAGTCGATTTTTCAATTTTTTCCCCTTGGACATGTGGCATAATCTGATTCACCGGCGGGCCCACGGGAAAAAATATCCCTTTTGAAAACTTTTCCAAACACCTGGTAAAAAAAAAAAACCAAGTTTTCCTCGGACCCTCGCCACTTCCTTGGACACATGGCACCATTTCATTGGTTGCGGGCCTTTCAGGGGAAAATTTCCCACAAAAACTCCATTTGGGCCATAACTTCCAAAATACATGGAGTTAGGAGGAAAAATTTACCTTTTGGAAAGCGATAAAGAGCTCTATCCAATGGTACCATTTCTAAAAAAAAATTGAGTGCCTGAAAAGAAAAAAATTATGACTGAGGCACAATTGAGGGAAGAATGAAGGGAGTTAGCCACAAAATGTGCAAGGGGAACATTTAAGATAACATGATCTTCCATCTTTGTAGTGATCCTAGAACATTTAGGAAAATCTTGTCCTTTATAATGTCCTCCAGATCATACCTCCTCAATGGAAAATGATTTTTGTCCCAAAAATCTTGTAAATTCCAAATCACGTTCTTTGAGAAGAGATTTATTTAGTAGTCTTCCACTCCAAAATGAACATTCCAGGATTGATAAGTTTACATTTGAGAAAAAAACATGAAATATCCCAAAATAATAGGTCACGGGTTAAACTCGCACCGTATACAAAGTGTTAAGTTGTTGGATAAGGCAAATGAATTGGCCATGTGGTCTTCTCGTAGGTTCAAATAATCCACCGAGTGATATATCTTCTCGATTCATTGGTTTGTTGTGTATTGTGGTTGCGTTGAATGTTGAACCCACCTCCAAAATAATTGGCTAACCATTGAGTGTTGAACCACCACAATATAAGGGATAATTCTGTAAGAAGGGTGAGCTATATGTGATGTTTATTTGACCCAGCCGAATTGGTAAATAGATAAATGGGATAAAATGAATCTCGAGCTAGATGTCGAGTCAATAGTGAACCAAGTTATATGAACTCCATGGAATTGTGATCAACTCAGTGGAGAGTTAATCACCCCACCAAGCTAAAAATAATAGCTCATTGTTAAATCAACCTCCACATGGTGGTTTGAGAAACCACCATGTCGGTAGTGTAAAAATAGTTCTCATGGCCAAGCCCCTTTGTTATTAAAGTTGATCCTCTTATTCCCATGCATGAACATTTATTCTTGACAAAGACCAAAGGTCACAAAACAAACTATAAATTGTATTTTTCTTGTCATCAACTACCACATGTCATCTTGCTTTATTGGTCCACGTGTTGACTGTTGACCCGTTCCGCCTAGAGTTGACCTAAACTTTGACTGACCACCACTATTTCGTAAGACGAAATCCATTTCAAGTATTCAAATAGTCATTAGAAATCTCTCGAGTGATCTTCCATCTTTGTAGTGATCCTGTAAGATTTAGGAAAATATTGTCCTTTGTAATGTCCTCTAGATAATACCTCCTCAATGGCAAAATATTTTTTCCCAAAATCTTATAAATTCCAAATCATGTTTAGAGAAGAGATTTACATAGTATTCTTCCAACTCCAAAATGAACATTCCAGGAGGATTGATAAGTTCACATTTAAGAAAAACATGTGAAATATCCCAAAATAATAGGTCACGAGTTAAACTGATAAAAATAGAAAGTATCCATTTTGGGTGTAGAAAGTTACAATTGGCTCTATTTTCATTCATCTCACTAATTTATGAAATATCCATAGGGATATGAGATCGATACATAGCTCTAAAAGGTAATATATCCTTCACAAGGATTATGAGGCGTCATTCTAGTCACATTTTTCTATAAGGGTAAGATAGAACATCAAAAGTAGATAAACTAGGGATACAATGCATCTAAATAATATTAAGAGAGAGAGTCACATATCCATTAAAAATCAAACTAAGGAGATTCATCATGACTTTTCAATCAAGTTGAAGCCATCTGCACTCTGTGGTAAGTTGGTTAAGTGAGATTTGTGAGATGAGAGAGCTTATTAGGTGAGTCGAGGAGAATTGGTCATATTGAATTGCTCAAGATGAGAGAGATTTATTCATTATGGAAAATCTTCCCCATGATGGTCAAGAGTTGGTCACACAATAAGCTATTGGAAATACTTTTGTGAAAAACATCATATCGACCCCCGATGATCCTTTTCCAAGGATTTAATTAATGATCGACAATTGAGCCAAGGACAAAATAGCTTACTATCATGCCCATTCTTGAAGTAATCTCAAGTACATTGAAGCCCAAGAAAAGAAAGAAACCCTAGAAAAATATTGCTTCTTTAGTGGTATCTCGGGAAGTCAATATGTTGATGTTTCATGGCCTAATAATGAAAATCCCATTTAAGTCATTAATTTTTCAGACTACGAGTTGACTCATATCTCATTAGGTAAATCTTCATATGAGGGTGACTATCATATATTCAAGGAATTCACCTCATGTGTCCTCATTTATAATGAAGAATACAATAAAAAATGTTACGGTCGAAAGAATATGTAAAATATCTCAGTGCCTACATCCAACCCTTCTTGGAATCCAACTCAAAATATTCTTTTCCAGTAGAATATATTCCCCTAATCAGTAGTGTTTACCTAGAGGTAATCGGGAGAGCACAATGTTACATGATGCAGGGGAAGGCCAATGAGAAGTGGATTGAGAAAATCATTGAACAAGGAAATTTATTTTTTATAGATAGCATTTATCTCATCAAGTATGTCCTTACAACTTTAAGATAGACGTCTAGAAATTAAAGGAGGATTTTGTAAAATAGATAAATCACTTAGATGACATGTTCTCACTTGTTTCCAAGATGAACTCCTTCAACTATCACACCCTAGTGGATACAAAAGTATTCATATCAGCTGAAGATAAATTATATCAAGTTTAGATCCACATCATGGTTAAAAGATACACAAAGCTTAAGAATACAATATCGAGTTGGACTCTTGTGGACAACATGGTTTTGAGATCTTGAAAAATTTCTATAATTGTGTTAAAAAATGATTTCCCTTCACTCATGAGGATTTTCATTAGGAGAACTAATTGATTTCATTTAGGAGATAGTGAAAAAGAGGCGGGTCACTCTTTCTCCTTGATGAATATTATCAAAGTTGCATTGCTACAATTGCAATGGTTCATGAAAAATGGATTGATAAATGAAAAATATCAGTGATGTCCAAGGGACATGGATCAAAGTGTTGGGCTATATTTGTATTCCAAAGGTAGATAAGTTGACAGCTATAGTAGCCCGGTTTAGTAAGGAATTCGGGAATAATAACCCACTCTAGAGACTCACCATCGAGAAGTATGAATCAAAAATGTATTCATTAATGGATATTCTTCATCATATTTGATGTCTCCTTTCTTCTTCTATATTTATCCCTCTTCCTTCTCTCACCTTTCTTATTCTTCATTATACGTAATCATTGTATTTTTATCATTCAATTAAGTGACTCTCTTAAGTCCAATTGTAATGTCCCTTTAATTTAAAAAATGAAATTATTTATCATTTCCTAGGATGATGAAAATTCACAAGTGAATGAGATCATGAAGAGTAATGTGGGGGGTGAGATGAAGGATCAATTCACATTGTTATAAATTGGGATGGCTTCTCCATATCAAATGATCCTAAAATTTTAGTTATGTGGTAGTAATTGTGGATTGTTATTGTTGAGATTTGTATCATTAATGTAAAATAAATAAAGTCTACATTTTCATTTTCTTATGTGTTCCTCTATTTCTTCTCTTATATGCACTTTGTAAGTATAATGATCAAAAGGAGATTTTATATTTGATGAATGGGCCCAAATAAATGTGTGTTTGTGGGATTTGTTTGTCTCACTAAATAAATTTATTTTTTCTTTCCTTTAATTGAATGTTGATCTACTCTAATTATTGGTTGTGAACTCTGTTTGTGCCTACTCACAAAAATAACCTTCCTTTGTCTAATTTCTCTCATCCACCCTTCACTGCTGCAATTTCCTCCCTTGTACCCCATATAATAAATTTTATGTAGGTTTAATGAAGTCTTCTATGTGATCCATGACCTATTTGGCCACCCAATTTTTTTATATAGGAGTAGATTAGTTTACATTCAATAATGGGAGCATCCCCATACACAAGAAGGAGGGGTGAAGCTCCATGAGGATGTGTGGAAACACCTAATTTTCCATACCATAAATTATTTCACCAACAATATAGATATTATATTAGAATAAAAACATAAAACTAAAGGGCCATATCAAATGACTACCATGAGTTGTTCGAGTTGAAAGTGTAGTTTCAAGAGTTCTTATCAAAAGGATTTATTTTTTCTAATGTTTCACCTTGGGGAGAAGTATTTGTATTTGTGAAGAAGGATGAGTCACTTAGACTATGCATAAGATACAAAATGTTGAATAAAACAACATTAAAGAAGAGGCATCCACTACCATACACTGATTAACTTTTCAAAAAAAAGCGTGAGGGGAAACTATTTTTTTCAAAAATGAGATCAAGGTACCATTAGTTGAAAATTAAGGAAACTGACATACCATAAATAATGTTTTATATAAGGTATTAGAATTATGAGTTTACAATGCTTCCTTTTGGACTCATAAATGCCCCCAAAATTTCTTGAAATTAATGAACATCATATTCGAGATTACCTTGAAAAATCATGTTAGTTTCCTTAGTATATATATTGATATATATATTTTTGGATAAGATAAAAAATTATTTTTAAGGGGACCACACAACCACATGTACATATATAGAAGCCCGAGTTTTAGTAGGGAAACTAACAAAAATATAGGGAGGCTAAGTCAAAAGAAATTGACAACAAACCACCACGAATGAGCTAGACTTTTGCCCAAAGTCTACATATTAAACATTACATTTTTGACAAATAAAAAACTAAAAAGAGAAACCAGTAGAACAAAGGAACAAGACCAAAAAATGGCAGCCAAAGGCTAGCCATTAGTTCTCCATAGCCTTGCTATAAGATCTAGTGCTCGTCCCGCCATCCTTCACCTTTTGCAACTTTAATAATCACCCACTTAGGTCTTTTATCCTCCTTTTCCATAGTAGGGGTGTTCACACTCATGAGATCTTTTAGGCTTTCCTCATCCTTGCCCTTAATCGAGTATTCATGAACTCCATATTAGATCCCTCACCATTCTCAAAATCTTCACTATTAGAACTACTAAGCATCAACTTCATATTAGGCTTCTGTCCACCTTGGCCATTTGATCTTGAAGGATAGAGACCCTCTATTCCTGCATGAAAAATTCCTCTTGAATACCCCCAATTATCTTGTTTTGGATCTCAATTTTAAGGTGGAAATCCTTCAGTTCCTATATGAATCTTATTAATAGTGAGAATAATATTGACATTCAACTCAACACACATTAGCCTAGCCTCCCAGTCCACAAAATATTTTCCCTATTACCAAAACTCTCACCCACATTCTGAACCCCCATTTCAAGCTTCATAGAACTTTAAGGATCCCCTCGAATTATATTTCCATTTCCTTTTCTTCATATATTTGAGGGCCGATGCCAAGGTTTTGTGGTCAGACTCAAGATCACTATCTATACACTTGATTGGGCGGGGATAATGGGTTTTCTTTTGAAATAATAGAAGAATCAGGCCTTGATGAAGAGGGACATCAATTTTCTTATTTTTGAAGTCATCAATGGTGGAAAGCAGGGACCTGTAGAGGAAGAAATCTAGACTCATGGCTTGGTTTCTACGGAAGAAGTTTAAAATGGAGAGATGATGAGAGAAAATATTCTGAAATTTTCCTTCCAAAGTCAGGTATTTCATGACCACTAGGCATATGTCAGCCCAATGACCAGGAAGGAAAGTATGAGCTATACCACAATCGTAAGAAACAATATGTTTTTTGACCTAAAAAAGTGGCAATCTTAGGTTTTTGTGAGTTTTATTTTTATACATTTTGAGCCCATCCTTAGAGACCCTAATTTGAAACCCTCTAAAATTAAATCCCCCATCAATCCAAGCATTTCCAAAATCAATAGAAAGCACGGTCATTACCTTTAAGGCACCAAATATACCTAGTGAAGCCCCCTTTGTGTAGTAGTTTCCATAAGCCAGAGTCATTTTTTCGGTGAAGGAAAGAAGTTGGTTTTTTTCAAACCTTGTATCCTTCCATAGTTTTCTCAAATTTTATTTCTTTGAACACCAACAAAATGTAGTTACCAATATCAAAAAACTTGAATAAATTC
The DNA here is from genome assembly GCA_018340775.1 of Taxus wallichiana var. yunnanensis. Lineage (NCBI taxonomy): Eukaryota > Viridiplantae > Streptophyta > Pinopsida > Cupressales > Taxaceae > Taxus > Taxus wallichiana. Next base: position 252,807,279 of record CM031242.1, read on the forward strand.
CAAATAAAATGAATTGTAACCTTTTCTAAAAAGAAGAGGGTCTTTTCAAAATCCCAAATGTGTGAGTCTTGGTCACCATCATTACACAGCCTCCTAAGACATGTCATCATTAATCAATTTTATAATATTTTCCCAAGGAATACATGTCCCTGACCACGTCATCAGATCTGACATGTCATTTCCTTGATTAGCAAGTGCATGTGTGGGTTTATTACCTTCTTTATAAGTATGTTGGATGTCCACTTTATCAAATGATTCTAAAATCCCACAAGATTCCTTGATAATGTTGATGAGTTTCCACCCACACTTACTCTGATCCTTTAGAGCATTAATTACACATAAGGAGTCACCTTCTATAATGATGGATTTTAAACTCAGATCTTTGCACATCATGATGCCCCAGAGCATAGCCTTGGCTTCTACATAATTATTGGTATGATTATTGACGAGACCCGAATTGGATCCTCCTTTGGAAACATTTTCTTTACTGTTTGGCCGAGTGATCAAAATTGAGTTTGAAGCAACCATTAAGAGGTTTTGACCATTTAACACTGTGGGTGACCCTCTCCTTCATAGGACTGATAGGAATGATGTCCATGTTACTAAGAATTATTTTTCCCAATCCAGGACACTTTTTAGACTGTTTGAGCTTTAAAATTTGAGAATTTTATTTGAGAGACTGTCTCACCTTTTCAATAACCTTCTCTAGAGTGGAATTTTTTTCCCCAAAAATATGATTATTGTGTTCAATCCAAAGACCCCATAATGTGTGAGGGAGGGAAAGTTTCCATATTTCCTTAACCAAAGCATGCTAAAAATTAAAGCTCCATTGATTAGGAAGAAGGGCCACATCCTGGGAAGGACCATGTGTAACTTAAAAATACTAAGGACAACAGAGAAGACTTGAAAGGAAAAAAATCATTCTAGGAAGAGATGTTGAATTAACTCTTCATTACATTTTTGAAAACCACATCTATTAGTGATGCTCATTCCCCTTTTTATTAGCCTATATAGAGTAAGGATATTTCCTTTAACAACTTCTTAGAAGAAGATATTGATTTTGGGAATAAGATTCTTATTCAAAACGTTCCTTTGTAGAGTATTAGGGTCAATGTGCTCAAAATTTAAGAGATTTATAGACTTAACTCCATACTCCACTATGTCCATGGTTCTCCCAAAGTAGTTGGGGGAGGAAAGAGGGGGGTTCACTTCTTCTCTTCATTCCAATAGTTAGGAACCAATTATCCATATTTCTAGTTAAATAATGGCCAAATCTCACTCCATGGCTCTTCATCTTTCAGGGCTCTATCCTTGATCCATGGATCCTCCCAAAATTTTATCTTAGTGCCATCACCAAGATTCCATTTTCTCCCTTTTATCAAAAAATTTCTAGTTTGACATAGATTATTCCAGAAAATAGAACCTCTAGGAAGATCCAAATAATAGAAGAGAGCCAAATTTCCACCAAAGGGTCGCAAATATTTCACTTTCAATATTTTGACCCAAGTGCCCTCCTCTCTATGTAATCTCCAACCAACCTTAGCTATTAATGTTTGATTCATGAGTTGTATATTTTTTTAATCCAAGACCACCCCTATCCTTAGGTTGAGTGTGTTACAAATATATTGTGACATTATTAATAAATTGTAATATTATTAATAATGAGTTTATATAACTCATATTAATAATATAGTTGTAATAGTTAGTATTAGTATTTGGGTGAGTTGTGAGAACAACTCACGTAGCTATTTTGGTGTGTGAGATAATAAAGGGATGAGAGAGATATCCTAGGGATAAATATGAGAGATTCATGGAGAGATATTGTAGGGTTTGAAGATGAGTGTTGACTCCACCTTTGTAGGAGATCAAACACTATAAATTGTATGCTCCATCTATGTAAAGACATCCCGAATGATTTCTAAATTCAATATAATTATATTCGATGTTTGTATAATTGTGTAGTGTTTAACATAGTGACCTTATCCCAATAAAATAAAGGTATTCTATTATTTTCCTTTGATCAAGTCCATAAAAACCTTTTGTGCATGCCTTCAATAGATTTCTGAACTCTAACTGGTAAGGTAAAGATGGACATAATGAACACAACAATAACATGTAGGAATCTTTGAAGGAGTTGAGTTTTTCCAGCCTATGAAAGCAATCCACCTTTCCAAGAGGCAATTTTTTTATGAAATATTTCTATTAATTTATTCCAACCTCCTTCCTCTAAAGTTTTCCCACAAAGAGGCATTCTAAGGTATGTATCTAGGAGGTCCTTGATGTTGCACTCTAGAATGTTTGCAATCTGTTCTACTACTCCTTCCCCACATTAATGAAGAAGAAGGAACTCTTTCTGAAGTTAATCCTCTTCCTAGTAACTTATTCATATTGTTTAGCGATTATTTTAAAGGACCAGTCCTCCTAAACAACCACTTGACCAAGAATAACTATATCATCCACAAATTGCTCCAGACATTGATTCTCCACTCCATGTGCCACTTTAATACCCTCCATAATACCATCACTTTGGGCCCGACATATAACATACTCAAGGTTTCAACAACTATAATATATAGGAAAGGTGATAGGGGATCTCCTTGCCTCAAACCCCTTTCTGATTTGAAGAAACCATTGGGCTTTCCATTAATTATAATAGAAAATATTGGGTCTTTAGTGCAAGATTGGATCATTTTGATGAAGTGGGGATGGTAACCTAGTCGGATTAAAAGGGAGTACAAGAAATCCTAGGATATCTTGTCATAGGATTTTTTCATGTCCAACTTAACAATCATAGCCTCCCTTTCTGAGAGTTCCACAGAGTGTATCATCTCATGAATAGTGATTATGTTGTCCAAAATTTGTCTCACTATCACAAAGGCTCCTTTATATATTCAAAGATAAAATAAGAACACATTCACCACTTACGGTTTATCTTTGTACATATTTTACAACATAAGGTTTGTATAAAATTGTCGGTGTTCCTTATTTCATGAAAAAGTACACTATTTAGGCCATATCATTTAAAAAAATGGAATTTTAGTAGAACAAAAAATGTATAGGCAATTATTGAGTGTTTTTTACCTAGGAAAGTGAATGAAGTTTGTAATTTCATGGGATTGATATGATACTACAATAATTTTTAGACGGATTTTCCATGAATTTTAATCCTATCAATTTGTTGTAGAAGAAGGAAAAAAATTGTATGGTAAAATTTGTGATTCATATATATAATTTATTAATGAGAAGTTAACATTTACACATATATTGGAAGTTACAAACCCCAACGATGAGTTTACCATTATTAAATATACATATGGGGAAGATTTTAGGGTGCTTTGTTTTAAAAGCAAAATTCATTGAGAGGGGGTGAATCAGTGACCTTACAAAAATTTCTTTCAATTATGCTTTACCATTCAATACATATTAACCATAATGATCTTATAATACATAAAAAAACCATTCCCAAGAACATGAAACAAGAGATAACACATATATACGAGTGGGAAACCCTCAAGGGGAAGAAATAAAAATAAGAACTTTGTAAATAGACTATTTTACTATAAATGATTTCAAAAGATAAAATTTAGTTAAGCACCCACTAAACTTGGAGCACAAACCCTAAATAAATTAAGCACATACTTAACTAGGTTTTAGCAAGCACCAAATCCCTAAGTGACTTAGACTGAAATAAACCACCTATCTATTTTTCACCTTCTTAACCCTCTATTTCTTGATCAATAAATGATGACCATCTTTCTTCCCTTCTACTCTTGATCACTCTTCAAACTACATGTTATGCTTCTTCGCTCATCAATCTTCTTCACCTTGATATAGGAATGTACAAATTAAATTTCATAGGATGACCACCTTTTTGATATTCAACATAAACCCTCTTCCCATGGTCTATAAGACCTCCTACTGCTCAAACATGCACTATATTTCACTCATTCACCCTCTCACATAAATAGGCCTAACACTAACTTGCATATATATATATATATACATGACTCATGAACATATACCACCTAGTCAACCATACACATCTAATACCACTTAGGTTGGCCATAAAATATGTCTTTTACCATTTTATAAACATGAATTAATCACAACTTAAACCTCTTTTGGTCTCTGTAACTCAATTAGGCCTTTTTCACCTTTAGGTCTCATGAAGACCTAATTGCATTAGGTAATATTGAATAACAACACAACATGATCTTCATGGGATCACATAGACTTATCCAAAGATAAAAAAATTCAAATAGTTTGTCTTTGAAATATAATTACCTTGTCCATTCTTGATTAACTCTATACCTTGCATTCATGCCATGATAACTCCTTAAAAACAAAACTATCAAATCACTTCAAAAACCAGTCATGATAAATTTACCTCATAAGATAACTTAGAGGATGGAACCTATCCAAAAACCACTACAAACATGAAGAACAGGTTTATAACACCTTTTTCATCTATTTATTCATCTTGGCCAATACAAATTTTGAGAGGTATAATAAATTCTTGACAAAATAGGATTATACCTACACATTTTCTCTCTCATCTTACTAAGCACCACCACTTGAAGGTAGTTGGAGGAGTTAGATATATTCCCAATAGTTTATTTGGAAATTTTAATCCATTTTTATTTTTTTGAATAAAATATTTCCTATCAAGTCCTTATTGGGGTTTTAGGGAATTTTTTTACTAGTGTTGGTGGTAGGAATTATTCATAAAGGATATGATTTAGAATCTAAAACTAATGCCTTAAATGCTAAGATAGGACCCTTCCTCATCTCTCCTAAACAAATTAGGTTACCGTGGAGAGAGGTTTTCCATTTGAACACCTAAAAGTGCTTCTTAGTTTTGAAACCCTCATTTTGTGAGCTCGAGAAGGTCTAAAATGAAATTTCTTGAAAAATCATGCAAACCGCGACTTTAAATTGCATCAACATACCTTGAAAAACATATCTTACGTATTTCCAATCTCACATATGAATTCTTGATCTTAAAATTCATCATCATGACTCATTAGGTAAGGTAGGGTTTAGGAGGGTCTAGGTGCAGACCTAGAATGGAGGTTTTACCCCTATAAGTGGACTCTGAGTGGCTAAATACCTTACAACCATGATCAAAAAGTGCTCAAACATACTTCACATTCTTGTGACCATCCATGCCTCTTCCATATCTCCTCGTGCCTTATGAATAGGATTCATATGAACTTGACCTTGATAATACTTCTTTAACAATGACCTATATTTTGCAAGCTGGCCTTGAACACTTTAAGTTGTCTTCAAATTATCTCTAAATTGTCTTTAAATTATCTTTCTCTCCTTAATATGAAATTATCAACCTTTTATGTCAATATATCATCAACCTTTGACGTCAATGACAATACTTAACAACTCCTCTTTGTCTTTCAAGATAGCCACTCTTAGAAAAACTATGCAAACCACTCTATTTCTATCCCATTATGAACATTAGAAACCATTATACCCTTTTAAATTAATGAAAAGAGATACCTACAACCTCTTAGATCATACCTAGAATCTACCAGGATTGGAAGCATAAACCAAACCTGCTCCCCTTATCTCCTTGCATACCTTCTAACCATTACTTTCTTGCTCTTGGAGATAAAGAATCACCCGATTAGCTCCCCTAAGTTATGGAATTCCTTAATGACTAATAGAAATAGGAATTACACCCAAATATTGTCTTAAATGGTCAAATATTTCCATTGGAAGTGGCTTGGTTAGAATATCTACAATTTAATTATTATTAGATACATACTCAAGATTAACATTTTTTATTAACCCGTCTCTTAGGAAATGATATCTAATGGGAATTAATTAGTCCCACGACTACGTGATTGGATTATTTGAAACACTTATGACACTTGTATTGTCACAATATATTGGGAATAGGATTGTCTTACTCCACCTTGTAGTCCTTAAAGGTCTATCTCATCCATAGAACTTGAGTACAACATGAAGCTACTACAATTTACTCAGCCTCACTAGTAGATAAATTAGATAATTATTTCTTCTAAAGATGATGTCATCCACATAGACAACCACCATCAATTGATGATCACCTTCTATCTTTATGTACAAGTTGTTGTCTGCAACTCCTCTCCTGAATCCTTGGTCTAATAGGTACTTGTCCAATCTGGCATACCAAGATTTGGGAGATTTCTTTAGACCATAAGATCCTTTTTCAATATGTAAACATAGTCCTTGTCATCTGATAATGAGAAACCTTCAGGTTGCTCTATGTATACCTCTTCTTCCAAGTTCCCATTTAGGAAGGATAACTTGACATCCATTTGATATACCTTGAACCCTTTAAAACTTGCATAAGCTAGAAAAAGTTTGATAGCCTCCAATATTTCTATAGGAGAAAAGGTCTCCTCCAAGTAAACTCCTTATACTTATGCATATCCCTTGCATATTAATCTGCCTTGTTCTAGTGAATTCTCCGTCTTCATTTAATTTGTTACTAAACACCCATTTTTTGCAAATGACATTTTTTATTTAGTCCCAGGAATAAGTTCCCAAGTCTCATTATTTTCTATTTGGCCTAGCTCCTCATTCATATAACTTATCCAAATATTTCCTTTACTTACTTCTAAAATGTTATTAGGTTTAATATTTTACATTAGACAAACATTTTCTTGGTTAAGGTTACTTACCAACTTCTTCCTTGTCTAAACACCTACATTCTTGTTATCAATGATTTGTGTTTCAAGAAGGTCTTTCTACATTTTTCTTGGAGGGCCTTTTGAATCTTCTCTTTCCTTAACTTATCCGTATTCATTTATCTCTATAGCTTCTTCTTCATTCTTGGAGTCTAAATTATGAAAACATGATTTCTTATAACATATCTCATCAACCTTCACATTGATTCTTTCCACTATCTTATGCAATCTCTTATTGAAGCATATATAACATGAGATAACTGATGAATATGATAAGAATATTCCTTCACCAGACCTTGAATCGACTTTCCTAGGTCTTCCTCATCTTGTTTGATGAAGTGTTTACTTCCAAACACTCTAAATTTCTCAACATTAGCATGCATGCCTTTCCAAAACTAATAGGGGGTTTCATTTCCATTAATTCTTATATGTCCTCTATTCATAATTTAAATTACACCGCTTACTTCTTCTATCCATTATCCATCAGATAACATCCAATCATTTAACATTTTCCTTTCCATTTCTTGAACTGTCATATTCTTTCTTTCAACTAACCCATTCTTCTAAGGTGTCCTAGATATTGAAAAATTGTCTCCTTATTCCATGAGCCTCACAAAATTCATAAAATTAATTTGAATAAAAATCTCGTCTTTCATACCTTAGGCACTTGATTTTTACATTATTTTCATTTTCAAATAGAGCCTTAAATGCCTTGAAATTATCAAGAGATTATGACTTTTCTTTCAAGAATGCTACCAATTCATTCTTGTGTAGTCATCTATGAGTAACATTAAGTAGTTATTTCCTTGAATTATTTGAATCCTTGTAGGTCCACATAAATAAATGTGAATTATCTTTGATGGTCATGAAGTAGATTATTTCTTAGACTTGAATCTCCTTGTAGTTTTCTTACCATGTTGACATGCCTTGCAAAGTGTGCTTACAAGTTTAGGTGATTTTAGAAATATTCTTAACACACTTCCTAGAGTTGATATGAGTAGTTTATCAAAGTTTAGGTGGCCCAAAATTCTATGGCATAGCCAACATTCATCTATCTTGATCATGATGCATATCTCCCTCTTTATCTCACTTAAGACATACTTATTGTTATTAGTTTTCTTATCCTTGGAAATTAGTCTTTCTCAATTGGCTCTTCTTATGTCACACCATTTTCCATGAAAGATCAATGTGTGTATTTGAATGAACATTTTACTTAAAATCAAAATTTTTGTATTAAGCCTTTTACGTACACAAAATTTTATATCTTGGTCTTCCCATTGTTGAAAATCAAGGTACCCTTACAAACAATATTGACAGATGTGTTATCTCTACATCTCATTGTACTTAAAGCATTATCCTTCAATTAAATGAACTTCTTATTTTTTCTCATCATGTGGATTGAGGAACCACTATTTATATACATGATCATAACTTCATTTTAGTTGTGAAAGATAGTCGAGCTATCAAATATTCTTCTCCTTTAGTATTTTTCTCCTCCTTCACCTTATCCATAGGGTCTGAATTCATGATGTACATCTTTTTATCTTCACCATCTTCCTCATTTTTATCATCTTGGAATATCTTAAAATATCTCCTCTCTAATGAAAATTATAGCACAAAATTATACTTATATTGTTTAAATGATGATTCATTCCATTCCTCCATGAGGGATTACTTATATAATCTGTATCCCTATGTCCATATTGATTGTATGAGAAATAATAGCCTTTGAAAGAATTTACATACCTTTTCTTTTTTATAGGAATTTGCTTTACTCTATTAGTACCATCACTCCTTGGTGATCCAATATCCTTTGAGCTCCGACTCTCCTTGTTCTTATTTTTATATTCTTTAAAATGAAAACCTTCCTTATCATGTTATTTTCTATTATTTGAAACCAGGACCTTATATATCATGTGGATACCTTTGAATAAATATATCACCAAGAATTTTAGTGTTCTTTTTAAACTTCGATGTGTATTAAAATTGTTTATTTACTAATCCAATTCTTCCTTCAAGGACTCCATCTCTATTATAAACTTAGTGCATTCTTCCTCCTTGGTCTTAAGAATTTCTCTTACAAACTTATCATAATTTTATAGTTGTTTGATGATCTCATCATGTCCATTATCCTTGTTATTGATTTGTTCCTCATAATCCTTGATCAATGACCTCAATATTTGATTCTTCCTTCTTTGGTTCTTCAAATCATCTAGAGAAATAAAAAATTAAGCCTTAATATTCACTTCTTCATCTTCTTCATCTGAACCTTCATCCTCCATGAGGATTTTCAATATTGAATAACCTTCATACATGTTTCTCTGGTCATGAATAGATTTTCATTTTTATCACATTATCATCACTCTCAAATGTATTCTTTGTCACTTATATATGATAAGTTACTTGTATTCTTTTTTATAAAAAACTATCTTGTTATTTAATGACCCTTTCTCTCCTTCATACTTATTGAAACTCATTTTTTCTGATCATGCTTATATGACTTATTATCCTCACCATGATGTTCATCATTCTCTCCATCATCCTTATCTTTATTAGGGAACTTGGATGTAAAGGGACCAACATTAACACAATTAAATAACTTAAATGGAAACTTAGATTTATACTTACATGATCCTTTCCTTAGTATACTAATAAGCATGGATTTTATCTTGTCATCATGAATATATTTATCAATATCATCCTTGAAATTTTTAGCTTGTGACTTCTTCTCATATTTGAATTAAGATTACTTCTTAGAGAGTTTTTCATCACTGGTTCTCATTTTATAGGTAGTCAAGATGCCATGAAGCTCATCCATATGTAATGTGTTTATATCCTTCATTTCCTCCACAACAGAGATCTTTGAATAAAACTTGGATATCGAGATCTAAATACCCCTTTACCATTGTTGATTCTTCCAAATTGTCTCCTAGGCATCTAATAAAATTTACCATTTCATATACTCTCAACGAGATAATAATCAATGATCTCATCCTCCTTCATTCTTATAATTTCAAAAAAAAATTGGTGGGTTTGAAACTTTTCCAACTTTACTTTGGTGTCTCCTTCATATATGTTCTGCAAATTTTCCCAAATCCCTTTGGCTGTGTTACAATGCATGACCTTGACAAATTATTCCTCTAAAATACCACATGATGATGGTGTTATTTCTTTAGAGTTGATTTTAATAGCCCTTTTTCCTACTACATCAGTTAGGGGTGTAGGAGGTGAAGTATATCCATCAACCAATGATTTTTATATGTAAAAACCTAATGAAATTAGATAGGTATTCATTCTAATGCTCCAAAATGCATAGTTAGTCTCATTAAAGAGAGGATACTTATTGGTTGAGAAGCCTCCTTGAACTTGACTAGACATGCTTGTGCTTCTAGGATCTACTTTAAGCTATTATGCCTACTCAAAAGGACCAATATCTGATACCAATTGTTGGAAATTTATTTTGTAGGTGGGTAAATCAATTCCCTTACAAAAATTTCTTTCAATTATTTTTACCATTCAATACATTTTAACCATAGTGATTTTATAGTGTATAAGAAACCATTCAAAAAAACATGAAACAAGAGAGAACACACATATATGAGTGGAAAACCATTGAGGGAAGAAAAACCAATAAGAAATATATAAATTAAATACTTTACTATAAATGATTCCAAAAGATGCGATTTATTTGAGCACCCACTCACCTTGGAGCACCAACCTCAAATAAGTTAAGAACATACTTAACTAGGTTTTAGAAAACACCAACTTGTAAGGAATTGCCAAATCTATAAGTGACACCAAACCACCTTAACCACCTCTGTATTTTTTTCACCTTCTTAACCCTCTGTTGCTTGATCAAAAATGATGACCTTATTTCTACCCCTTTTCTCTTGATCACTCTTCAAACTACATGTTATGCTTCTTTGCTCATCCATCTTCTCGCACATTGATATAGGCATGTATAAATTGAATTTCACAATATGACCACCTTCATGATATTAAACATAAACCATCTACCCATGGTATACAATACCTCCTACTACTCAAACATGTGATATATTTCTCTCATTCACCTTCTCACATAAATAGACCTAAAATCACCTTGTATATATATACATGATTCATGAACATATACAAATTGGTTGGCAATACACACATAAAACCACTTATGTTGGTAATAAAATAGGTCTTATAACATCTTATAAACATGAATAAATTACAACATAAACCTATTTTGGTTTGCCACAACTCAATTAGGCCTTTTTCTCCTTTAGGTCTCATGAAGACCTAATTGCATTAGGTTTTCCTGCATAACGACACAACATGATCTTCTTGGGATCAAATACCCTTCTCAAAAAATTATAATAATTTCAAATAACTTTTATTTGAAATATATTTTCCTCCTTCATGTTTGATTAGCTTTGTACCTTGCATTCATGCCATGAAATCTCTTTAAGAAAAAAACTATCAAATCACCTCAAAAACTAGTCATGAGAAATTGACCTCATAGGATCACTTAGAGGCTAGAACCTATCTATAAACAAAAATAGAAACAAATAATGTGTATTTATTTCATCAATTTATTCATCTTGGATAATACAACATTTAAGAACTATAACAACTTCTTGACAAAATAGGCATGTACCTGCACATTTTCTCTCTCATTTGACTAACCACCACCACTTGGAGGTACTTGGGAGAGTTGAATACATGACCCAATAGTTTATTTAGAATTTTGAATACATTCTAAGTTTTTTTGAACAAAATATTTCCTATCAAGTCCTTATTGGGGTTTGAGGGAGGTTCTTGACCATTTTTATGTTAACAATTGGTCATAAAGGATATCACTCAAAATACAAAACTAATGCATGGAATTATTAGCTAGGACCCTTCCTCATCTCTCCTAAATATATTAGGTTCCAATATAGAGGGTTTACATGCCTATGAACATCTGAAATTACTTCTTAGGTTATAAATCCTTATTCATGAGCTTGAGAAGGTCAAAACAGTAATTTCTTACAAAAATTCAAACAATGACTTAAAACTTCATCAACATACTTGGAACAACTTATCTTACCTCTTTCCAAGATCACATATTTATTATTTCTCTAAAAATTAATCATTATGACTCATTAGGTTAGGAAGGGTTTAGGAGGGGTCTAGGTGCAGATCTAGAAAGGTGGTTTTACCCCTTGAGTGACTTTCCACCTCACTACCATGCTTAAATAGTTCTCAAAATCCTAAAAAATTATTGTGACCATCCATACCTCTTCCCTATCTATTCATGCCTTATGACTAGGCTTCTTATACACTTGACCTTGAAAACACTTCTTTAATAATGACCTGCATTTTGTAATATTTTGTTGAAAACCTTCAATTTATCTTCAAATTATCTCTCCATTGTCTTTAAATTATCTATCTCTCCTCAAGATGACATCATCATCATTTAACATCAACAAGGCACATCATCAAACTTTTACATCAATGAAAATACTCAACACTTTGATGTAAGACAATTAGGTAGTGGCTTAGGGTCACATAAGATTAAACAAGGGTAGTTTAATTACGATCCACACAAACTTGAGATTATAAATATGGTGCATGCCTTATAGATATGGAGGAATTTAATTTTAGGGAAAGTGTATTTTATTAAAATTGATCTCTAACATTGCAATATATTTTTACCCAACCTAGCTTGAATACTTGGAAAAAAAATTGGTTAGAGTTTTTGAGTGAGTATGATTTTGATATAGGTTGCATAAAGGGAAAAAATAAAAATTTATGGATTCCCTTAGTGAAAGACAAAATATAATGACCATGCCTTTAGTAAGGACCATTTTTTGGTAATATTTTTTTAGTAAGTTATCTTCAAATAATTTTTATGGGAAGGTGAAATTTGCATTAGAGACTGATAGTTGAGATCATAAATATTAGGGTAACCAGTTTAATAGAGATGGAATTATTATATTCAAAAACATCATATATATACCTAATATTGATGGATTAAAGACCCTAGTATTGGAGGAGGAACATAATGCTACTTATTCAAGTCAATCAAGTGTGATCAAGATGTTGGATGACCTCAAACAATTATATTTTTAGTTGGGTATCAAAAGGACATCGTAGGTTTTGTTTCTAAAAATTTGGAATGTCAAAAATTAAATATAAACACACTCATCCAATAGGGTTAATGTACCCACATGAAATTTTGTGAATAGAAGTGACATGTTATCGATATGGATTTTGTTCAAGGATTTTGATGTCCAAGAATAAGCATGATGTTATATTAGTGGTTGTAGAAATACTCACTAAATTAACCCAATTCATTCCAGGGAATTTGAAGGATGATTCATTGGTTTTGGTGAAGATGTTTTTCAAAATATATTTTGCTTACATGGAGTTCCCTAGAAGATTATTTATGATTGAGATACTTGATTAATGCTAAGGTTTTGGAATACCTTGCACACTACTTTGGCCACAAAGTAGAATTATATTACTTCTTATCACTCAAAAATAGATGTTCAAATAGAGAGGGTGAACCTAGTTATTGAATACATGCTTATGATTTATTATATGTATTAAAAATAAAAATGGGAGGAGTACTTGTTATTAGTTTAGTTTTATTACAATAACTCATATAATTTTACATTAGGCATGAGTCCATTTAAGGAATTTATAAAGAAAATTTTTCACACCTATAAACTAGTATCAAATACAAGATAGGGTGATTAAAGGTCATAAAATTCTTAAGGAAATGGAAGAGAAGGTGAAACTAATTAGGTAACACTTGATTAAGGCTACAACTAGGAAGAAGAGCTACAAAAATATAAGTAGATTCCTCGAAAATTTGTAGTAGATGATAAAGTTTTTCTAAGGGTGAAACCAAAGAAGAGATCTATAAAGTTTTGAAATTATTCTAAAATATCACCTCTTTACATAGGACCATTTGATGTTATTAAAGTGGTAAATCCAATATCATACAAACTTGCATTACCTATGGCTATATCTCAGTTACACAATGTGTTTCATGTATATTTTTTGAAATATTATAACTCGATATATCTCATTTTATTGACTAGAAATATCTATATATATAATATTTGAGAGTGCTTCTAGTTGAGCCCTATGGGTGCTCGAGGTTTACAAGTTTCACTTAAGAAACTAAGGTCTATCGGTGAAAGGTCTAGTGGGATAAATATTTTGAGTAGATTAATACTTATGAGGACTTTGATGAAGTCCATAGAACATATCTAAATTTATTTCTATAGTTTATTTTTAATTTAATTTAATTTTTATTATTGTTATTGGAAAATAGTTTTGAAGGGACTATACCATATTACACAAAGTCTCAAAAGCTAGATAATCTAGTCAATACATCAAAATATGATCAAAATCAAGATAATATATGAAAGTCCAATTTTATTGTAAAAACTATACAAAAATTCAAAACAGGATCAAAACTACAAAAACAGAAAACAAATAGCAACCGAGTAGCAACTACTCAGGTCAACCTTAAGTTCACTTGGATGATCTATCAATTTTTCCCTCACTTTGTCTACAAAATACTTTGAAGAGTGTCATAGTTGTAATATGAGAGGGGTCATTTTTTTCCAACTAGGAAAAGACAAGATCTCGTGTTGGTCCCTCCTCCGAAATAGCTGTAGGAATATCACTTAGGATGAAAAAACTCTTAACATGCTGATCCATAAACTTATAAATATCTTTGAGAGCTGATATGGTGCAATCATGTTTTCCTTTAGAATTTCCCATCATGTTATCAAGGGAGTTAATTTTTTTGTAAATTTCATGAATATGGCCTTCACCAAGTCTAGATTATTCTTCCATTTTCCTTTTACCCTCTTTCTTTGATAATTGTTTCATTTCTATTTTTAAAAATTCCAACTCTTTTTCCATCTTGTCAATTTTTTCATTGTATCCTCCTTCTTCTCTGTAGAAGATCCACTTTGCCTAGGGTTAATGATATGAAGAAGGTTCTCCACAAAATAAATGTCCTTACTACTACATAGAGTTATTTTATATGGAAAAGGGTGGTTAGGGGGGATAAAAGGGGTTCTTGGATTTGATTCTTCAATGTCCCAAAGGAATGGTGGGGATAATGGTAGGGCCAAGTTTAGGAGAGGCATGGGTGGAGGGAATGAAAGGGTGTTGAGAGAGGCATTGACAATGGAGAAGAAAAATGATGCCCTGATGGAGGGGAGTGGATTGGGAATGGTTCTAAAACTATAAAATGGAATGTTCCAATTGTTAAGGATGTAGTGAGGGAATCAAATTTTTCAGGTTTCTTCATAAATGATCCAAAAAAATAAGGTGTTTGAGAGGATCCATAATGTACCTTCCTTCTAGTGTAACATATCTGACAATTATCTTAGCTATCTCATCAAAAAGTGCTGGAATAGAGGCTACTTTGATGCGAGTTGTCAAAAACTCAACTACTTTGATGTGAGTTGTGAAAAAATCAAGTTATTCACCCTCATCTAGGAAATTTTTGTCCTCTTTGTTCTTGTCAATCCTCTTGCTGAAGAATCTATTTCCTTCCAAGCTCAGGCCAATTACTTCTAAAATGAGTTCTTCTGTGACCGTAATGGTTTTCTCTCCATATTCCACCGTCCTTTGATTCCATCCTATGAAAAAGTGGAGGGAAATATTTTTATCATGACCTTGAATCCTTTCCATGAGGTTAGAAACACCTCCCATCTACAAAAAAATTCCATGACACCACATTTTCCTTCTAGGCAGGGTCGCATGTAGGTTCAATCTAACAAGGAGCTCCTACAATTATATCTTTACCTCTTATGGAGTTTTTGTGTCGATTCAATATGGAAAAATTTCCATCTCAATACTGCTTCTTAACCACATCTTTACACACCCAACAATCGTATGAAGGCATATGATGTTTGGTATTGGGACTAATCTCACGTGAGAGAGTTATCATCCCCAAAAATGTGGAGGAAAACTCATTGATTATTTTGGATGTCAAGTATAATTTCATACTTTTCATTGATAATTTTATATTTGTAATAATCATTGGGATGATAATTTATCTTAGCAGGAAGGATCTCACATCTTGTATTCATACATTTATTGTGTGTAAGAATTTTAAATGACTAGGTGGCTATTGCCACATTGATTAAAAAATTATTCTTATATTTGATTTCTTATCATTATTGGCTATCTCTCTATTTCTCTATCACCTTATTTACTTACCATATCCTCATTTTATCCTATCTATCTAGGATGAACCACAAGGATCCTTATGTTTCATGCACCTACTAGCTCAAATGTGGCCGAGGGTGGTGTGGCTTATAGCTAAAACTTCCTATTATGTAATAAACCGAGTTAATATATACACCTTTATAACATCCACATGATGCATATGGGACTAAATTCCCTACATCTTATAAATAATATATAATGAGATAAAGATGGTTATAGTAGAAAAATAAGGCATATTGATGATGAAATCTATTATTATATAAATATGAATTGTATGCTTTAAAACATGTATGAAAAACCATGACAAGTTTTATGAATGAAAGTACATTTTAAATGGATTTTGGGCCACTTTTATCCTTAAAAATAAACGTGACCATGATTCCAAACCCTATCCCGACCATACCAAGCCCTTGACGGATCTCTGCGATTCTTGTTTCCTATGACAAGACTAGTGGATTGTACGTGAATAAACTGTGGGGATTTTCTTTTGGGGAAACTATTTGGATGAAGTTTCTTCTCCTGAGGTTGTTGTCCTTGGCCCTTAGGGTCCTCCTCTCCTAATTTCTCCTAATTGTGATGGTGGTAAGGGAAAAAATGTTCTACCAGCTATTGGGAAGCATACCTATGCAACGGCCTTGATTTTGAAGACCTTCTCTCTTTCTAAAACCACTCATGTGGTTTCTCTTGGGATTCAATTCAAGAGGATGAGGATTTTTATCCTCAAATAGTCGATCTATCATTTTAATGGCCTCTAGCTTGGTCTTCTAATCCTACACTTGTAGATCACTACAAATTGGTGACCTCTTTTTTCAGGTAGGATTGATATTTACCCCTATGAAAGGGGTTTTTAATTGTGTCTTTTTTCTTTGAAAGAATATACTCATCATTTTCAAATGAATTTATGGTTCCCGACTTTCAATCCACTCACTGCCTCTTTCAGTGTTAAGCCTATTTAGATCTGTTTACCCCCTCTGCCATTATAGTTTTGGGGATATGATCGTTTAGCTACTATTGGTAATACTTTGGGTACTTTTATCCATAGATTCCAATACGGATACCTTTTCACATACTACTTACGCATGGATATTGGTGGATCTAGATACTTCGCTTGATCTACCTGCCTCTATTGACCTCAAAGTGTGTGATAGGATTTGGTCATAGGTCTTGATTATAAATAATTACCCTTCAGATGTAAAAAATGTTTTAATATTGGACATCTTCACTGTTGCTTGCTAGATGGTCAAGCAGAATTCTAAAAATGAAAAGGTCTCTTGGTGGAAGGATGCCCACCAAAATCTTTTATTCATTGATGAGGAATCTGAGTCTGCTACTGATACACAGGTTAGTGAAGATAAGGTTTCCAGTTTAATCCCATCGATTGAACCTTCAGAGGGTGTTCTAGAGATGTTATGGTGGATCAAACACTTACAATTATTCCATGTGTAGTTAATAATTACACTAAAACCAGTCACACTACTGAGAAATATATTGATGGAGTCTTGGATTCCTCAGAGATCTAACTTCCAACTCACTCAGATGAAAATGATGTTCCTAATAGGAATGACGAATCAACAGCTTTTAAACTCAAAAATAATTATTTTACTATGCATCTAAGTTCCCATGTAAGGGATTCTTATAGGTAATGTGGTTGTAGTTGTAGCCTTTGGATGCTACTATCTTATTGTGTTCTTCTCATGGGTTCTTTTCTATATATTTTTATCCCTATTATTGCTAGGAATTTCCTCTCTATAATGCTACAATGTTATATCCATCCTTTAAGGCTTACTATACAAGGATGTGGGTTCTTTCAACACCCTTAAATTTTACCAATTTCCAAAAATTACATTTTAAATGAAGAATTATATTTTTGGAGGAAATTATAAACCTTAAACAAGTAAAACTAAAATTATGTTCTTGAAACATATTATGAGGCATTTATAGATGTCATGCTTATTTTTGTGAACTAAATTTAGGATTCCTATAATGATAGTGATCTTCGATAGTATGGGACGTCAAGAAGGTTATGATTATTTGAGTCATATATGTGTGTCATTTTGTATTGTTTTGGGATAAATAATTAGGATTAACATCCTTAAAATAGTAATGTAAATTAGTGGTATGAAACATTCAAGAAGGTTATTAATATTTTATTCTTAGTGTAAAAACTAGAATTAGGTGACCCTAATTCATACTTGTATATATCCACCCCTTCACCAACACATATGACCACTTTACCCATCACAATATTTACCGACCCTTATCTACACCCATATTCATTATTGTGCCTCACCAACCAATCTCAAGCACAATAAAACAAATAAAATAAATAAAAACAAGACAAACACAACAACCGCATGACCCCTAATAAAATTCAAATGAGCTTTAAAAAACTCCAAAACCATTAAAACCCACATCAACCACAAAATGGAAGTAGGTGAATCCATATCCAACAAAACTCCTCAAAGGAAGGAAACAATGTTGATCATGGTAGAAAAACACCAATTATGTTAAACAACATCGATCCTATATAAACTAACACATGCCATTTCACAAGGATCATGAACATTCATGTGGAAAGTACATTGGATTTAACCCTCAAAGAGATTGAATTGAAGCCCCTTGTTTGCATGATGAAGCAAAAACACTTTGTCTAACCAGCCTCCCTTTGTAGAAACCATTTTCATCCTTTGACCAACTAAATTTCCTTGGCCACAAAGGTATTCTTTTCATTTTAGTTTTTGATCCATTGTTTTCAAATTCAATAATAGCATTGTGTACTTTACCCGAGCAACCAAACCAAAAATATCACCATCTAATCATCTTCTTATAAAATTGATGTTGTTAAGCATTTTTTATTACAAATATACGAATCAACATTGATTTTATGGATCAACATCGATCAACCCAGTCGACATTGATTCTTGCCAAAGTTATCAAACATAGCATTTTTAGTACATTTTGATACTTTTTATTTATGTTTGTATACCATCGATGATTTTATCATGTGTGAAAACATGGTTTTCTATTATTTGACCATTGCAAGATAAATTTATGAATCTAAAAGCATCTATGACTTTCCCATAGTCTATCAACATTTCATGTGGGAATAATCCGATATCAACCATAAGTTGAGTATATATGCTATTCTCCTTACACTTAATCTGGATGACATTCTGAATAACTGGATATTTCCTTGAAGAAAATTATGAGGCCAATTTTTATTGGGATAATCATTTCAATCCACTTGATCTAATCATTGAATACATATATTAAGCCCTAACATATAAGTATTGTATATTAGTGATTAGGTATTCATATTGTCAAACATTGTCAACTATAATTTGATGCAAGAACATTCAACAAGAAGAGAAATATCCAAAGTACAACACATTAAATATTTATGACAGTTAAATTAGGTTTATTGTGGCCATTCGAGGTCCTTAGAATATTTCAAATGTCAAATTTTGGCTTGTAATTGTTTTTTCTCCAAAAGTCAAATTTGAATTTCTTAACGAGGGAAATTAAACTTTTTGAAAATTTCTTTCTTTTTGGTATCTAAGTAGGTGTCTAAGATGTTTTATAAGTAAATTAATAATGGTGTAATACCCTTATTATGGGTCCTAATTTATATTCTTTGTGTTGTTGTGAAGATTTGGTTTGTAGTCTTGACTCAAACCTCTAATTTGAGTTAAGAGATCATGGTCTAAGATAACGCAAACCAAGAAGTAGCTAGGGCAGGGTAAATTTTAATGGAGAAGAAATATTTTGAGAGATAATACATGTGTAAATTAAATCTTAGGAGGAATAATGTAATAATAACACTCTATTTTCATGAAAGAACTATATGTATGTGGAAAAAAATTAAAAGAGACAATTTTGGATATGAATCTAATAAATGTTGCTTCATACGTTTGTGATTCAAATGGAGAGTAATATTATAATGTTATTTTATAGTTTATTTATTATTTTTATTGCTAATAATCTTGAAGGAATGAGTTAGTATCCACAAATATGTGCACAAGCCTGATGGAGTTGAAACAAAAAAATTTCAAAACGTAAAACTCCCTAACCCATTTCTTGTGTTTTTAAAGGAAACTAACCTAGGAATATGTAGGAGGTAAATATAGAAATCCATGTGAAATTTCAAGTTTTTAAAAACTATACAATTCCTTAAATTTAGTTTTATCTTTTACCGGACTTACATAAAACACTAACTAGGGTTTAGACGAAATTTTTTGGGTGAAGGGATTATAAGTGAAATTTAGCGATAAATTTTACAAGATACCATATAAGGCATGTCTTCTTATAAATTGTGAATTTTTTTATGCTTTATAAACCATGAAATCCTTGGAAACTATGAAAATTTGTTGTTTGAATAGACTGTCCTAAGTTGAGACCTTATTGCAAAAACTAAATTAGTGAAACAAAGGTTTAGATATGGAGTTTGAAGATGGAACTTTTCTTGAAGCATAATAAGGAAAAAAAATTATCTAAATATCCCTTTAGTTTTTAGGAACCCTATAAATCAAAACTTATTCTTGAAAAACCCTTAGGATAGGGCTACTAGGGAGGCAAATAGGTGTGTAAGAGCAAGGTGGAGAAAAAATATTTAAACTTGGAGTAGAGACCTAAAATTTGGCATAAAGCTTGGGAGAAAAAGGGTATTCCAAAAAAATTCACTTTGTATTGGGTCATTGTATTTTCTTCCCAACACCAACTTTCGGATGATGATCTTCTTAAGGAATGAAAGAATGAAAATTTGGAAGTGTTGATGAAATTTCAAGTTTTATTTTTCTTCTATCATTTTGAATTTTTTTATAACATGAGTACATATGAACAAGGACCTTGAATTTAAAAACCCATTCAAGACTCAAAAAAGTTTTCATAAGTCGATTGGCTATTTAGGATCAAGAAAAAAGTGTATACATTACAAGGTGAAAGGACAAATTTGAGGGATTTTTTGTCACTAACTTGGTGTTATTCATATTAATTGCATCAATTGGTATAATATTAGAGTATTACTCTTGGAAGAGAGATAAATATTTACAAGAAAGAAAGAAATATTGAACAAAAAGAAGGTTGTGAAAAACAAGTTTGCAAGAAGAAGAGAAGAAAATCAAAATGCCACCAAAAAGAGTACCTAGAGGAGGTCAAAGATCACAACCTAAAGATAATGAGTGGGTTGTAATGTTGAGAAACATAAAATAAATATTGGGATCTTTATAATTTTCTCAGAGAAGAGGTATGGTCTTAGGAGAAGAAAGTGCTAAACAAGAAGAGGTAGAAGAATAAGTG
The DNA here is from genome assembly GCA_018340775.1 of Taxus wallichiana var. yunnanensis. Classification (NCBI taxonomy): domain Eukaryota; kingdom Viridiplantae; phylum Streptophyta; class Pinopsida; order Cupressales; family Taxaceae; genus Taxus; species Taxus wallichiana. The sequence continues at coordinate 252,828,497 of CM031242.1, forward strand.
GTAGAAGAAATGATTGCAAAAGAGGAAGGAACTGATATGATATTATTGAAAAATTCACGGAATAGTTTTAAAGACAAAAATGAAGGTGCTAGAGTATGAAGGAATCCTACATCCAGAAGACTTGATAAACTAGATTGCTAAGATGGATTAGTACTTTGATTTTAAAGGCATAAGTGAAGACAAAAAGGTAAAGTTTACTTATACCAAATTGACAGGGCATGATACTATTTTGTGGGACTTTGTGTAAGAAGAAAGTATCAAAGGAAAGGATAAAATCATATTATGGGATAGAATGGTTGTGAAGTTAAGAGGTAAGTTCATTCCATTTGATTATCAGACTAGTTTATTTAATACACTGTAAAATTTAAGACAAAGAGAGATGAGTGCGTCTGATTACACTAAATAATTATATAAGTTAGATATGAGATCAGGTCATTTATTGGGGGATACGAAAGAAATATCTAGATATTTTAATGGAGTAAGGATTAACATTTAGGATGAAATCAGTTTGTTTACCTTGAAAATAGTGGAAGAAGAATACCAAAATACCTTGAAAGAAGAAGATAATTTTTCTATAAGGAAAACACAAAATTATAGAGGAAGAGGAAGAGGAATAAGATGTAGAGGTTAGTAGACAAATAGAGGAAAACATCAAAAAAAATAAAGAATAGGAAGAAAGTAGCTCACAGGCACAAATAACTTCTAGAGGTGGATATTTAAGAGGTAGTTATTCCTATAGAGGAACATTTCATTTTGGAAGAGGATGCAAAGAGTTTTAAGGTAAGTTCTTCAAATGTATTAAGGTTCTTGGTCATCTATCCTGTGAATGTCTAGAGAATTATCATGAAAGTGGTAAAAGGGTAAATGAAGGTAGAAATCATATTTTACATGCTGATGAAGAAGAAAGTGTGGGATCACCATCACACATAGAAGAACCTAAAACATGAGAGATATTTATGATGAGAAGAGTGTTGATGAAATCAAGAAAAAAAATATTAATAACCATCCCACAGAAGAACCTTATCTACAAAAAATTTCAAGTCTAAAGGTAAGTGTTGTAAACTCATTGTTGATAATGGTAGTACAAATAATTTGGTGTCTTCTAAAATGGTAGAAAAGATAAAATTGCAAAGGTTTGTGCATCCTAAACCATACAAAGTATATTAGGTTCAAATAAATCAGTAAGTGCTAGTTAATGCTAACTATATTGTTAGTTTTTAGATTGGTATTTATAAATATGAATTTATTTATGATGTGATGCCCATGGATGTTTGTCATGTCTTACTAGGAAGACCTTGGCAGTTTGATAGGAGAGATATTCATGATGGTTGGGAAAATACTTATACTCTAATGAAGAATGGGGTTAAACATACATTAAATAATCTTAAGCACATCCATGAATGGAATTAATACTATCCAAGAGTCATGTTAATGAAAATGAAATGTTACTTGTAAAAGGAATAGAAAGTTAGTCTTGAATCAACAAGAAGTACAAGTGATAGGAAATGTGATATGATGGGAAAAAATCCTAGTATAGTCAAGAAAATTTGTTAATGGTTAGTTGGCAGGAAGAATATCAAGGAAATATTAAAAGGATAAAAATGAAGAAAGATGAGGGTAATGAAGGTTTTGATCTCATAGGAGGAAAAGACAAATTAGAGCTCTTGGGAGCATAAGAACTAAAAAAGAATGAGAAAAATATAGATTATAATAACACTATGGAGCAAACAGTCTTTGAGAAAGAAGATAAAAACCATGTAAGGTGGATAAAAATAGTCCAAGAGTATAAAGAACCATAATTGTTGGGATCATAATGGGTGAGTGGGGGGTGAATCAGTCCTACAATTTTTTTACTTCATTTACTACATTGCGACATCCATAAAACATCCATTCAATCATATACATTCCTCATTAGCTTATTAAGTGTTCATCATACATTCCAATGAACATGGAACATGGGATATAACACATAGAGAAGATATGCAAGTGGGAAAAACTAAAAGGGAAGAACACCCACCAAATTTTTTTTTGATATTACTCACAAGAAAGACTCATGTGAATATTACCTATCACAAGATATTTCTTTAGTGAGATACCAACCCCACAAGGAGCACCAACCCTAAATCCTTATTGATATTACTGAAAAAGAGACTCTTATGAATATGAATCATCATAAAATATTTTTTAGAAGTATGAAAACTGAAAATATGTTGATACCGCGTCTGATTTTTATCCCAAATTTTAGCTCCAAATTCCTTCAAACCCTCATTCACCTAGCTCACTCTTTATTCTTATTTTATGGAAAAAAATTTCCTCAAAAAATTGTACAAATTATCTCTAACTCTCCTCGGTCTTTTAAAAACTCTCATGGCTCTGAATATATGCCTTTATACCTACTTTACTTTCATACTTGGGTCACACTTTTTCCTATCACATAACGAGTTCAAATTTGAACTCAAACATTCAATTTATACCCTTATCCTATAATAAACATAAATGATGTTAGTAATTCATCATTGTTTTACCCAAAACAATGCAAAAGCATAACAATAAACTAATTCAAATTCATAAAATATACCCATGTAGGTTGGCCATGCCCAAATGCACTAAACAAGCTAAAAAACAACTCAAAACCCCATCACCTGGATGACTAAAATAAAAAAACCTAATCACCATGATTATTCAAGATCCCAAATTAATCACATGTCAAATATGAAATTAAAAAACCATCCACAATTATAAATAATCTTGCACCAGTAAAATTTATCATAACTCACTCAAGAAGGCACATATCCTTCTCAAAATAGATGTTTCTAGGAATGAGTCTTCACCTATCATTCTCAAGACAACACCAAAACACCAAAAATATGGTATTTAGAAACTCATTATAAATTCACATACCTTTATATCACATTCATGATTTACATAAATCATGAAACATCCATACATGAAAACCATACCAACTTTCCTCTTGACCAAAACTCACTTCTCGAAATCCATTTTAGGAACTCAACTGATTTTCACCCTTCTTTATCGAATTTAAATACCTCCAAAGGCCTTCAATAGGAACAAAATTCATCCCTTTTCACTATCCAAATGATATAAATCATCAAATAATCCATTTCATGCATCATCTACCTCAATATTTCAACAAAAATAATCATGTCCAAAAAAACCAATATTATTCTTCACAAATGGAGATGGATGACCTATAAAATCTCATAATCATGAGACAAAACATATACCATTGGAAATTCTCTAAATATTATTTTTATAAAACTTTACATTTATTTCAAACTCTAAGTGGAAGGCCTTTAACCGGTAAAACTCGAAACTACTCTAGGACTACCCCAAAACTACCTTGAGACCAATATTCATGATTAGGTCACACTTTTCCCTTTCAAATCTCAAACATGATCTGAAAATATCATGGAAATTATGTATAACACATAGGATAAAAACAATGTCAATTTATTTCACAACTCCTTTAGACAACTTTTCCTCAAATTGAACTTCTTTAGAAACTTTAGTGTTTGAGTGGGGCTAACTCATCACCACATGATCTACCTTACATTTATGGAAATATGGAGGATTAATATATAACATAAAATCATCATATTAGCACAATAAATAAATTTAGGGATCTTATCATGAATATATATCCTACTGACTTTAGACTTAGGGTTTCAAACTCACAAAAAATAGTTTACCTTATTAACATTCGTTCATAAAAACTTGACGATGAAATGACCTAAATGTTTTTTAAAATTATATTAGATGTATGTAAAATCAATCCTAAAATCCACAAGGTCCCATGTAGAGCACAAAATTCATGATGAGCATTAGAAGTTCACAATTCGAGTTGGAATTGCACTCACGAAGAACTTTGTTTCACAAAAACATCATAACCTAAAAATATTCATAATAGAAACCTAAAATATTTTCCATAGCATCATGACACACCCTACTAACATATCCAATAATCAGTGTGTCCTAAATATTTTTTAATCTTCTCAACCAATCTCATTTCCATGACTAGCCTTTAGGGTTTTACATGGTTTAGGCTAGGAAGAATAGAACCAAGACCATAACTCATCTTGAAACCTCTAAAAACTTACTCTAAATTATGACAAAATATAACATAACTCCATAAGTGTTCTCAATATCTCACACATACCTGCAATTTCATGTCATGCCTAGTTAAGCCTCCAAACATTAAGATTATGCCTAGTGTGCACCATGACCAAATAGAAAAACCTCATAACTATGCTTACAATCATTTCAAAAGGACATAACACACCTAATAAATCCTTTATAACAAATATAAATACTTCCCAAGGCACCATGTATCTCCATCCATGATGCTTCATCACTTAGGATAGCTAGGTCACACGATTAGGCTTGCTTTAGACCAAGATAATATCACTGAATCACCTCCTTCCATCATGAAATAGATGGGGTGTGGAGCCTATTTTTAGTCTTTTGGAATCAAAATTGAAGTAACGGATTTTGAATGGTTAAGTTTGGAGACTTTAGGAGAATTCTTCAATCATGTGTTGTTTTCGTGTTGCGTATTTCTTTGCGATTTTGTTATTGTCATGGTGAAAAAATTTCATATGTGAGAAGTTGAAAGGTCATGACTTTAAAACTTCTATATTTGGCTATAGAACTTTGTAAAATGATTGTAATCTTATAAATAGAGGTTTTAGGGACATCCTAATGTATCTTGAGTGATCAAGAGTTCTAAATTCTTAGAACATCAATATGTGATCAAGAGTGATGAAGGTTGAGAAATTGGGTGTCAATTGTGTCTTAGATGTGGTCTACAATTTTGGGAATTCATTTGTGATTTCATGAGTGATAGCTATGCAATTGTAACTAAAAGAAGACTATGAGAGTTGGTTTTGCTCTTGTTGATAATAAAAATTGAGCATGTTGTTGGTGGACGTAGCCCACATTAGGTAAACCAAATTAAATCTTATCTTGTCTTCTTTTGTGCATTGTTTATGCATGTTGTTATATTTTTGAAAGTATAATTATGCTAAATAGTTTCTTCTTGTTGTGATTTTTGAATTTTTTCCACATATTTCATCACTAATTCCTAACAAGCTGGTATCGAGCTTTTGTGGTTTTTTGCTGAAGTGGTGAATATTAGGAAAGTTTAGCTTGAGTGAGAGTTGTGGCGGATGAGGGAAGATCAAGGGTTGAGAGGTTCAATGGAAAAAACTTTGGTTTGTGGAAGATGCGGATGGAGGATTACTTGTATCAGAAGGACCTCCATGTTCCTTTAGCCTGGAAAAGAAAAAAACCTACAACCATGTTAGATGAGGATTGGGATTTGCTAGATAGAAATGTGCTTGAGGAAATTCAATTATGTCTTACATCTTTGGTTTATTTCAACATATCAAAGGAGAAGACCATGGAAGGTATCATGAATGCATTGGGGAAGTTATACGAAAAACCCTCTTCCTCTAATAAAATATTTTTAATAAAAAATTTATTTAATATTAAGATGTATGAGAATGGTTTTGTTGATCATTTGAATGAATTTAATACGGTTGTGAGTATGTTAAAGTCGGTGAAAATTGAATTTGATGATGAGGTGAGGGATTTGTTGATTTTTTGCTCGTTTCTAGATAGTTGGGACAAATTTGTTATGGTTGTAAGTAATTCGTTCTCTAATAAATAAAATTTGAAGTTGTAAGATGTGATAAGTGTGATCCTGAGTGAGGAAATGCAAAGGAAGATCTCTATGGATTCTTCTACTTCTGGAAATGCTTTCATTGTGGGTATTAGAGGGAGACAAAATAATAGAGGAAAGGTAAGCTGTGGGAAGTCAAATGATCATGGAAGGTCAAATTGTAAGATTAATTTGGAATGTTGGCATTGTGGGAAGGATGGTCATGCCAAGAAATATTGTTGGGATCTTTGGGATAAGAAGTACAAGGAGGAAACTAAGAAGGTAAATGTGGTAGTAGGTTATGTTTGTTAGGATGCCTTAATTATTTCTTTACATAATATTGTTGAGTCTTGGGTTTTAGATTTAGGGGCTTCTTTCTATGCCACCCCACATAGACATTACTTTACTTGAGTTTTTTAAGGTGATTTTGGACATGTATATCTTAGTGATGATGAACCATGCACCATAATATGGAAAGATTGTGTTCGGTGAAAATACATAATGGGAACACATGGATACTTAAGGACATCGGTATGTGCCTAAGTTTAGGAAGAACTTGATATCAATAGGTCAGCTAGGTAGTGATGGTTGTATGGTTAGTTTTACATCAGATTATTAGAAGGTTACTAAGGGAGCACTTGTGGTTGCGAGAGGTAAGAAAATTCATACTTTTTACTTAACCAATGGTCTTGATTATTTTTATTTAGTTGTTGTAGATGGAGATGTAAATTTGTGGCACCAGATACTCAATCATATGAGTCAAAAGGGTATATAGATTCTAAAGGATAGGTTTCCCGAATTAAAGGATTTATATTTGGAGTTCTATGAGGACTGTGTTTATAGAAAAAAAAATGGGTGAGATTCCTCAAGGTTGGACCTACCAAGAAGGAGGATAAGTTGGAGTTGGTGCATATAGATTAATGGGGGATAGCTAAGGTATAATCTATTGGTGGTTCATGTTATTATGTCACTTTCATTAATTATACAACTAGAAAAGTTTGGTTATATGGAATTAGAAAGAAATCTGATGTGTTTTGAACTTTCAAATGACATAAATTCTTGGTTGAGAATGAAACATGTCTCAAGATAAAATGTCTTTGATTAGATAAAGGTGGGGGAGTATTGTAACAATGAATTTATTGATTATTGTTCGGTAAATGGGATCCACATGAAGAGGGCGGTTCAAGAAGACTCCATAGGAAAATAAAGTGTCAAAGAGAACGAACATGACAATCATGGAGCATGCTAGGTGCATGAGGTTACATGTGGGGTTTCCACTCATTTTTGGGAAGAAGTAGTGAGAAAAATTGTTTATCTGATTAACTTAGGACCCTCTATGGCCTTAGATCGAGGTATACTTGAGGAGGCTTGGTTTGGTAGGAAACTTGAGTACTCATTTCTTAGATTATTTGGATGTGAGGTATTTGTTCACATTGATAAAGATGATAGGACCAAGTTAGAGGATAAGTATGAGAAATACACCTTTTTTGGATATGGTGAGGATGACTTTCATTTCGTGTTTGGAGTCTTAAGGACAAGAAAATATTTCGAGTCTAGAGATATTTTCTTTAACGAAAAATTCATGTATAAAGATTATTTGCAAGAATAAAAGTACAAATTAAAGAAAGAATACACTTTATTTTAGATGAAATTATGGATGACAAGGTGTCTAAGGGTAGGTATACAGGTGTAACATGCTTCAGCACATCTAATTCAGGAACCTAGTCATCAAGAAGCCCAAACTCCTGAGGTGAGAAGGTTTTTTAAGGTAAAAAGGGAACCTGAAATTTTTACTCCGTCTTTGAATTACTTATTGTTCACTAATAGTGGAGAGAAATAGTTCTTTGAGGAATTAGTGTGGGTGGATGTAAGGAAGAAGTGGGAGATGGCCATGGATGAAGAGCATATATCTCTTATGGAGAACCAAACTTGGGATCTGGTGGAGCTACTCGAGGGAAAGAAAGCATTGGAGAACAAGTGCATGTATAGAATAAAATAGGAAGATGTAGGAAGAAAAAGGTACAAGGCCTAGTTGGTGGTCAAAGGATTTACACGAGAAGAAAGGTATGGACTTTGATGAAATTTTTCTCTTGTTGATAAAATGAATTCTATTAGGATAGTTCTTGGTTTAGTACCATAAAATACTTACACTTAGAGCGGTTTAATATGAATACTGAATTCCTTCATGGTGAGTTGGAGGAGGAATTGTATATGCGGTAGCCACATGGTTATGAGTTCAAAGGGAAGGAGAGGTTAGTGTGAAAATTGAAGAAGAGATTGTATGGTCTGAAAAAAGCTCCAAAATAGTGGCACAAGAAGTTTGATAGTTTCAATTAGGAGTAGGGTTAGTCCGGTGTCACTCGAGACCATTGCATGTACATCAAGAAGTTTCTTGATGGTATTTTTATTGTTACGTGCATGTATGTGGATGATACACTTGTTGTAAGGAATTACATGTAGGAAATAAAGGTACTCGAGAAGCAACTAGGTTACTCCTTCGATATGAAGGATTTGAGGGTGGAAAAAAAAATCCTTGGTATGAGAATAACTTAGAATAAGAAGGAGAAGAAGATGGTATTATCTCAAGAAGAGTACATAAAGAAGGTCTTGGAGAGGTTTAATATGTAGGATATTAAACCAGTTGGTACTCCTTTGGCAGGTCACTTTAAATTATCAAAGGAGTAGTGTCCCTAGAGTGAGGAGGATATAATCCAGACTTCTAGGGTACCATACTCATTTTTATTGGTAGCTTGATTAATGCTATGGTATACACTAGGTTTGATATTTCCCATGCGGTGAAAGCCATGAGTATGTTTATGAGTGATCCAGGATAAAGAGCACTCACGGGTAGTGAAGTGGATCCTTTGGTATTTGAAAGGGGCCATGGGATCAATATTGTGTTTTGGTGGATCAAACAATACATTGTGTGTCTATGTAGATTCGAACATGGTAGGATATTTTGACAACAAGAGGATTACGACGGGTTATGTATTTATAGTTGGTGATACTGTTGCAAGCTTGTATTTCATGGTTACAAAGGTTGTGGCCTTATCAACCACTAAGGTTGAGTATGTTTCTAACACAAAGGAAAAAAAGGAGATGATTTGGCTACAAAAATTTCTTGATGAGTTGGGGCATAAGCGATAAGTTGGGAGACTAAATAATGATATTCATAGCACTATTTATTTGGCAAAGAACACCACTTTCCACTCTAGGACAAAGCAAATTCAAGTGAGATATAATTTCATCGGGGATGCTTTGGAAGAAGATAAGTTGAAGCTAAAAATATTCATACCATTTAGAATGTTGTGGATATAATGACCAAGGTGGGCACTGAGGAGAAGTTGAAGTTGTGTTCAACTTTGGTTGGTCTTCATGGATGATAATTAAGGGTTGAGAACTTTCCTTGATGGGAATAGTCTCTAAGTGGGAGATTGTTGTGGTGTGGAGCCTATTTTTTTAGTCTTTTGGAATCAACATTGAAGTACTATTATAACAGATTAAGTTTTGATACTTTAGGAGAATTCTACAGTCATGTGTTGTTTTTATGTTGCGTATTTGCTGAAGTTTTTCTATTGTCACAGTGATGGATTTTCATCCATGAGAAGTTGAAAGGTCACGAATTTCAAACTTCTAGGGTTGGCTGTAGAACTTGCTAGAAGGATTGTAATATTATAAATAGAGGTGCTAGGGACGTCCTAATGTATCTTGAGTGATCAAGAGTTCTCGAGTCTTAGAATATCAAGAGGTGATCAAGAGTGATCAAGGTTGAGAAATTAGGTGTCAATTGTCTTAGATGTGGTTTAGCATCTTTAGGAATTGTGTTGTGAGTTCATGAGTGATAATTATGCAATTGTAACTGAAAGAAGATTGCGAGAGTTGGATTTAATCTTGTTGATAATAAAATCTGAGCAAGTTCTTGGTGGACATAGCCTACATTGGGTGAACCACATTAAATCTTGTCTTGTCTTCTATTATGCATTGTTTATACATGTTATATTTATGTAAGTACAATTCGATAAATAGTTTCCTACTATTATGATTTGAGGGATTATTTCCACATATTTGTTCACTAATTCCTAACGAAACCATATGAATCTCCATGTAATCAACTTACTAAGCATTATGTGAAACTTCTCCAACATCATATTTTTCATTAATGAGATTTTACATCAATGAAAACACCTAGAATTCAACATGCCAACAATCTCCCCCTTTGTCATTGCTAGAAAACCATATAATATTCTCCCCCTTTTTACATTAATGAAAAAGGATGCCTATAGCAAATTATCTCCATATTTATCATCCTTTTAGGATCACCATTTGGTTGGAAACATCAACCAAAGTCTTCAAATTAAGAACACAAACCTATTTTTCTTCATCTTAACCTGATTTGACCACCTTGCATAGCTTAAAACCAATGAACTCCCCTTGGGAAAAAGCATACATACACTCATACATGCTAACAATCATGACTCAGGGATGAAAAAACCGTCTTACCTCTTTCTCGGTTCATCCCAACTTGATAAGACTCATATTTGACTCGTTTCTTACATACTTTGGTCACATACCTCCGTTAGGGTTGAGGTCCCTCTACACACCCAATTTTTCACGTCCTACATTGTTAGAATGGTTCAAAATGCCCAATTATGAGTAAATGTATTTCTAATGGTGTTCGAGTCCAATTTCTCATTTGCAGTATATAATTTTAGCCTAGAATGCTTACCTTAACCATTTCTATCATTTTCTTGCTTTATTTGATCTCTTTCATAGATTTTCCTTAGCTTCCATGCCTTAAGTTATGAAACTACACCGACATTTCGTAACCACCCTAATGGTTGCGTAACAAATGGTTAGACTTAAGTGGAAGTTACAAAATCGTCATGGTAGTTGCATAACCATCGATCTGCGCAGACCAGGAGGTTACTGTGCACTTTTTCTAAGGCTTTTCTAGCATGTTCTGAATGCATGTCAAATTCTTCAAACTTGATTTTAGCACATGTTTATTAACCATTTTTGTTGTTGTTAAGATCATTTGATGTGTTTAAACTTCTCTTTCCATTCCCTTTGTTAATTGTGAGTTAATTACCCCTTCTTTGAGAGAGGTGGCATTTCTTGGTTGCCAAATGGATTAGACCATTTCTCTACCTATTTCCTATAAGAGCCAAGCTTTCATCAAGAGAATTGGCTATAAATTATTATTTTGAATTACACTATTATGTTTCTTGTAATCCTATGGAGAAATACACAAGTGATCTCATTTATCTTTCCTTGTTATTCTCTCACCTACGTTGCCACCAGATTGCTTGCAAACCATTCCAACTCCAACGTTTCTTCATCATCTCTTCCACACAAGCCAACACAGTTCCATGGACTCGCTTGAACACCAAATTGGAAAATAAGCTGAGGGGACACTAAAGAAAAAATAGCACTAGAATTTCCATAGTTCTATGATTCCAACATGGGGATGCATTTGGATTCTTAAAATTTCTTTATCTAAATTAGATCTTATTCCATTATCCAGATTAAAGTATATCAATTCAAAGAAATACAATTACTATAGATTTCCTTAGTTTTATAGAGCTTATATTGAAATTTTCTTCCCTTCCTATCCTTTTGGCTTTACACGAGAAGTTTTTTTGCAAGAATCTTATGCATTTGTTCGGTGTTAGTTATTATTTCCCTTCATTTTTGTAAGATTCCATAGATCCTGCTGTCTCTACTAGGGAAGTTTTAGGGTAAGAATAGCTTTTGAAAATATTTTTGATTCTTGCTATGACTTTGAGGAAAGAACAAAGGAAATTACATATCCACAAGTAGAAATTGGAAAAGTTATGTTTTATTATAATATCTTAGATCCAATATGCGAGAGGTAGATAACCACATCCAGGTTGTTTACTTATTTAGTTACATTAGTTTTAGTATACACGTAATTTTAATTAATTGAAGTATAATCTTTCTTTGCTATTTATTCTATTTTCTAGCAAGTATCAAAAATATAAAAAACATTAGATTAATTAGTTATTTATTTGTTTTATTTCATTTTATTCAAAATCATTGGAAAAATAACAAAAACAAATAGATTAGTTGTTTCCTTTGTTCAATTAGTTAGCTTTCATTTGTTAATTAGCTGCTAACAACACATAGATTTAATTAAATTCGAGGAAAGTAATTGAATTGAGTTGATTTAAATCTATTTTTTTCATTTGTTAAATTAGGAACATAGAGTTAATTAGAAAGGAATTAACACATCTCCCCATATATCCCTAGTTGTCTTAGGATTAACCTTTCCCTCTTGTAGTTTTCTTTGTGAGATTGTTTGTTTCTTTGATTTAGTAGTTTACACATCCCACATAACCATTCAAGGACCTCAACAACAAAGATATTATGTATATGACCCATGAATCCCACAATCAAACACAACCCGACCTATTTACAAATATTGACATGGGTCTTAGAGCCTTGGTTTTCTAGACTTCACTTTGCTTCCACATGTTATCATCTCATAGTTTTTAGTTTTGAACGTCAAAGTAGACAGTTCTTACGAGTTCTAGAAAATTCATCCTAGATGAAACTAGATTCCATAATTCACACATTTTTCCTACTCATATATTTCCTCTTACACCTCTATGACCTTGTATGGAGACTTCTACGAGGAAAACACAGGATAGTTCCCCCACATTCCACAACTAGTTAAGAGAATGTTTGATGAAAATTATATTGATATACTCCTTCATGTGTCCATTCTCTTTGACCGTTCCATTACACCTACCCAAGTGAGGAAAACATTCATTGCTTTAGATGAATAGATCCCCACAGTACCTATTAAGGACATTATATTTCCTTGATCACTTGATTATTTTCACACATTTTTGTATATTCTTCCTACTCAAATTATTTATCCCATTCCATAGCCATCTATTCATTCCATTGCAAATGTCTTGGCATGACCTTGGGAGGTCACGTGCACTTCATATCATGTGTTAATTTTAAGATGTACAAAATTGGTGAACTCGGCGTGAAGGACTAGTTCTTTCTCATTTCCATTGTTTTAACCTTATTTCATCCATATTTATCCTCTCCCATTACTCTATGGGTATTTATATTCCTCTTGAATATTTTGGGTTAGGAATATGACATACCCATTTTAGGTCTTAAGGCATATTATTACCACATGGGTATGTAACAATCACCCTCACCATCTAGGTGGGCTTAGAATTACTCAAGGTGCCAAAAATGGTTCATCAATCAAGATTGAGGAGATTGATCAACCTATGTATAGGCCAAAAACTAAGTTCTCTGATTCAAACAACATGACATTCATGGGAGAGAAAGGGTTCCATCCACAGGTCTTATCAATACCTCAAATCAGCACACAAGCTGATTCACTCCCATATTACCTATTTCTAGATGAGGAACTCCTAGCATGCTTCACCCAAAGTGATCAATGTCTTAACACAATAGACTAGTCCTTGGATCAGATGTAAGGATACAATGATGTTATTAATAAGAATAACTCTGCTACCCCTCCTCCTACAATGGGAAACACATCCAAAGAGGGGTTGCCTTCCAAATATAAATCCATAGCAAGAAATTATGTGCCTTTTCTTCCCAAATAGACTCAGAACACACCTAATACAAATACAACACCTTTTGCTGGTGATATAATTTAACCATTGGTGGATCAAGTTAGGGAACTTGATCTTGCCTAGCCTTCTCATGCTATAGTTTTTGAGGAAAGGTAAGATCCCCCACCATGTGCATAACTTTGTTTACATTCCATCTACACCTTCACCCCTTTTGGTTTACATGGTTTCTCCTAACCTTGGGAATATTTTTACTAGATCAAGCAACTTAGGTATGCCCTCTCACACTTCGTACATATATCTTCCATAGGTGCTTGCTTGGCAGTACATTCTCAAATTCCATCCCAACTGGAAATGCAACATTCCCTATTTTTGAGCCTCTTTACTACGTACCAAAATAATGTTCCCCCATACCTCCACATGTATTCTAAATCACCAAAGGGGGGCATATTTTCCTTTTCTGGCTCATATGCTCATCCTCGAGGATGCCTTATGCCCTGTAAATGCTTATGTTGCACCATATAATCCTCATATTCCTCCTCTACCTCTCCATCAAGGATCATCCCGGTAGAGTATTATGCATTGGGTACATAATTTTAATACCTCAAGGAGCCCCTTGACTTTACAATATGAAGCATAATGCTTCCATGACCATTTCCCAACTTGCCAAAGTTTAAAGGTGAGGCGATCCAAATGTGCATTTCAAAGTGTACACAACTTCTATCAAAGAGATACTCCCATGGGACCCAATTGTAGCTAATATTTTTCGCAAGACCCTCAAGGGGATGTCTCTCGACTTGTACTACAAGATATAAAAAGCCTCAATTCATTATTTCAAGAAGCTCATTTCCAAGTTTATAAAGGATTTTGACATGAACAAACTATTGCAAACATGAATCAATGAATTCCTCCAAATCAAGTAAGAACACAATGAATCAATTGTTCACTTCATTCAGAGGTGGTGGCAAGTCCTCTACTCCTCGGATAGTGCTCTAAACATGAATCAAATGGAGATTTGTGACCTATTTCTCTATTCTTTCAATCGAGAAACTAAGGAGGAGGTTCAAAAGTTTCCTCTTAAGAGCTATGAGGAGGTCTTAGAGGGTGCTCTCCACATTGACCAAGTGGTGATTGATAGTGTCCAAAAGATGTATGACTCAAATGGGTGACGTTTTAACCCCTTTCGGGGTAATTCAAACTACCTAAATGGTTTAAAATACAATAACCAAGGACCCTAAGTTGTCAAGAATAACCTTAGTTCTACAACCGAGGGCATGACTAATCAATCCAAGAAACCAAATGTTATTAGAACTAACAATAACACAAATACAAACAATAAAAGGAGTAAAAACTTCACTCCTTCCATTAATGTGGTGGAATTTAGTCATCCTCCTCCCCATCTCAGCAAGTCTAGGCCTAAGGTCTAGTTCAATACCCAAGAGAATATCCAAACCAATATTAGAACCAAGGATAAAGACCCCCAAACTTTAAATTTAACAACCAACAACATTACAACAATAGAAACTATGGGCCACAACAAAACCAAAATCAAAGACCTTATGACTATGATCCTGATTTGTATTATGGTTTCTATAGGGTTAGAGTACATGACACTCGTGTGTGTCGTGATTGCAAAAAACTTATACAAACACTTTTGGAGGAAAAAAGGTAGCTCTTTGTTCATATGTTATTGGCTAATCCTATGACACGAATGTAAAACAATCACATGGGACCCATTTCCCCTAAGAATTATACCCTTGGGGTTTATAGAGACCACCTTCCAATGCACCTTGAGAATGGAAAGGTCAATTCTCATGGTAATAACAAGGGTATGCTAGTTAGAAACAATTATCATGAAGAGTTTACTTCGTCAAACCCTTTGGTATCTCCTCCTTTAGATGGTCAGAATATGACCAAGATGATAGGCTTGACTTGAGTTGGACACTAAACTTTAGGTTAATGGAGCTACCCAAACTCATGATTAATCTTCAAAACTCTTCATCTCTACCCCTCAAACTCATATGATGCACCAATGCCTCCTAAACTAGTAGGGGCCTATGATTTAATCACGGATTTGACCAAGACATTTTCTCACATTTCCTTTTTATGATTATTGAATAATTCACTGTGCATAAAGTAGATTTATTAGAATAATTAGGCCTTATCCATCTAATTCATGTCACCTCTCCTCCATAGGCCTAAGTTAATCATATAGAATTTTATGTCTCTCCTCCGGGAAGCCCGAGAGGAATGCACGGTTTGTATTTAACATTAGTAAGATGTCAATTGATGCTAAGTTAGCACTAAGATGTGATCTTACATTGTACCTCTAGGTTTGGATCTAAAACAACTATGTTAAGCATGCAATGATAGAAAATGGGTATGATGTCAACATAGTCCCTTTCTAGTTTCTTTAGAAGCTAGGCTATGGAGAAACCATTTTTGTTTGAAGAAAAATACACCGAGAGGATACAATAGTCTCAAGGCAATGTCCATTGGAACTATAGTGATTTCATTTACCCTTAAACCAAAGATTTTTTTGAATGAGTTTTATATTATAGATCAGGAAATCAACTACAATATGATTCTTGACCGACCCTAGATTCATATAATGAAGGAAATCCCTTCCATGTTGTTCTAAGAGGTCATATTCTTGCACTTGGGTAAGGTTTTCCTAGCCCAGGGAGACCCAAATCCATTTGACATTAATTTGGCCAACCTAAAGAAGAAACACAAGATTCAAAATAAGTTCAAGCTCATGAACAATCAACTCAAAACCCCTAAGGAAATTGAAGGGCTGATTCTAGTGAAATTATGGTTGTTGTAGTAGAATTGTCTAAAAAAATACAACAAAGATCATTAAGATTTTGGAGAATGATTTTCCTATTTTTCTCCCATTTTATTCCCAGGAATAGGAAATGATTTTAGAATTGGTTCTCCTGCATCCAATGTCTTTGACGAGGTCTACATGGTTTGGGTTTTGAAAGTTAAGGAAGAATATTCTTAAAATAATAAAACTTCTATATTCCCCAATGATTGTTGAACTCTCAACTATGATGGTGCAAAATTCCACTACAATGTTGGGGTAGGGGTAATCCTTACCTCTCTAAAGGGGAGAATCGTGCATTTTTACCTATAGGTTAAAATTTGAATGTAAAAACAATGCCACATAATACACGGCTCTTCTTCTTGCTCTCAACATAGCCAAGAACATAGATTTTAACAATGTAAGAGTTATGGGTGACTCCTAACTTGTCACTAATCAAGTCTCGGAAGTTTATGAGACAAGATCAGAGAACCTACAAGTCTATAAGACCATCGTTCTTGAGATTAACAAGGTTTTTAAATTCATTTCTATCGAAGCCATACCTAGAGAAAATAATCAACTGGCTAATTCCATGGCCATGTCTTCCTCATGGTTTTGTATGAATGAGTACTTGTAGGAAACTAAGTTTATAGTCTCAGTTCGATCCAAACCATTGGTTTGAAAAGTTATAACTAACATAATTTTGGCATATGTTGAGGCCGAGAATGATCCCACCACTTTAGAATGTGTGGAGAATGATGAGGCAATCCTATGATACCTCAATGCATACATTGATCTTAATCCCACACACCATAAGAATGGTTTATCTCTCATACCTCATCCTTCCTCCTAATTTGAAGATCATGTGATGGATCCTTCCTCATTTGAAGGTTTTGAGATATATGAAGTAGATGAAGAGGAATTGGAACTACCTCCAGCCATGCCTGAGTTCAAAAAGGGTAACACCTCTTTGATTAAAGGAACCATAGATAATAATATAGGGATAGAGGATGATCCTAACATATTGAAACTCAGTTCTTCTTTAACTTAAGATGAGATAGAAGCACATATAAAGGTGCTCAAAGAACATTCAAAATCCTTCACCTTTAGTTATAAGGAAATGACAGGAATAAATTATGACATGGTGGTTCATAACCTCATCATGATGTCCAATGCCAAGCCCATGAAGCAAAAGTCATGACCCATGAACCCAATGGTGGATTTATAGTTAAGGAAGAAGTAATGAAGCTCCTTTACATGGCTTTCATTCAACTATTGGACTACTCCAAGTGGGTTTCTAACATCACCATCGTCCTTAAAAATAATGGGAAGATAAGCATTTTTATTGAATTTAGAGACATTAACAAAGCTTGTCCTAAGGATGAATTTCCATTTCCTTCCATCAATGTCATTGTAGATGAAATGAATGGCTATGATTTTTTGTCACTTATAAATGAATTCTTTGGCTATAATAAGATAAGGTTATATGAGGAGGATCAAAACAAGATGAATTTTACCAATCCTTGGGAACCTTTTGCTACGCAATCATGCTTTTTGGTTTGAAAAATGCTGGAGCCACCTACCAAAAAGAAATGTCATACATATTCCATGAAATTATTCATAAGATTATGGAATATTATGTGGATGATTTTCTCACTAAGGCCAAGAAACGATGCGGTCACCTAAGGCGCTATGCATTATCCTCTCTTGTCTTATCAAATACAATATAACGTTGAATCTAGAAAAGTGCATATTTAGAGTGACAAGAGGAAATTTTCTTGGGTATATCATTTCTTCTTGAGGAATTGAAGTAGATCTAGTGAATATTAGGGTGGTTGCTAAGATGAATCCACCTTCAGATAAATTAAGCATTAGGTATTTTCTTGGTAAATTTTTGGAAATCTATGGGTTTATTCTCGATCTTACTTGTGCCATCCATCCCATAATCAACTTGCTAAAGGATTGTAGTGAAGAGTGTACTTATAAATTTCATGAGGTGTTTGAGTTGGTCAATAAATTTCTCATGATACCACCTACACTCATTCCACCCCAGGCCGACCATCCTCTAATATTATAATATCTATCCACTAAGGTCTCACTAGCTTGCATGTTGCCACAAGAGGAAAATTATAACCATGAACATTCCATTTACTTTATTATTCACACTTTTCTTGATTACGAAATTTTCTATGCATGAAGAGAAATATTTCTTGGAAATGGTTTTTGCAATGAAAAGTTAAGGCATTATATGTTTAACCGGGAAAAGTGAGTGATTGTCAAGTCGATTAGTTGTGAACTTTCTTGACTCAAGGTTCCTTATCTAAAAATTATGAAAATTTTCTCACATTAATGGGTGAATTCAAACTCAATTTCATCAACTAGAAGTTTGTCAAAGGAAAAATATTGTTGATTTGTTGGAAGAAAACACGATAGATTGTGGATACCAGTAGACTTAGATTTCCCTAATGAATGTGTATTTTATGTGGAAGAAAATCCTCCCATTGTGTCATGTTTGTGGCACATTGACATTATCAACTATTTTGTGGATCAAACATATCATGAGGGAGAGAATTCGTAGTAGAGATGATGGATACATGTCATAGCTACCAAATATCTTACCGTAGAAGAGGTGCTATATCACGAGCCTTTGAAGGTATCTTTGTTAAGATGCCTCAATGAAGAAGAGTAAGAAAATATCCTCTTCAAAGCCCACATCGGATTCTACGGTAGTCATTTTAGAGGGCATGATATTGACTAAGATATTCATCATATGGGCTAATTTTGGCCTACTCTAGAGCATGATGCGGTAAAATATGTATACAGGGTGCTATAAATGTCAAGAATTATCCCATGAGATACACATCCCCTCCCAAGCTCTACAACTAATTATGACACCTTGGCCCTTTTCTACTTGCGGTTTAGATTTGATAGGAAGTTCTTTCCCTTGTAAATAAATTGCCATAAATTTATCATTACGGCCATGAAATATTTTACAAAGTGGGTTAAGGCCATGCCTCGATTGTTGTATCTAGTTTTGTGATCAGCAAGTTCATTTTGAATTAGATCATCTATAGGTATGGAGTCTCATAGGTCATTATCTCATATAATTGCATGTCCTTTAATAATGAAGAGGTACATGAGTTGTGCTCATAATTAAAAATATCACATCACACAACCTCTTTATATTACCCTCAGGCCAATGGACAGGATGAGGCTAAAAATAAAATTTTGAAGTCCATACTCCTCAAAATAGTCAAGGAGAATAAGCATGACTGGAATTTAAAGCTATTTTTGGCCTTGTGGGCCTATAGGAAATCAGTACAAATGCCTACGATGGAAACCCCTTTTATTTATTCTTCGACGTGAAGCGGTCCTACCACTTTGGAAATCAAGTTATCTAACCTTCACATATATTTGTAAGGAATTTTAGATGAAGACACTTACTACAAAGTATGATTACTAAAATTATAAACCCTCGATGAAGCTTAGATTAGAGAAAAGTAACTCTATAGTATTTATGCTTGTGAGAATGTGTCATCAGTATAATAAAAAGGTCTATGAATGAGATATACATGTAGAAGACTTGATTTTGAGGGTGGATAGCTGGATTGATAGAAATACAGTGTGAAGGATGAAATTTTAGACAAAATTGGTTACGTCCATATCAAGTCATGGAAGAATATAAGGATGGCGCATATCATCTATGTACCTTAGAAGGTCAATATTTTTGTGAATCAGTCAATTCACTTCGCCTGAAACACTTCTACACATAATTCATTCACATTTTCATATGTAGATTACTGCATCCACACTTCATATCATTTTCATAGTCATATTGTAACATTGCAAAATAAGGAACTTATTTTTCAAGTGACTTTAAAAATTTCTGAGAATTGGCAAAGCATCTAATCATACTTCTTTAACAATTCATTTTATCATCTCTAAACTGTTTCAATATTTTATCATCCTACTAGATGAAGTTTTGAATTGGACCCTTCTAAGAAATACACACTTAGTTCTATTCACAAATACTTATAGCTTAGGTGTTTTTCTCATAGTTTGTACTAGAAGCTTCTTCATGTTACATCTTTCCTCAAAAATATCTCTTTTAACAAATCAATCTAAAACATTTTACCTAGATTTTTTGTCCACCTTCTTCAACCCTCTGTGGTGAGCCCTTTCATCCTCACTTGGTTGCAGTGAGGTTAAGGCTAGGGGTAAGTCTTCCCTCCCAAAATCACAAGTCAAGGTTCAAGAATCAATAAAATTAAAAAAAGATTAAAAACAATAAAATATACAACAACTTCATTACAAAAATAAAACTACACTTATTTTCCCTACCAGTATTCAATGATGAGCCCATAATTCCTACAGGTAGCATGAGATTGGGAAAGTAAGTAAGTTCCCTTACTCACCTATTTCTTTTCCTTGGTGATGAGCCCATGCTTCTTATCAGTAGCATTTGGCAAGACACGGGGGGTCATTGCAAATGAGCCAATAAGTTGTAAACAAGTCAACAAGTAAAACATACTTTGAATCCTTTGAAATCATCACAAAATGAGTTCGATGTATAAGTTATAAGGGAGTTAATGTATAAAACTAGATTTTCTCAACCAGGAGGGCATATATGGGTCTAAGACTAGTTAAATTTCCAAGCCAAATGCATTTTAAAATGCATAGTTGGCCTTTCTAGAGTTGATTTTTAGTTTCCTAATTGGGTCTCTCTGCCAAAATATTATCTTCAAATCATTACTTTCATTCATAAATTCATATAACTCATGTCCTTCTTGGCTCTTTTTGTTGAGCCCTCACATCTTATTAGTTGTGTGGAGTTAATAATCAAGTGGGTTCATTTTCATTATCATATCACTTTCATCAAATATTCCAAAAATAGGAATATCAAATATTGCTTGAAAACTAAAGTTTTAAGTTCGCAATTCATCCTCATATGCATCACATACATATCTAAAAAAGAAATAAAATAATATCATTCTATTTACACATTTGTATCATCACCCATCCATGCATTCATAAAAGAATTTAAAAACATCAGATATTCTACACATCTAAGAGTACACAGATGAAACAAGTCATGAATAAGTAAATTCTTACGAGAAGATATTCGAGCCAAAAATAAACATATATGTGTATATATATGTAATAATCGAGTTTGTATACAATGTCTTAACACTAACAAGTGTGGTAAAAATTCTCACAATGAGAATTTTTTTAAAAAAATTGATATATGCGAAAAAAATGTAACAAAGTAATAAGTCACGTAGCCTATCCCTCTCTACGGGATCTGGATGAAGGAGCATGACGAGGACTCATATTGCAGCTCATATGATGTGAGTGGGAGCCTCCATGAGTGGAATGATGAGAGTAACCATAAGATGGGGCAAGTGATCTACCAGTGGTAGTCTCACTACGAGAATTTCCTTGCCACTATCTCCTCTTGGTTAATTGGGATGCGAGATAGTTCAGTCCTCATCATGGTCAAAATCTCGAAAACTTTCTAGACCGATGCAAAGACATCGCATGATGGTTGACCAGCTGTGGCTACCTTGTATCTACAAGAATATCCTCTCATGTCTTCCCCATGGGAAGTGATAAAGTGTCAACCAAGATCGATGAATAAATTCTTGCCAACAATCAGCAGTGACTACAAAATATAAAAGAGAGAAATGATGAGTTAGAAAAAATTTGGAAAAATTTAAAAAATAATGCGTAATTCACTAACAATTGTATTCTAAATAGTAGAGTTGAGAGAAGAGTGTTCACTTACTCAGATCTCCTGGCTTCTAGGGAGAATCTATTGGTGTTGGTGGTGGATCTGTTGTGTGCACTTTCTTAGCTACAATATCCTTTTAATCCACCTATTGTCCCATAACAAATTTCTCATCACCCCCTCCCTTGCATGGAAGAGGCTCCTTTAAATTAAAAGTTTCCACCCTATCCTTAGCCTTGGCCCCGATCGCTCTGGAATCCTCTCTAGTGGCTCTCTACTATGTGTTAGTATCCTTTCCTCCCTCCTCCTCATCTCCCTCCTCATTAGTTTCCATCTTGGCATCCTCATCTTCCCTATTGAGAGTGGGTTCATCCTTAATCTGTAGGATCACCCCTAGGTCTAGCTAGATCTAAAGAATCCTATAGTGCACCAATCGGGACCCTAGGTACAATAATGCCCTTAAGTAATGTGTGTACTACTAAAAGGGAATCAATGTATATGAGTCTAAACTACTATGATACTCTATCCACTTTGGATGGATCTCGAACCTTCTTATCCGATCTACTAGTTGTATTTTAGTACTTGTATGCAACCATAATAGCCCTCTCGTTACCACACAATCAAGCCATATCATGGTATGGTTGTGCAATCATGTCATTTGTAGTAAAGGTGACCAGCGACTAATGTCACTCTATGAGTGGATGCATAACTATCCATCTAGTTGCTCTAATAGCCCCGAGGATCAGCTATCTCGACACCCCTTTGATAGGGGACCATACGCTTATAGACCCAGAATGTCACTAATGTACGATGATTAAGTTCCTTTCCCTTTAGTTGAACAACTTAGTAAAACTCATGGAATCTATTGCCCAAGCTATCATCTCCCCATGCATAAATGTGGCCATGCTTCTCTATACTCTGAATAATGGGGGCCCATATATAGAGTAGCTTGTCCCCACCCTTTTCCCTAACCAAGAGATAAACCAAGATTCCAATAATGGCCTTACACAAGGTAGGGATAGGAATGGAGGAAAATGAAAATATTCTCATCCCCTTTTGGCACCGGTATGGCGTGCCAACAAATCTCCCATATAACTATCCCACTAACGGGATACATCCATTGAACCTACACATTCCAGAGTCAACATCCCGTCGGTGATAGGAACTCCAAGAATCTAGTGAGTGTTGTCAAGATTGATGGTCCACTATCCTCTTACTCCATGAAACTGAAACTAATCGTCTCTGCGTCCCATTATCTTATAGATCAGCTAAGAAATAACATGGTGGTGCAACTAATCGAATTTGGGATATTCTCAAAATATCTTGGCCCTATGCAATAAATCTCTCTCCTCCTGGGATAGTGAATCCAAGATGGGAGGAATCCAATCACACACTTTGTCTTAGCTCCATCTAATGTATAGACCTTGCATTCACAAAATCAAGAAAAGAGAAAGTTAGAACCTTTCTATGCATAATAATGTCATCAAAACATCATAAAAACATTTAGAAACTAGAAATATTCTTCACACTTGGTCAATTTTAGCCTCTACCTCAACAATTACACAACCACCCCTCTATGCGGAATGGTGGTTGCATAATCACCATGGTGGTTGCATAAATGATCCTATGTGTAGATGGGTAGTTGTGTAACCACTTTGCCTACGTAGAGTGGTGGTTTTGTCCAAAAAGGAACGTCGTACCCTAAGACCCAAAAGTCTAAAAAATAGCATCATTTATAATGAAATAAAAGCCACATCCCATGTGACACCCCCTAGTGAACATTTTCACTACAAAATTACTAAAAATATCCCCCCTAAGCTATGTTTTTCACATTTTTCACATTATGAGGTTAAAATAAATAAATACAAATAACTCACATGTTCTGATCCATTGTTCCTCCCTTTTGGTGGGGCTGCCATCATGTTTGAGTGCTCTTCTATTTGACTATATTTGCATGAAAACCCACCACAGGTGATGCGAGCTCAAAAATATCTAAGTGGGTGAGTGAAAATGATTTCTAGAAATAATAATTTTGGTTATATATAGCATGTTTTAACTCTATTTTCAAGTATGTGTTTTTATAGAGTTACAACACTACACTTTAGCATAGGTATATTTCGATCCCCATGGATATGGTAAGTATTCTAGTCATTTTTAGCGTATTGTTTCAATTCTACATTATATATACACTTGATTATTGTTTACTTCTTACAGGTATCGGGAAGCTTGGATGGGCATCATTTCAACACACAAACATATCAAGTATAGCTTGTAACCCTTCCATTTGGGAGCACCACATTCGACTCTCGTTTTATGTTTCTTCATGGCTAAAATAGTTCTCTGAGGGGGAAATATGTCCACACCCAATTTTACACATGCTATATTATCGAAATGGTTCAAAATCCCAATGATGAGTAAATATCTTTCCAATGTTGTCTCGAGTCCAATTTATCATTTGTAGTATATATTTGTATCCTTGAATTCTTCCCTTAACCATTCCCATGCATTTCCTACTTTATTTTATCTCTTTCACATCTTTTCATTATTTTTATTACTTTAAGTTATGAAACTACATCAGTGGTTATGCAACCACCCTAGTGGTTTTGTAACCATAGGTCTACCTTGAGAGGTAGTTTCAAAATCACCTCGGTGGTTATGTAATCGTTGGTTTGTGTAGACCGGCGGTTCCATACGCTTTCTCCCGAGCCTTTTCTATCATGTTCTAAACGTGTGTCAACTTCTTCAAACTTGATTTTAGTGCATGCTTCTTAACAAATTCAGATGTTCTTGAGCTCATTTGATGCATACCAACTTCTTCTTCGATTCTTTTTCTTAGTTATGAGTTAAGTGCCCCTTCTTTTAGAGAGGTGGAATTTCATGGCTGCCAAATGGCTTAGAGCATTTCTCTTCCTCGTTTTTATAAGATCCAAGATTCTATCCGAGAATTGGTGGAGATTGTTGTTTTGAATTACATTGTTATAATTCCTATAATCCTTATGAGAAATACACAAGAAAGATCAGCTCTTTTGCTTTGTTATTCTCTCACTTGCGTTGCCATCATATTTCTTGCAAGCCATTCAAGCTCCATCATTTCTTCCACATAATCCAACACAGTTCCTTAGACTCATTTAAACACCAAATTGGAAAATAAACTGAGGGGAAACTAAAGAAAAACCAACAATGGAACTATCACAGTTCTATAGTTCTAGGTTGGGGATGCATTGGGATTCATAAAGTTTCATTTTCTAAATTGTATCTTTTCCATATTACATTAGAGTATATCCATTTAAAGTAATTAAATTACTAGTAGCTTTCCTTATTTGTACATAGCTTCTATTAAATTTTTTTCCCTACCTATCCTTATGGGTTTACACAGGAAGTTTTTCTAGAATAATATTCTACATTTGTTTAGTGTTAGTTGTGATTTCCCTTCATTTTTGTAAGCTTCCACAGATCTTACTTCTTGCTTCTATCGAGGAAGTTTCGGGGAAGAATAAATTTTAAGAATATTTTTCGTTCTTCCTATGACTCGAGGTGAGAAAAAAGGAAGTTGTATATCCACAAGTATAAATTGGAAAAGTTTTGTTTAATTAGAATAGATTATATCACCTCTGCATAGGTAAATATCCACACCTAGTTGTTTACTTTTTTAGTTCTGTTAGTTTTAGTATATAAGAAATTTTAATTAATTAGAGGAAGTTTAATTTTTCTCGTGTTATTTCTTCTACTTTCTAAAAAGTATCCAAAAATACAAAAACATTAGATTAATTAGTTATTTATTTTTTTATTTCATTTTATTCAAAATCATTGGAAAAAAACCAAAAAAATAGATTAGTTATTTCCTTTTTCAATTAGTTCACTTTCGTTTGTTAATTAGTTGAAGAAACACGTAGATTTAATTAAATTTAAAGAAGTAATTGAATTGAGTTGATTTAAATCTATTTGATTCCATTTGTTAAATTAGGAACATAAGAGTTAATTAGAAAGGAATTAATGTTGAGTAGTGGAGCTCAATTACTTAAGTTTAGGATGCTTTATCGACTTACTAGAAAACACATGAACCGACATCGGTTATGTAAGGACCGATATTGATCACCTAGGACCGGCATCGTTCGGAAAGAAATAACAACCATCGGTTAGATATAATAGACATCATTTACCTCTCGCATGATTTTTTTATTTAAATCACGGGAATTAGATCTAATTTTAGTATTAAAGCATATATACTAATTGTAATTACATGACTAAGTGCCCTAAGTTTATATAAGGTATATATAGTTTGGTATCTAGGGTTATAATAACAAGAGGAGAGAGAATTGATAATTATTGTGTAAAATAATTGTGAGAGAAAATTCTTGGAGAAGAAGGAGAAGCTTGAGAGAAAGAAAGTATTGTACATCATGAGAGGTGTGGAAGATTATAAATATTCATTGTATATATTATGAAACCTTTGGATAATAGATTGGCTTGCTTCCTTTTGGACATAACCCACACTTTGGGTGAACCACGTTAAATCTGGGGTTGATTTATATTGTTTGTTTTATACATTTATTCTAGTAGAATATCCACTTTTATTACATGTATGCTTAGATATGATATATTATCTAAACAATCGGTGTGCTAACCCCAACAACTGGTATGAGATCTTTGTTTGAGAGTTTTGTGTGTTGACAAATTTACTCATAGAAGGTTTTGTGATTGAGTGGGAGCTACAATAATGGCAGAAGAAAAAAAATACAAGGTAGAGAATTTTGATGACTGAAATTATCAATTATGGAAGATGTAGATTGAGGATTATCTTTATCAAAGAGATTTATACTTACCAATGGATGAAAATTCTAGACCTACGAAGATGACTGATGAAGAATGAAAGATTATTGTGAAAAGGCTTTGGGATATATAAGATTGAGCCTGATAGCATCTATGTCTTCTAATACTACGAAGTGATATCTATAGTAGATTTAATGAATTTTCTTGCTAATTTATATGTAAAACCTAGTTCTTCAAATAAAATTTATTTGATGAAGAAACTATTTAGTTCTAAGATTTACGAAGGTGGATTTGCATCTATTCATTTGAATGATTTTTGATTGTTTATAAATCGATTAAAATTGGTTAATATTCTATTTGATGATGAAGTGAAATCAATCTTATTATTATGTTCTTTTCCGATAGTTTGGATAACTTGGTAATGGTTGTTATTAATACAACATATCCTAATAATATTTTAAAGTTTGATTATGTGGTTAGTATAATCTTGAATGAAGAAATTCACGGAAAATTATAGAGGAGTCATCATTTGGAAATGCTTTGAATGTAGAAAATAAGGGAAAGCATAAGGAGAGATCCAAGAGTAAGAATAATGGGAAATCAAAGTCCAAGAATTACATATCTAAATACAAAGGTAAGGGAATTACCTGTTGGAATTGTGGAAAGAAAGGACATGCAAATAAATGTTGTTGGTCAAAAGATAAAGAGAACCAACACCTATTATCCCATTTTTGAGTTTTCACCAAAAATGAGATAACCCTAAGAAATTTTTGGAGATAATTTTCTAAGGATCACCTCTCAGAGAGAGATAATCAGGTTTTTGGGTTTCATAAGCAAGACAACATGTGTTTTGGGTGTCTCATGTCGTGTGTTCCCGAAATCTGAAACCCGCATCAAGTAAGGTAAGTCGGGTTTGCTGAGACCTTCGTCGCATCGGAACATGCCTTATCCGAAACATGTTCCATGTCGCCTGTCTTCCGATACCCGAAGCCCGATTTACTCCTTTGTGTCAGTTTTCGGGGCCATCAAGCATCATGCTTCATGTCGATTGTTTCCCGCAACCCGAAACCCTGAATTACTCTAAACACCTTTGTGTCGGGTTTCCTGGATATCCTGAGCATGCTGACATGGCATTAATGCTGAGTTGTCGGGTGGATTGGCACGTGCCAGTTGAAGTGTCTTAAATGTAAATTTTCCTATAAATATCTGGATTTCCACGTCATTTTTACCAGACGTACTTTTACCTTGTGGATTTTCACGTATGCGTCTTCGACCCTGAAACCCGAAATTTGCCTCTGTACCCGATTGCATTGCTCGTTTTTGATCATTCATTGTCCCAGTTGAAGGTATTTTTCTTCAGTCTTTCTTTGTGGTTTTTATGGATTAATTATGTGAGGAATTCTTCCAAGTTTCTCATCAGGGTTGTTTTGGGATTTTATCTTTTCCATTTTAGGGGTTTGTTTTCTAAATCAGGTTTATGTTTTACGGTTTACCCCTTTGGAATTATCACTTCGTGTTATTCCCCAGAATATTGTTTTAATTAAAAATATGTTTTGGATATAAATGATGAAGGAAAAACTTGCATGTTTTAAACTCAACAAAAACCCTATTCCCTCTTCTCGGGTTTCGCGAGGTGTCTGCAAGATCAAAAACCCGCAGAGTATATCGAAAAATTTGATTTTTCGGGCTTTCCAAAATCTCTGACATCTTCAAAGTGTCGGGTTTCCAAAATCTTTGACATCTTCAAAGTGTCGGGTTTTCTCAAGTCTCCAACATCTTCAAAGTGTCAGGTTTTCTCAAGTCTCCGACATCTTTAAAGTGCCAGGTTTTCTAGACTCCCTGACATCCTCCTCAGTGTGTCAAGTTTTTCCACCCTTCCGGCATCTCCAGTAGGTCGGGTTTTCATAGTGTGCAACATCTCCTGATCTCTAAAACTCTCCTCCTTCGAAATCCCTCATGTCGGACCCTAGTCCATCACAAGAAAAGACTGAAAAGTCAGGAAGGATGAAATACAAATTTAGAAAGGTGGAGTCTCCATCCTATATCGATTGCAATTATGACATCCGAGATACAGAGCTTGGAAATATAGATATGGAGGATTTCTGGAGTAGGGTAAAGAGCTCTTCCCAAACTCCATGGATGAAATTGATAGTCGATAATGGTTTACCTCTTGCAGTGTGTTTCCCTATGTCCGCTCAGTGCCCTGAATTCATCTTAGCCTGCGCCTCGAGTTATGACTCTGCTTCTTGTTCTGTGAGAAACCAGGTGGGAGAAGTTGTGATCAAGTTGGACGGAGGTTACTTCAATGACCTCCTCAAGCTGCCCAATTTTGAAGAATATGGAGAGTTAGCTATCAAGTCAGCTCAGAAATATTTTGATAATGATCAGGAAGATTGTATCAAGCACGTAAATAAGAAGTTCCTGATCAAAGCCAAACCGGCTGTTTCGATTCCCAAGACTTGTCCCCAGAAGTGATTTCATTCAGGAAATCAATGACATCATCACTCTGTTGAGTTGGGTTTTTGGTTTACCCGAATCAAATGTTTTCCAAGGGTGGATGTATCAGTTCATGATCACCATTAAGAAGAACCAACAAGGAATTGATTGGGGCACTCTCATTAGTAATGAGATAGATTCCCAAATGACAACAGTCTTGTCTATGGGAAAGTTTTATATGTCCTCATATGTCACCTATGCGGCGGCCGGTATGAGGAACTATCCTGGGTTAGATACCAAGGGAAATAGGATGGTGGACCATGTTTATTAGTATTTTCCTTAGCTAACAAGAAAAGGGTCTCAAGACCAATTCAGAAGGGTAAACGATGCCTTCTTTTATGAGAACATCTGTAGGTTAAATCCTGAACTGAGGAAAATAAGAGTATCTGATGAAGCATGGGCTGAAGTTTCCAAATGGGGTTGTGTCTTCTTGTAATTTAAGAAGTTCACATA
The DNA here is from genome assembly GCA_018340775.1 of Taxus wallichiana var. yunnanensis. Taxonomy (NCBI): domain Eukaryota; kingdom Viridiplantae; phylum Streptophyta; class Pinopsida; order Cupressales; family Taxaceae; genus Taxus; species Taxus wallichiana. The sequence goes on from CM031242.1 coordinate 252,858,016, forward strand.
TCTATGGGTAGTTATGTACCCAGGGGATCCTTTCCGTCTGCCCCGATATCCAGGGAACAAACTGATCTTGATGGAGTTGGTTAGGCAATTGTTGGATTTTCACAAGTTCTAACTAAGTAAACATAAAGCCATTGTATCCTTCCCAATTTCTATTGGAAGGTATACTTGTTTGACAGTGGTAAAAGCAAAGAATTTTTTCCATGAGCTTCAGGATAAGTTGAAGAAGCATATGAAGCCTCGATATGGGTTTGATATTCGAGGAGTCCTCAGGGCGTATGGAACTCTGCACCTGCACAGACCAAGCATAGAGGACATCTAGATTGATCTACGTGATGAGGTTGTTGTCTGAAGAAAAGATCATAGTAGATTGACACTTGATGAGATTCAAACACTTGAGCTTGCTAACTTACCAGAAGGTACTAGTGATAATGAAAGTGTTCTGGACCTTTCCTATGATGGACTGAATGAAGATCAATATGTTTTCCCACCTATTGATTGGTCAATCAGTGAAAAAGCCTCCATTACAGATAGATCAGCTCTGATTCTTGCACACACCAAAGCATGGCTCGCCTCTTGGGGGATGAGTTTTAAAGATGATAAGTTTTCAAAGTTGGCTGCTTCAGAGGCGGGGCCCTCCAAAAAGGGAAAGGACAAAAATCTTCTAAGGGGCCTATAAAGGTCAAGTTTGTCAAAAAGAGAAAAGAAAGAGAAATCTCTTCAATTGTTTCTCCAGTTGAAATGGTGGATGTTCCAGAATCACCAACACCACCAGAAATAGGAGAAATTACTTTGGAAGGAGAAGGAATCCACTCTCTGGTTTCATCATTTGTTGATTGCCCAATCAAGAGATCTTATCTCTTGCATCCCGTGCTTTGGAGTCTCGAATCATGCCTCCCCCTCACAACCACTCCTACCTCCTTATTCTCCATCAACTTCTTCAGTCATGGCTAGTATTTTCTCTAGACTCTCACCCCTCTCTTCTGGGACCCAAGTAATCACCAACACGCCCCCTCATGTGCCTCTTTTTATTGAATCTGCTACCATGTTGGTAACTATTCCTTCTCCGCTAGTAGAACCTTCTCCCCTTGAGAGTATGATACCAGCTTCTACAATAGTGGCAACTCCCTCTGATACGCCGCAATGGCTACTCGAGCAAACTCTGAGGAAGAGGAAGGTGATTGTACCCATACCAGCCTTTGATTTTAGCTCACTCAAGGCTCCTACTGCTAAATCGGCCAAGAAACCCAAAACAGTTTCAAGGGTTTTGGTGGACGCTTCAGGGCATAAGTTTGCAGAGATCGCCACTCCCGCGACTGACAAAACTAAAGAGGACGTAACAGCCTCTGATTATCAGATAACCAGGGTGGCTCTAGGAAAAGTGACAATAGAAGGGGCACAACAGGATGCATGGGATGCTATAAACGTGCTATGCCAGAAGTTGAAAGAAACAAAAGACAGCAGAGATGAGCTTAAGGGAAAGGTGGAGCAGTTGACAGAGGTTTTTCTTAAGCTCTCAAAACCCCTTGAATCCATACCATCTTCTTCTATCCCTATCGGATTCGATTTCTCATCAGTGCCTACGATTGAGAGGATTAATAAAAAAGGAAGGGTGGTCAATGAATGGATCCAAAGGCTGCTCCAACAAGGGAAGGAAGTGATTCAAGACGTTGTGAAAATCTATCAATCTTTGGGGGACATTCAGAGTGATGGAGAGAAGATGGACGATGATTTCTCTCAAGAAATTGGACATCTTGATTTGACTTTCGAAGCTCTCTAGGCATTAAAGAAAATACCATCACAACTCTTGGTAGAAGAAGGCATCATCCCACACACGTATAAGCATTTCCAACCGACCAAAACCATTAGGTTCAGGTTGAAGATTCTTAACGAAGCCTGCGGTAAGTTGAGAGAATCAAGGGATAAATTGATTGATGGCAAAAGTGATCTGGAAGAAGAGTTGCTGAAGATTTGTCCAAAGGTGTCAGTTGGAAACTCAGGCATCCTATCAGCTGATGATATTTTCGAACAAGTCCAAGAGTCTGTTCAGCATGAACCAACGCATGGATTTGGTATTGAGATCATCGACCGGTTTGTAAGAATTGAACATTCTTTGGAGGCCTTGAGAAGGCTCAGCAAAAGATTGAAAAAGCTTCCCGGCAGTGCTAGTGATACCCATGAAACCTGTGAAGTTTTGAATGATCATTCCACTACGCCTGATGAAAACAAAATGCAAGGCATAATTCGAAAGTTCCAAGAATTTCGGAACAAACAGGCTCAGCTGGAGGAAGAGAAAGATGAAGGAGCGAAAGATGACGATTCAGATTAAGTCTTGATGTTTCATGTCATTTCAATTTTGAAATTGACATGTCTTTTTCATTTCTGTTTCATCACATTTTTGAATCATATTTTGACTTGGTCTCCTGCGTGAGAGTCAAGCAAAATAGAACTCTTTTTAAAGAACACTATTTTCTAGGATTTATCCTATTTTCTCTCTACTCCTTTTATTATAAATAAGGGATGCTTATGTATTCCAAAGGGTCAAGATTTTTGAAATATTGGGAGCTATTGGAAAGAAGAAAAACTTTGTGTTTTCTTTTAATCATTGTGAAGAATAGGAGTTGATATTATTTTGCAAACTTTGTGTTGTGGGATATATCTTTCTTAAGACATTGTTCTTACGTCCATAATCTTAAGCTATTCTTTGTTTAGCACCTTAGTGTTTCTAATCATTTCAGACATTATATTTATGATCTAAAGCCCGTATGATTATTTCGTGCTCTGTGTTTACTCGAAAGAAAATACGTTTCTCTCATTTCCTTTCCATTGTGCTTCTTTCATTGTAATAGTTTCCGACCCAGTTCATTTACGAAAGCAATACCTTTGAATCATGTGGATGTGGATTTCGGGATTCTATCCCAACCCCAATGGTTAGATTAGTGTGAATACTGTATATATTGTTTTTTCTATGTTTTAGATTAATAATAAGCAGGCAGCCTCACTGTCTTTGAGGAGGGATTTAATCCCATATATTGTGGTTGAACCTCATATTTTGGATTGAAAAAATATCCAACCAACAACACCCAAACAAAGGTAAAGAGACAAATATTATAGCAGAGGTAATGCAAGATGCTCTTATTATTTCTTTGGATAATAGAATAGAATTATGAAGTTTAGATTCATGAGTTTATTCCATGCAACCCCTACCAAGGGTTATTTCAAAAATTATGTCCAGGGAAATTTTGGGCATGTTTATTTGGGTGATGATGAACCTAACAAAAGATATTCTTGGTAAAGGGAAGTTCATCTAAAATTGCAAAATGGAAAGAAATGGGTATTAAAAGATATGGGGCATGTGCCAAGCCTCGGAGGAATCTTATTTTTGTAGGGTAACTAGGTGAAGCTGGTTGCATGGTTACACTCACATCCAACTCTTGGAAAGTCATCAAGAGTTCCCTTATTGTGGTAAGAGGTAAGAAGGTAGGAACATTATATTTATCTACATTTATTACTGATTGCTTTTCTGTATTATCTAATTTAGATTCAAATGCATGCATCTAGCATAATTGGTTGGGCCATATGAGTCAAAAGGGAATAGAGATCTTAAAGGATAAGGGTAAGTTATCATATTTGAAAGATTTAGATATTGATTTACGTGAGCATTGTGTCTTTGGAAAGAAAAAGAGAGTGAGATTTATAAAAGTTAGGAAAACTAAGAAAGAGCAAAAATTGGATATTTTACACTCATATGTGATGGGACCATCCCGGTAGCTTCTCATGGAGGATCCCAGTATTATGTTACTTTCATTGATGATGCTACAAGAAAAGTATGGGTTTATTGTTTTAAATGTAAATCTAATGTTTTTAACACTTTTAAAAGATGGAAATCCCTTATTGAGAATGAATCAAATTCAAAGTTAAAGTGCCTTATATTTGACAATGGTGGTGAATATTTTAGTAAGGATTTCAATGATTATTTTTCAATGAATGGAATACATAAAGAAAGGATGGTTCTAAGAATACCACAAGAGAATGGTGTTGCAGAAAGAATGAATAGGAAAATCATGTAACATGCTATAAGTATGAGGATACATGTTATATTGCCCTTGTAGTTTTGGGAAAAATTATTTGACACAACATTTTATTTTATTAACCATGGGATTTCAAATTCATTAGATGGAGAATAACAGAGGAAGCTTGGACCGGAAAAGAAGTAGATCTTTTTTTTCTTATATTTTTTGGTTCAAAAGATTTTGTGCATGTTGATAAGGAAAATAGAAAAAAATTGAATGAAAAATGCAAGAGATGCACTTTCATTGGTTATGGATCTGGTGATTTCGGATTCCATTTTTGGCATTTAGAGGATTCTAAATTTCTTAGGAGTCATGACATTGAATGGAATGAAAATAAAATGTACAAGGATAAAATTTTGGTACCCAAGGACAAACCAGTTGAGAAGATTGTGAATGAAAATTAACTCTTGGATTTAAAATCCATACCTATAGGGTTACATAATGTAAGCGGTATTAGTTGAACCATGACCGAAATTAGTTTGATGAACTGGTATTAGTTATAGAAGAATTGGCATTGGCTACATTTAGTGACCAACATCGGTCATTGTCGAATTGGAAACAAATTTCCAGGAGGTCCAGAATGAACCTTCAAAGTACCTAAACTCTTGTGAGAAGGTCATAAAGGGTAAGTAAACATCCATAAAGTTTTAATCCTTCTCTATCTTATTTATTGTTAACTAATAATGGTGAACTAGAAACTTTTGAAGAAGAAATGTAGGATGATACCCACATACAATGATGGGAGCATGGCATGGATGAGGAGATGGAATCCTTGTAACAAAACCAAACTTGGGATTTGGTTAAGTTGCTTTAGTAGGTAAGAGGAAATTATAGAAAAACTAGATTTACAGAATCAAGGAAGAAAAGGGTGGATAGAAAAGGTACAAGGCAAGGCTTTTAGTAAAAGGATTTGCACAGAAATTAGGTATTGAATTTGGTGAAATATTTTCCCTGTTGTTAAAATGAATTTTAGACGTCTGTATTGAGTATAGTTGCAGTACATGATTTGAATTTAGAGAAACTAGATGTGAAGATGGATTTCCTTCATGGTGATTTGGATGAAGAGATTTATATGTAGTTTCCGCTTGGGTATGAAGTCAAGGGTAAGGAGAAATTAGTGTGTAGGTTGAAAAAGAGCCTATATGGATTCAATAAAGCTCTAAGGAAATGGTACATGAGGTTTTATAGGTTCATACATGAGCATGGTTATTTGAGATGTGAATCTGACCATTATGTTTATTTCAAGAAGCTTGAAAATGGGAACTATATCATTATGTTATTATATGTGGATGATACGTTTATTACATGATCTAGTATGTAGGAAATTGGTGAGCTTAAGGGAAAACTAGCTCACACATTTTCTATGAAGGATTTAGGAGCTACAAAAAGAATCCTTGGCATGTAAATACACAAAGACATGAAGAACAAGAATTTATATTTATCTCAGGAGGATTATAGCTACAAGGTGTTAGAAAGGTTTAAAATGTAGAATTCAAAACCTATAAGTACACCTATGATTGGAACACTTCAAATTGAGTAGAGATCAATGTCCTTCATCACATGAGGAGGTCAAATACATGACACGAGTACCATATGCTCTAGCGGTTGGGAGTCTCATGTATGCTATAGTTTTTACCAGACCAGACATTGCATAGGTGGTGGGAGTTGTGAGTAGATTTATGGCAGTCCGAGGTAAAGAGCATTAGAAATAAGTCCAATGGATACTTAGGGATTTGAGAGAGGACATCTATTATGCGGTTGTGCTATGGAGGTTCAACTATTTCTATATGTGTCTATGTTGATTTTGATTTTGGATGGAGATTTGGATGGTAAGAGGAGAACTCTGGATATATTTTCATAGTAGGTGGGATGAAAGTTAGCTTGATATCAAGATTTTAGAAGGTTGTCACTTTGTATACTACAGAGGTAGAGTATGTTGCGAACACGAGGCTAGCAAAGAAAGAGATGATATGGATGAGAAGGTTCATGGAAGATTTGGGAAAGGAGCAAGATGATTCCAAATTGTTTAGTGAATGATCAGTGTAATTCATTTAAAAAAGAACTTAGCATTTAATTATAGAATGAATTTTTTAAGTTAAGATATCACTTTATACTAAATCCTTTTTGGTATTATTTGAGGATGAATAGATGAAACTGGAGAAGATTCATATGAGTAAGAACCTTGCAGATATGCTAACGAAGACATTAACAAAGATAAGTTGGAGCTACACTCCAATTTTTTTGGTCTTCAAGTTCATGTTGGGGTGTGGAGCCTATTTTTTGGTCTTATTCAATCAATGTTAAAGTGCTGGAGATCGAATGGTTAAGTTTGGAGACTTTAGGAAGATTCTACGCTTTTTTTACTATGACATTGTTGTGTAGTTGTTGTGCCATTACTGTGAAATTGTTGTGCGGTTGTTGTACCATTGCTTTGTGACGTTGCTTTAACATGCTATTAATTGGCTATTAACGTTGGGACTATTTTTCCAGCCATGGGAAGTTGAAAGATCACGACTTTCAAACTTCTAGGGTCAGATTTAGGACTTCTTAAGAGGATTTTAATCCTATAAATAGAGGTGTTAGGGTATCTTAAAGATATCTTTAGTGTTCAAGAGGTCTTGAGTCTTAATGATCAAGAGGTGATCAAGTGTGATCAAGGTTAAACAATTGGGTGTCAATTGTGGTTTAGATGTGGTTTAACATCTTTGGAATTCTCACAGTGAGTTCATAACCGAGAGAAGACTGTAAGAGTTATTTTACCCTTTTTGATGATAAAATTTGAGTAAGTTCTTAGTGGACGTAGCCCACATTGGGTGAACCATGTTAAATCTTATCTTATCTTCTTTTGTGCATTATTTATTTATGTTGTTATATTTCTACAAGTATAATTTTTCTATATAGTTTTGTCTTGTTGTGGTTTGAGGAATTGTTTCCGCATACTTGTTCTCTAATTCCTAACAATTGTTATCGGAGATTTGGTGGTTTTTACTGAAGTTGTAAATCACAGGGGAAAGTTAAGCTTGAGTGGGAGCTATGGCGAGATGAGAGCAGATCGAGGGTTTAGAAGTTCAATGGGTAGAGCTTTGGTTTATGGAAGATGTAAATGGAGGATTACTTATATCAGAAGGACCTCCATGTTCCTTTGGCTAGAAAAATAAAGAAACCTACAGCCATGTTGGATGAGGATTGGGAGTTGCTGGATAGAAAGGCACTCGGGAAAATTTTTTATGCCTTGCATCTTTGGTTGCTTTCAACATATCGCAGGAGAAGACCACGGAAGGTCTCATGAGTGTGTTGGGGAAGTTATATGAAAAACCCTCTGCCTCTAATAAAATATTTTTGATGAAAAATTTATTTAATATGAATATGTTTGAGAATGGTTTTGTTGTTGATCATTTGAATGAATTTAATATGATTGTGAGTATGTTAAACTCGGTAAAAATTGACTTTGATGATGAGGTCAAGGCTTTGTTGATTTTTTGCTCCTTACCAAATAGTTGGGACAGCTTGGTTATGGCTGTAAGTAATTCAGTCTCTAATAACTCAAATATGAAGTTTGAGGATGTAATAGGTGTGATCCTAAGTGAGGAAATGCGAAGGAAGAGCACCAGATATTATTCTACTTCTAGAAATGCTTTGACGGTGGAGAGCAGAGGGAGAAAAAATAATAGAGGGAAAGGTAACCGTGGGAATTCAAATGATTGTGGAAGGTCAAAGTCCAAGAGTAAGTTAGAATGTTGGCAATCGTGAGAAGGATGGTCATGCTAAGAAAGATTGTTGGGCTCTTCGTGATAAGAAGAAAAAGGAGGAAACTAAAGAGGTAAATTTGGTAGCAAGTGATGTTTTTTTGTTTAGATAATATTGCTAAATATTGGGTGTTAGATTCAGGGCTTCTTTCCATGCCACCCCACATAGACATTACTAATTTTGTTCAAGGTGATTTTGGACATGTATATCTTGGTGATGATGAACCATGCAACATAGTAGGGAAAGGTTGAGTTTGGTTGAAAATGTAGAATGGGAACACATGGCTACTTAAGGACATCAAGCATGTGCCTAAGTTGATGTGGAGCTTTATATCGATGGGACAACCGGGGTAGTGATGGATGTACGGTTAGTTTTATAATGGATTCTTGGAAGGTTACCAAGGGAGCTCTTGTGGTTGTAAGAGGTAAAAAAATGGTACTTTGTATTTAACCAGTGGTGCTGATTATTACAATTCAGTTGCTGTAGATGGAGATGCAACTTTTTGGTACTAAAAACTCAATCATATGAGTCATAAGGACATGAATATTTTTAAGGACAAGTTTCCCAGGATTAAAGGAGTTAAATTTGGACTTCGTGAGGACTGTGTTTATGGGAAATAGAAGTGGGTGATATTCCTCAAGGTTAGACCTACCAGAAGGAGGGTAAGATGGAGTTAGTGCATATAGATGTATGGGGGCTAGCTAAGGTAAACCCTATTGGTGGTTCATGTCATTATGTCACTTTCATTGATGATGCAACTAGAAAATTTTAGGTATATTGCATTAGAAAGAAATATGATGTGTTTGAAACTTTCAAAAGATGGAAAGCCTTGGTTGAGAATGAAACAGGTCTCAAGCTGAAATGTCTTAGGTCGGATAATGGAGGGGAATATTGTAGCAATGAATTTCTTGATTACTATTCGATAAATGGGATCCGTAAGCAAAGAATGGTTCCAAATACTCCACAGGAAAATGGAGTGTCGAAGGAATGAACAGGACAATCATGGAGCGTGCTAGGTGCATGAGGTTACATGTGGGGCTGCCACTCATGTTTTGGGTGGAAGTGGTAAGCACAACTATTTATCTGATTAACAGAGGACCCTTTATGGCCTTGGATGGAGGTATACCTGAGGAGGCTTGGTCTAGTAAGAAAATTGATTACTCATTTCTTAGAGTATTTGGATGTGAGGTATTTGTTCACATTGATAAAGATGATAGGATTAAGTTAGAGGCTAAGTATGAGAAATGCACCTTTGTTGGATATGGTGAAGATGATTTTGGTTTTTGTGTTTGGAGTCTTAAAGACAAGAAAATATTTTGGTCTAGAGATATTGTATTTAATGAAAAATTCATGTATAAAGATTAGTTGCAGGAACAAAAAGAGGAATCAAAGAAAGAATACATAGTGTTAGAGGACATTGTAGACAACAAGGTGTCCAAGGGGCCGGTTTAGGTGCAACATGTTCCTAGGTGACAACTAGTTCAGTACCTACTCATCAGGAACCCCAAACTCCTGAGGTGAGAAGGTCTTCTAGGGTAAGAAGGGAACCTAAATGATTTACTCCATCTTTGAATTATTTATTGCTCACTGACAATGGAGAGATAGAGTTCTTTGAGGAAGCAATGCAAGTGGATGCCAGGAAGAAGTGGGAGTAGGCCATGGATGAAGAGCATAGATCTCTTATGGAAAACCAAACTTGGGATCTGGTGGAGCTACCCGAGGGCAAGAGAGCATTACAGAACAAGTGGGTGTATAGAATCAAAGAGGAAGATGGAGGTAGGAAACGATACAAGGCTCGGTTGGTGGTCAAAGGATTTACACAGAAGAAAGGTATAGACTTTGATGAATTTTTTTCTCTAGTTGTTAAAATGACTTCTATTAGGACTGTTCTTGGTTTAGTTGCAGTAGAAGACTTGCACTTTGAATAGTTGGATGTGAAGAATACATTCCTTCATGGTGAGTTGGAGGAGGAATTGTTCATGCAACAGCCACAGGGTTATGAGGTCAAAGGGAAGGAGAGGTTAGTGTGCAAATTGAAGAAGAGCTTGTATGGCCTGAAACAAGCTCCACGTAGTGTTACATGAAGTTTGACAGCTTTATGTAGGAGTAGGGTTACTCCAGTGTCACTTAGACCATTACGTGTACATCAAAAATTTTCTTAATGGTAGTTATATTATTTTGTGCTTGTATTTAGATGATATGCTTATTTCTGGGAAGAACATGTAAGAAATAGTTGCATTAGAAGACTTGCACTTTGAATAGTTGGATGTGAAGACTGCATTCCTTCATGGTGAGTTGGAGGAGGAATTGTACATGCAACAGCCATAGGGTTATGAGGTCAAAGGGAAGGAGAGGTTAGTGTGCAAATTGAAGAAGAGCTTATATGGCCTGAAACAAGCTCCATGGTAGTGGTACATGAAGTTTGATAGTTTTATGTAGGAGTAGGGTTACTCCAGGTGTCACTCAGACCATTGCATGTACATAAAGAATTTTCTTGATGGTATTTATATTATTTTGTGCCTGTATGTAGATGATATGCTTATTGCAGGGAAGAACATGTAGGAAATAAAGGTACTCAAGAAGTAGCTAGGTGACTCCTTTTCTATGAAGGATTTGGGGTAGAAAACAAATCCTTGGTATGAGAATAAGTCGAAACATGAAGGAGAGTAAGTTGGTATTATCTCAAGAAGATTACATAAAGAAGTTATTGGAAAGGTTTAGTATACATGATGCTAAACCTGGTTGGTACTTCTTTGGCGTGTCACTTTAAATTATCAAAGAAGTAGAGTCCCAAGAATGAGGAGGATATAATACGGATGTCTAGGATACCGTACTCATCAGCCAGCTGAGTTGGTAGCTTGATGTATGCTATGGTATTTACTAGGCTGACATTGCCCATGTAATGGGAATAATGAGTAGGTTTATGATTGATCCGGTAGAGAGCACTGACAGGTAGTAAAGTGGATCCTTTGGTATTTGAGAGGGACCATGGGAGCAAGATTGTGTTTCGGTAGATCAGACACTACATTACGTGGATATGTAGATTTGGACATGGTAGGAGATTTGGATAGCAGGAGGAGCACAACAGGTTATGTATTTATGGTTGGTGATACAACGGTGAGTTGGATTTCACAGTTTCAAAAGGTTGTGGCTTTGTCAACCACAGAGGCTGAGTATGTTGCTGCCACAGAGGAAAGCAAGGAGATGATTTGGATACAATAGTTTCTTGATGAGTTGGGTCATAAGAAAGAAGTTGGGAGACTACACAATGATAGTCAGAGCACTATTCATTTGGTGAAGAACTCCACTTTCCACTCTAGGATGAAGCACATTCAACTGAGATATCATTTCATCAGACAACTTTGGAAGAAGATAAGTTGAAGCTGGAAAAGATTCATACCAGTTAGAATCCTGTAGATATGATGACCAAGGTGGTCACAAGGGAGAAGTTGAAGTTGTGTTCAACTTTGATTGGCCTTCATGGTTGATAATGAAGGGTTAAGAAATTTTCTCAGTGGAAATAGTCTCCAAGTGGGAGATTGTTGGGGTGTGGAGCCTTTTTTTTGGTCTTCTTGAATCAATGTTGAAGTGTTGGAGCTCAAACAGTTAAGTTTGGAGACTTCAGGAGCATTCTACAGTCATTTGCTGCGACGTTGCTATGTAGTCAACTGTCTATTGCTGTTAACATGTTGTTAATTGGCTGTTAACGTCGGGACTATTTTTCCAGCCGTGGGAAGTTGAAAGATCATGACTTTCAAACTTCTAGGGTTGGCTTTAGGACTTCTTAAGAGGATTTTAATCCTATAAATAGAGGTGTTAGGGTATCTTGAAGATATCTTGAGTGTTCAAGAGGTCTTGAGTCTTAATGATCAAGAGGTGATCAAGAGTGATCAAGGTTAAGAAATTGGGTGTCAATTGTGGTTTAGATGTGGTTTAACATCTTTGGAATTCTGTTGTGAGTTCATAACTAAGAGAAGACTATAAGAGTTGTTTTAATCTTGTTGATAATAAAATTTGAGCAAGTTCTTGGTGGACGTAGCCCACATTGGGTGAACCACGTTAAATCTTGTCTTGTCTTCTTTTATGCATTATTTATTTATGTTATATTTCTGCAAGTATAATTCTGCTATATAGTTTCCTACTACTGTGGTTTGAGGAATTTTTTCCACATATTTGTTCTCTAATTCCTAACAGCTTTATACTTGAAGAGGAATAAATAAAGCTAAAGGAAAGGATCTAAAAATGATGTTGTATAGGTATAATGCAGTAATTTATCTCCAAGTGGGAGATTGTTGAGTTGTGGAGCTCAATTACTTAAGTTTAACATTCTTTATCAACTTTCTAGAAAACACATTAATCGACATCGGTTATGTAGGAACCGACATCAGCCACCTAGGACCGACATCGTTCGTGCAAGAAGGAACCACCATCAGTTAGGGATAACCAACATCGGTTACCTATAGTTGAGTGTTTTATTTAACTCATGGGAATTAGATCTAATTTTAGTATTAAAGCAGATCTATTGATTGTAATTATATGACTAAGTTCCCTAATTTTATATAAGGTATATATAGCTTGGTAGCTAGGGTTAGAGTAGCAAGAGAGAGAGAGAATTGATGATTATTGTGTAAAATAATTGTGAGACAAAATTCTCGGAGAAGAAGGAGAATCTTGAGTGAAAGAAAGTATTATACATCATGAGAGGTGTAGAAGATTGTAAATCTTCATTGTATATCTTCTAAAAGCTTTGGATACTAGATTGGCTTGTTTCTTGGTGGATGTAATCCACATTGGGTGAACCACGTTAAATATATTGTTGATTTATATATTTTGTTTTGTATATTTTTTTGGTAGAATTTCCGCTTTTATTGCATGTATGTTTAGATCAGATATATTATCTATACAATCGATGTGCTAACCCCAATGATTAACACATCTCCCCACATATTCCTATTTTTCTTAGGATTAACCTTTTTCCTCTTGCATTTTTCTTTGTGAGATTGGTTTTTTCTTTGCTTTAGTAGTTCACACATCCCACATGATCATTCAAGTCCTTAAAAATTAAGAGATTACTTATATGACCCTTGAGTCCCGTAACCAAACAAAATTGACATATTTATAGATATTGACATCGGTCTAAGAACCTTGGTTTTCCATACTTCACAACTTCCACCGGTTATCATCTCATAGTTTCTAGTTTTGAATGTTGAAATAGATAGTGCTTACGAGTTTTGGAAAATTAAGCTTGGAAAAACTATCTTCCATAATTCACACATTTTTCCTATTCACACATTTCCTCCTACACCTCCATGACTTTTTTTAGAGACTTGTACATGGAAAACACAAGACAGTTCCCCTGTATGCCACAACCATTTCAGAGAGTGTTTGGTGACACTGATATGGATAGAATCCTTCATATGTCCATTCTCCTTGAACATTCCATTATGGCTACCCAAGTGAGGCAAACATTCATTACTTTAGATGAGAAGATCCCCATGGTTCTTGTTTAGAACATTAGATTGCCTTGATAACTTGTTGACCATTTTCACTCATTTTCATATATTCTACCTAGTCACCTTATTTATCCCATTCCATAGCAATATATTCATTCCATTTTGGATATCCCATCATGAGCTCAGGAGGTCATGTGTGCTTAAGATCATGTGTCAATTTTTATATGTATAGTTCTTAAACCAATTCTTCAAAGGTAATTTTAAAAACTTTGGAAAGATATATAAACTATATCACAACATGAAATAAGTATTTATGACTCCCCAGACTTATACCAACCTCCTATAGTAGAAGGTACAAACATTAAGATCATTATCTTGATTTCAAGCCATGGGAAATGATCAAACACTTTATCACTTCCCTGAAGCTCTTCCTCAGTCATTTCAACCTTTGAAACATATCTATCACTCTTCTTAGACAAGTAAACTACTTTACATGTCATTCTTCCTAAAAACACCACTCACTCCACCATACAAGCTAGTCAAACCTTCTAAGAATCCTTCAAACCTTGTTTGAGAGTCAAAATGGACTCCCCATTCCTTAATATCCCATCTCGACTTATAGGTTACCTTTTTCATTTATTTCTTAGTCATGTACGCTGGTAGCTAATAATATTTGCATGAAATTATCATTAATAGTTTTTCTACGCAACCTTCTTCACATCTTAAGAGAAATATGTCTTCCTATACTGTTATGGCCTAGTGGAAGAGTGACACCAACTCCCCTACCACCGAAAACCTTCTCAAACTTGTAACTTGTCATTTCAAATATTTTCTACCTTGGCATAGACCATGCTTACCTAGGAACCTTCTTTTCTCACTTAAAAACCCTTTTTATTTCTCTAAGCACCCTTGTGATGTATACATATCTTCAAATCACCTTTTATCATCTTGTGAACCATTATCAATGAGAAATGACCCTTACAACCATGTTCTCATATACTAAACCTTCTTACACTCATATGAAAGTTTGACATATTACACATAAAATTAGAAGCCCAAATTTTTAACCTATAAAAAAATTAAAATCATAGGAAAACATAACAAAAATGCAACAAAAATGCAAGAGCACCCTAAGGACTCAATTAACTTCCTTTTACATCTGATACATGCCTCTAACCTTCTTGATCACTTGTTAGCAACTAAACCATCTTCAAACATATTGAAGATCCTTTAAGAATTCAATGGCCACATCTTAACCTCATAAGCCATCAAGACACTATGATGTTCATCCTTCTCAAATCTTCATATAAAGTCATTAGATCATCTCTGTTTTTTCATGTAGACCTATCACTGACTTACCACTCTCCATCTTGATCATGACTAGTTTCATATATGGATCAGGACCTGTGATACAACTCTTATCCCATCTTCAAGGACACATTGAAGACCTTTGAGACTCACTCACACAACTAAGAGTAACATGAAATTCACCATGACCAATACACAAGGGAAACATTTGATAGACTCGAAAAATTCATACTCGACCCAAACATGTTTGACTTATCTTGATAATTTGATGTATCAAAAAAATCTTAACTCATATTAATACATCACATGAACACATAAATTAATACATTTACATACTTCAAACCACTTTGCATACATTTCTTCAATCGAATGAGAATTTGATAATTATTTGACACTTCCTTCATATACACTTGACCACATAAAAATCTCAACACCTGGGACCATGATTTCAAGCTAAAGGGAATACCACATGTTATTCAATAACTAGAACACATGAAAAACCTAACAACACTTCATGTTCATACTCTTATAAATATCATTCACTTTACACTTCGAGACATATCTTAACACCCACCGATGTATAAATTCATAAAATTTTAAAACCTCTTATTTAGATCAAACCCATTACAAAAAAATGATTACACACAAGAAAATCATGAATCATACCTTGAAGATAAAGAACAATACTTAATGGAAATAAATAGTGGTAACACATACTTAAAGACATGATAGTAACATCCCTTTCTATTAGTGTTTCAAATTTGTATTATCCTTTTGAACACACGCATGAGAGCTTTCTAAAATAGTACAATACTAACACCCTCAAGAATGAAAAATCATACTACTAATTGAGATAATACAATCATACTTTAAATTCATCCTTAATCACCTTCAATTTACATTCACACAACTGGATAAGACAACATGTCACCTTGACAACATAACTCCTCCTTGAGATGAGTAGACAACATTTCTACATTTCATAGTAAGCCTTGACACTTAGAAATTTTTTATATCTTTATAAATAACTTAGAAACATTCATACATATTATATGAAGTAATAAATCATTCTTTCAACCTTTGAGGACACACAACACCTTTGATATTGCAATACAAACTCAGAACAAAGAATGAGACACTTTGATTTACCATTCTATGATGGATAAGAAAAAGACATACCTTATTAGGACTAAGAACAATAGTAGTAGATAATGATGCACCTTAAATACTTTATCATGCTTCCTTAAGATGAAGAATGCCTCCTAGAAGCTTAGAGAAGACACTCAAACATGACTAGATCAATAAAACAATATGTCACTATCAAATGAGCCCAAATACTCAATGTTATTTCTATCTTGATCATTCCCTTTGAAGATCTATCTTTTCCACGTACACCGATCTCATCCCCAAAATCTTCATCTTTTAAATGGTATTCCCAATAAGAACATATGGATGTTTTCATTTGCCACAAGATCCAACATAACTTTATTTGACTTACAAAGCATGCATACATATTTCTTACTCTTTTCAAAACACTTTGGAATATTGAAAAATATTAACTCTCCTTTTACTATCTTTGTTTCTATTTCCTTCAAACCATCAACATTTTAAAATTTATTGACAAGTTTAGATACATTAAAATTCATATTCTTCTCACTAGTCTTAGAAGAATTTTCCTCAACCTTTCTTATTTTTTTCAACACCCTTAAATGTCATACCTACACTTAATTCACTTTTGGGACTGATATTTTCCCTAAAATCCTTCTCATTTTGTCCTTTGTATTATCGATATTTGTTTTCATTAATTGGATATTTGTTTCGATAACAAAATCTTGCAGTATGACCATGTTTATGATAATTGAAACATAAAATTCCAATATTATTTCGTCTTGACTCATACACACTTAGATTCCAATTACAATCAGCTTCCCTATGACCATACTCATAGCATGAGTAACATTGAACTTTGAAGGATTTTTCACCATTCCAAGATGACTTACCTTTTGATATTTTCTTCTTGCAATCCCTAGCTTTGTGACCAAAAACATTAAAATAATAACAATATTCATTGAAATAAGAACCAGACCTCATAGAATTAGGTTGTCTACTAGGGATAGACCTTCTTACATCAGTCTTATTTACCTCCTACTTTCTTACTTGAGAGCTTGAACCAACTTTATCATCAATCTTCACATGTTCTCCTTTGAGCCCTAGACTTGTTTGTTACTCGGTAACTATTTGAATCTCAAAAATCACATCAAGGGATTCATAAGTCTTCTCTAACTTCACATACATATTCAACCTATTAGAAGATTCCTCTAAATCATATCTTAATGTTTTCAAAATTTCTTCATACCTGGGACAATCATCTTCTTTATCCTTAAGGGCTTTAGATACACTCTCAACTTGAGATTTTGGCCTTCTAGAGGCTTTTCCATGTTCTTTATCCATGTTACTAATATGATCTTGGAATATATGAATTAGAGACTCAGATATTTCATACTTCTTCCTCAAGGCTGAATTACTTGTGATTTTATGATCTCCTTCTAGTGATTAAAATTTATTCTCAAGGACCTTCTTTGATACCACATGTTGGAAGAACAATGGAATAGGGGGTGGATAAGAACTACAAATTTTTTACTTCATTTATCATTATTGCAACATATATTAAACATTCATTCAATAATTTACATTCCACATTATCTTATTAAGTGAGCATCATACATTTAAATGAATATGAAACATGAGATAGAACACATAGACAAAAGATGTAAGTGGGAACCCTAAAAGGAAGAAGACCCACTGAAAAACTTGTTTGTTTTTATCACAAAAAGAATCAAGTGAATATTACACATCACAAGAGATTTATTTAGTGAGGAAAAAAACCTACAAGGATCACTAACCCCTTAACCCTTGTTGATATTACTCACAACAAGAGAATCCTATGAATATGAATCATCATAAGAGATTTTAAAGAATTATGAAAATTGAAAATATGTTGATACCACATCTTATTGTGATCCCAAAATTCAGCTCTAAATTCCTTCAAACCATCATTCAAACCCGCATTCACCTAGCTTTCTCATTCTTCTTATTTCATGAACAAACTTAGCCTCAAACCCTTACACACATGCTCTCTATCCTTTCCTCAACCTTTCACGCAATCTCTCAGTATCTAAATGTATGTCTTTGTACCTATTTTATGTAATGTTATGGAGCCTATTTTCATGTGTGGATGTTTTGAAGACTGTACACTAAATGTATTATACACTTTCCACAAATTTCTTTCCAGTTCGAGGTTTTGGCCTTGAAATGCATGCACAATACCTTGTAAAATGTGCTCTTTTTATATGAGCAGATTTTCACCCATAGGTTTATGGGGAAATTTTGGCCCATGGTTTTAGTACCCATGGTATTGTAAAACTAATTAAGTAGTTTCTTGTTCATGTTCTTTTGTGCATATGGTAGGGTATACATATCATTGTAGATGTGTGTGAGTTTAAGTGTGAATTCAGGATATTTTGTTGAGAAATGCAGATCCAAACATATCTGGGTATTGTATTGAGAGAAAAATGTGGCTTGTAATAAAATATTTGAATTTGACTCTTGGTGGACGTATCCCAAATTTGGTGAACCATGTTAAATACTATCTTTGTGTTGTGTTCATTTATTTTCAGCACTTTTATTTCAAATCAGTGATATTTTTATGCATATTAGTTCCTACTATTGCGATTATGTGTGGGATTGTTCCACATATTTTTATCCCTTATTTCCCAAAAATTGGTATCAGATCTTGGATTTGTTTTTTGAAGTGTTGAATTGCAGGGAAATTTTTATCTTGAGTGAGAGCTATGGAAAAGATGGAAGATCAAACGTTGATCAATTAAATGAGAAAAATATTACTCTTTTGAATATGTAGATGGAATATTACCTTTATCGAAGGATATTTATATCTCGCTTTCTAAAAAGGGGAAAACATCAAGAATGAAAGACACAAAGTGGGATTTGCTTTGGATAGGAAGGAGCTTTTGATAATCTAGCTATGTCTTGCATATTTGGTATTATTTAATGTTTCAAAGGAAAAAAATACAAAATAACTTATGGATAAATTAGGAAGCTATATGAAAAACCCTCTGCCTTTAACAATATATTTTTAATGAAAAAGTTATTTAATATGAATATGTCTAATAATTGATTAGTATCAAAACATTTAAATGAATTTAATACGGTTGTGAATACACTAGCTTTAGTTACAATAGATTTTGAGGAAAAAGTTAAGGATTTATTAATTTTGTGATCCTTACCTAAGAGTTGGAATAGCCTAGTAATGGTGGTAAACAACTCAGTTCCAACTAACTTAAATTTAAATTTTGAGGATGTTGTAGGGGTGATTCTAAGTGAGGAAATGTGAATAAAAATATTTAGGGAATATTTTACTTCAAGGAATTATTTGATAGTGGAAACTAGAGGGAGAGAAAATAATAGAAGAAGTCATGGAAAATAAAAATATTGGGCAAGGTCAAAATATAAAAGTAAGATGGTATGTTGGCACTGTGGGGCAAGCCATGACATACAAAGAAGGATCATTGGGAGCTTTAGGATATGAAGAAACAATAAAGAGATAATTTTGGCAATAGGTAATGTCTTCTAGGATTATTTGATTCTTTCTATATAAAATATTACTGAATCTTGGGTTTTAGATTTGGGGCCTTCTTTCCATGCTACTCCATATATGCATTGTTTTGTTGATTATGTTCAAGGGGATTTTGGGCATGTTTATCTTGGTGATGATGAGTGTTGCATCATAGTTGGGAAGGGTTGTGTTTAGGTTAATATATAGAATGGGAATACATAGATATTGAAGGATTTCAAACATGTGCCTACATTAAGACAAAACTTGGTATCGATGGGGTAGTTGGTAAATGATGGTCAGACTTGTGATATTTATAGAAGACTCCTAGAAGGTTACCAAGGGTGATCTTGTGATGGAAAGAGGTAAGAAGATTAGAACCTTGTATTTAACCATTAATAACACTAATGATTGTAATCTTGTGGCTTCATATATAGATACAACATTATGGCACTCTAGGATCACCATATGAGCCATAAGGGCATGCAGATCATAAAGAATTTTTTCCCTATATTTATAAAAACAAGTTTGGATTTTTGTGAGAACCGCATATATGGGAAATAGAAGCTAGTAAAGTCTCTCATGGTTAGACCTATGAATAAAGAAAGTAAGTTAGATATGGTACATTCTAATGTATGGTGGTTGGCTCATGTATCATCTCTTGGGGTTCAAATTATTATGTCACTTTTATTGATAATGAAACAAGGAAAGTTTGGGTGTATTGTACTAGAAATAAATATGATGTATTCTATTTTTTCAAAATGGAAAGCCTTGGTAGAGAATGAAACAATACTTAAGATCAAATGTCTCAGGTTAGATAATGGAGGGTATTATTATTGTAATAATGGAATCCACATGGAAAATAAGGTTCCAAGAACTCGCAACAAAATGGAGTATAATAAATAATGAATAGGACAATAATAAATCAAGCTATGAGCATGAGGTTATATGTTGGGTTACCTCTTTCCTTTTGGGTATAAGTGATGAGCACAACTATGTACTTGATAAAAAAATACCCTCAAGTGCCTTAGATGAGGCATAACCAATGAGGACTAGTCTAGAAATAATATTGATTACTCATTTCCTAGAGTCTTTAGATGTGAGGGGTTTATTTATATTAACAAGGATGATAGGACTAAGCTATAGGATACATCATAAAAATTAACTTTCATTGGGTATGGTGGTGATGAATTTGGATATAAATGTTGGAGTATTAAGGATGAGAAAATCATTCGATCTAGGGATGTGGTCTTTAATGAGAAATTTATGTATAAGCAATAGTTGTAAGAAAACAAGGAAGAAACCAGAAAGAATATGCAAAGTGGTAGATGATCTTCTCGTATGGGAAATTGTTACATGAATCAATTCAAGAACCTACTCAAAAAGAACCCTAAACTCCTATATTGAGGAGGTCTTCTAGGGTAAGAAGAGAAACTAAACATTTTTCTCCTTCTCTTAATTATTTATTACTCATTGACAAAGGAGAGCTAGAGATATTTGATGAAGCAATGCAAGTAGATGCTAGGAAGAAGCAAGATCAAGCAATGGATGAGGAGAATCAATCTCTCATGGAGAAATAGACTTAGGATTTGGTGAAGTTATGTAGCACCCTTGACAATTATTATATTCTTCCTTTGCATTTCAAGTGTTGAGATGTGATTTTCTTGATAAAGATGTGTTCTTTTGACTATTGAAGATCATACTTGATATGGATAAATCATTTTTGTTCTTAAAAATCATTAGACTAAAATAGTATGGCTTTCAAGAATTAATTTTCACTTTGGAAAGGTGAGTTGCAATCAGCTTTAAGAGTTGTAGACTTATCCCTTCTTCTCGACTCATCCTTGGATACATTTTTGTGATCCAACGAATGTTTTAAATCTTTTTCATAGACTCGAATGGTAAATTTACATTCGTAGTTTGAGGGATATAATGGAATGAACTTTATATGTTATAAATTCTTTGGTCTTTTGTGAACATGTTTTCATTCAGTTGTATGTTTGTGCTTGGGTCTTTGGGGATCGATCGTGGCAAGACATAATAGATGTAAAAAAAATTCAATTTCTTTTCTGACAAAGGAGGAATTCGAGTCCAAAACGAAAAGATTATCCTAATAATATCCTAATCCAGGTAAGAACACCTATGCTCTAGCTACGTCTACTTATTTGGATTTCATTCTAATCTAAGCTTCTTATTCTATTTTGTTGGGTTGGCATCCTAACCTAAGCTTTGTGCTAAATGAATATGGGAGAGATTACTAAAGTAATGCTAGGATATTTTAACTAATACCTAATACTAAATGGTTATGAATTTAATCTAACCTAAGGTGGGAATTACTATTGGAAATGTTTTAAGACCTAAGGTGGTTATTGCTAGACTAACCTAAGTTTTATGGGATCCATCCTAAACTATTGAAAGGGAACCTAAGGGTCACATGTCTCTAAGGTGACGGTTCCAATGGAATTTAAGTGAGTTGATAGGGTTTAATGGATGGTGGTACTGCCAGTTTTGGTAGGGGCTAGTTGAATTTGGTGGAGGCATACATGGAAGCTCCACTAAAGATGGAATTACATGTTTGGATGGAATTGGCATTCACTAGTTTTAGGAGGCGGTGGAAAGGAAAGATAAGTGGGAAATTTGGAATTAATGGAATTGATGGGCCTCGATTTTTGTGTGCAAACCGTCTTGGAAAATTGGAAGGCAGGATTGTGGGAGGTTGTTTGGTTTTTTATGCATTGTGGATTTTTCTGTACATGGAGCTATTTGGTTCTTCGAACCAGCTGTTCAACCTTCACTTCAAAGCTATTTTTGGTTTCTATGATCTATTTTTTATCGAATGAAAGTATATGAGGCATAGGAAGAAAACATGTTTTATTGCTGATCTCTCATGAGGAGAAAAAGAGTTGGAAGTTCGACCGAAGTCTCCTATGATTTGGCGTAAGAACTATTAGGCATGATAGGCTCTACCCATTAAGATTTCATGCTTTCTTCTAAATGATTCATTAGAATAACTCTACTCTTATGCTTATTAATATTTGCATGATTTGTCTAGTTGATTACTTGCATGCTTTTATGAATCTATGTGATTTTTGGATATGAATCCATGGCAAAAATAATGTTGTTTTGGAAACTTTCTCTCTATGCAAGTTCAATGATAGCATGCATGTGAATCTTGTATGTGAAACTTGTTTCTGTAGCTTTGTTTTTCATTTTGGAACTTGTATTTGAGGTTGTTGTGTTTTGAACTGGCCTTCATTGCAATATAGGGTTCTGAACTTTAAGGGAATCTTGAGTTCTATTTGATCTTGAATTAGGGCTTCGTGTTTTGATATAAACTTGTGTTGGAGCTTTGTGTTGTTCTAAACCGGTGTTTGGAAACTTATGCAACACCGAACTGCTTTTTGATGTTCATATTTAGAACTATACTTGTATTTTATTACTTGTGAAGTTCTAAAATTTTGTGTGAAGATCGTGTTCGAAACTGTGCTCATATTTGGTACTTGAGTGTTAAGAAATTTTAATTGACTCAATGAATTCGATTATGTTCTAGTATTTTTAGTTGGGTTTTACTTGTATTAAAATTTTAAAGCTTATAACTATTTTATTGAGCAAACTTACTCACAAGAAAATTGGGAGATAGTTTGGTGAGTTGTTTGGCAATCTCTTTGAGATCTTGAACTAGAAATGTCTTGATTAAATAAATGTGATATATCTATTCTTAGGACAGTATCATCTTCTCTTAGATGGTAATGGTGTAAAATCTTGGGGTATTCTTATCCCCTCTGTTTTGAGGAAACCCGCATCCCGGGTTGACTATTTTGTTTAAAGCAATGTATCCTCTGCCACAGTTATGCGGTTGTGAAAGTATGGTTTTTGATTTTTGTTTCAGCTTGCATTGGAGGTAAGAATGGAACATCTTTTGACTTAAACATTTTTGGGTTTCTTTCTCTCTCTTCAGATGCTTCAAAAATAATTTTTGGGTCTCATTGGAAGGTTGAGTTATTACCCTTATACATTGAATTTATAAGGGAAGGATTACTTTCTCCATTCAGTTGTTTTGTGTATAGTTATTTTTGAATCACGAACTACTTACTCTTCGTACTAAGTTGTTGAAGCATTTTAAAGAGACTTTAGTCCTTGAGTTCATGGATACTTCTTAACTTGTTAGCTTGTTGTTTCAAGATTCTATCCATATTGTATACAATGAATGAGTTCTTAGGTTTCTTTTAAAGAGAGAGGAAATATATACTCTCTTAAGAGCACTATATTATTTTTGGGACTGTAATATGTTTTTCACTCTTATTTGAATTGAAACAGGAAATTCATTTGTTAAGTAATGTAACGAATAATTATATGGACCTTTCCTAATAGAGATCCCTTTTCTCTATCATTTAGATAAGTTCATTTATTGAACTCCTCTGCACTCGATTCTCTTATGAGATGGTGATTTATTTATTATTTGTTGGTCTACTTAGTTCAAATAATTTGTTGTAATGATGTAGAAAGATAGTAGCTAAGTCAGTTATGCTGATAATTGAATGCATACTTGTTTGATTGACTGTTGTTGACTAAGCCTTGCTTTATTTGGATGGATAGGAGTAGGTTGTCTCTTGTACTCTATCTTTTTGGGTGAACTCGAAGTAGAAATTAACTCTTGTAAGGGCCTACCGAGATTTGTGAACATTGGTTTCAGATCCTTGAATGCTAACTTATAACACGTAGAAGTAGATTTAGATTTGTAGTTAGATTGTTTTGATTCTCTTTACCTTCTTGGATTGATATGGAATTCTCGCTTAGATGTATATCTTAAATGTTGAATTTATAAGATTGTTATCCTGAAAGGGAATAGTTAATTCGTGTTATGAACTTGATTTGGTTTTTAGATGTTTTGAGTTTGGGTATGGTACGTAATGGTTCTTCTTATTCTTTACTTAAGATTTAGATGAATTATCCTAAAATGAACCATGCTTTAAAACACTTCTTTTGTCTTATAGAAAAGATAAATGTTGTATTTTATTAGGATAGGATTATGAAATGATGGGATGGAAAGATCTATTGTTATTTTAAAGGTAATTGATAGCTTCAATTAAACTTCAATTTTTAAGATAAATATTGTGGATTTTATTATGCTCTTCTCTTAAAAGTGGATCTAGATTTATTATTGTACTTCTTTTCTCGGTGGTATCACTTATCCTTATTGTATGATATATTAATTGTCTCATTAAAGAAGAGTTGTTTTAATGAAACAATTAGTGGAATGCACTTTTTTAATGCTTAGTGCTTATCATGCCTGGTTCATTGAATCACCCATGCTAGCAATTTTTTCGAGATGGACATCGTAAGTGATAAAAGAAGGTAAAAACTTATATGATGCATCGGCGATATAAGTCTGATTCTTTGTAAATAATTTTGATTCATTATTTAGTTGTATTGAAAAATAAAAGTCGTATACTTTTTAGAATGAAGGTTGTTGTTATGCAAAGACGCCTAAAGTGCATAGTCTTGTAAATATATAAGTTTATAATGAGGAATTGCGAGTTGAGATTTACTTACATTGGTTGTGTAAATTATCTCGTACTTTTATAAAAGAGATGGAAGTTCTATATTGTTGATATTATTCGTATTATTTATATGTTTATCTGGTTATCCTTTGATAAGATGGATAAAAGGAGTTAGTTCAATTTTCCCTTTAAGATGTAGCTTGTAAATTTTTTAGGTTTCAAGTGTTGATGTAGATGTAAAAGGGAAAAATATCCATTTTGAAAACTTTGCCAAACACTTGGTAAAATAAAAAAGAAAACCAAGTTTTCCTCCAACCCCTCGCCACTTCCTGACATGTGGCACCATTTCATTGGCTACGAGCCTTTCAGGGAAAATTTTCCACAAAAACTCACGGGCCATAAACTTCAAAAATACATGGAGTTAGGAGGAAAATTTACCTTTCTCGAAAATGAAAAAGAGCTCTATCCAATGGTGCCATTTATAGAAAATTTTGAGTGCCTAAAAGAAAAAAATTATGACCGAGGCACAAGAGAGGGAAGAATGAAGGAGTAAACCAAAAAATGTGCAAGGGGAACATTTTGGATAATAATTTTGCGATTCGTAGGGGACATCTACCTTCTCCGGATGAAGTTACTAGTTTCTGAAGCAATCCATTGGGCATGAAGTCATTAGATTCTCTCGCTTGGTACCCCAACCGACTAGAAAGAAGATGCAAGGAGGAAGATGGAGGATGAACATCACCTAATTGGAGTAAGGCCTGCAAGACACATTTCCTGGACAACATGCTTGTGCCAAAGCACTTAGGGAAAGAAAAATTAATCTATAACAAAAAAATGTGCATAAGCACTTGGAGGAATGAAAACCTAGCTAATATGTACAAGGTGGAGAATTCCCTTCAAGAAAGAATGCTTTAGGTAGATCCCATTGACTGAATCTGCAGCTCTTCACCATCCAATGAAGACAATTAGAAAGCATTGTTTTCCTTACACTTTTGACCATGTATGGGCCACTCCAAATGGCATCAAATTTTGAATGCCTTCCTAGTTTTGCTCTGTCTTTACATCCCATTTTAACACTAGATCTCCAACTTGGAAAGATCTATTTTTGGCCTTCCTATCAAAGGTCTTCTTTATCAAGGCTTGATCCTTCTCCATTTCTTGGGATACCTAATTTCTGATTTCTTGGAGCTCCATCAATTCTGCATATCTGACCTCCATGGGCTCAATGAACCCAAAAACCTACATCTTAAAAACGTTATTGTAGATGTAGATGTAGATGTAGTTATATTCCTCCTTTGCATTTCAAGTGTTGAGATGTGATTTTCTTGATAAAGATGTGTTCTTTTGACTGTTGAAGATCATACTTGATATGGATAAATCATTTTTGTTCTTGAAAATCATTAGACTAAAATAGTATGGCTTTCAAGAATTAATTTTCACTTTGGAAAGGTGAGTTGCAATCAGGCTTTAAGAGTTGTAGACTTATCCCTTCTTCTGACTCATCCTTGGATCAATTTCAGTGATCCAATGAATGTTTTAAATCTTCTTCATAGACTGAATGGTAAATTTACATTCGTAGTTTGAGGGACATAATGGAAGGAACTTTATATGTTATAAATTCTTTGGTCTTATGTGAACGTGTTTTCATTTTGTCAGTATGTTTGTGCTTGGGTCTTTGGGGATCGATCATGGTAGGACATAATAGACGTAAACAAAATTCAATTTCTTTTCTGACAAAGGAGAAATTCAGAGTCCAAAAACCAAAAGATTATCCTAATAATATCCTAATCCGTAAGAACACCTATGCGCTAGCTACGTCTACTTATTTGGATTTCATTCTAATCTAAGCCTCTTATTCTATTTTGTTGGGTTGGCATCCTAACCTAAGATTTGTGCTAAATGAATATGGGAGAGATTACTAAAGTAATGCTAGGATATTTTAACTAATACCTAATACTAAATGGTTATGAATTTAATCTAACCTAAGGTGGGAGTTACTATTGGAAATGTTTTAAGACCTAAGGTGACTATTACTATGCTAACCTAAGTTTTAAGGGATCCATCCTAAAACTATTGAAAGGGAATCTAAGGGTCACATGTCTCTAAGGTGATGGTTCCCAATGGCATTTAAGTCACTTGATAGGGTTTAATGGATGGTGGTACCGCTACTTTTAGTAGGGGCTAGTTGAATTTGATGGAGGCATACATGGAAGCTCCACTAAAGATGGAATTACATGTTTGGATGGAATTGGCATTCACCAGCTTTTAGGAGGCAAGTGGTAAGGAAAGATAAGTGAGAAATTTTGAATTCATGGCATTGATGGGCCTCGGTTTTTGTGTGCAAACCGTCTCTTGGAAAATTAGAAGGCGGGTTTGTGGGAGGTTGTTTGGTTTTCCATGCATTGCATGGATTTTTCTCTACATGGAGCTATTTGGTTCTTTCGAACCAGCTATTCAACCTTCGCTTCAAAGCTAGTTTTGATTTCTATGGTCTATTTTTGATCAAAGGAAAGTATATGAGGCATAGGAGGAAAACATGTTTTATTGCTGATATTTCGTGAGGAGAAAAAGAGTTGGAATCTCGACTAGAAGTCTCCTATGATTTGGCATAAGAACTATCGTGCATGATAGGCTCTACCCATTAAGATTTCATGCTTTCTTCTAAATGATTCATTAAAATAACTCTACTCTTATACTTATTAATATTTGCATGATTTTTTGGTTGATTACTTGCATGCTTTTATGAATCTCTGTGATTTTTGGATATGAATCCATGGCAAAAATAATGTTGTTTTGAAACTTTCTCTCGCAAGTTCAATGATAACATGCATGTGAATATTTTATGTGAAACTTGTTTCGTAGGTTTTTTTTTCATGTTGGAACTTGTATTTGAGGTTGTTGTGTTTTGAATTGGCCTTCATTGCAATATAAGGTTATGAACTTTAAGGGAATCTTGAGTTCTATTTGATCATGAATTAGGGCTTCGTGGTTTGATATAAACTTGTGTTGGAGCTTCGTATTTTTCTGAACCGGTGTTTGGAACTTATGCAACGCTGAACTGTTGCTTGATTTTCATATTTAGAACTATACTTTTATTTTATTACTTGTGAAGTTCTAAAATTTTGTGTGAAGATTGTGTTTGAAACTGTACTCATATTTGGTACTTGAGTGTTAAGAAATTTTAATTGACTCAATGAATTCGATTATGTTCTAGTATTTTTGTGTTGGGTTTTACTTGTATTAAAATTTTAAAGCTTATAACTCTTTTATTGAGCAGCTTACTCACAAGAAAATTGGGAGATAGTTTGGCTGAGTTGTTTGGTAATCTCTTCGAGATCTTGAACTGGAAATGTCTTGTTTAAATAAATGTGATATATCTATTCTTAGATCGTATCATCTTCTCTCGAGATGGTAATGGCGTAAAATTTTGGGGTATTCTTATCCCCTCTATTTTGAGGAAACCCGCATCCTCGGTTGACTATTTTGTTTAAAGAAATGGCTCCTCCTCTATTTGCAATTTATGAGGTTGTGAAAGTATGGTTTTGATTTTTGTTTCAGTTTCATTGAGGTAAGAATGGGACATCTTTTGACTCAAACATTTTTGGGTTTTTCTCTCTCTTCAGATGCTTCAAAAATAAGTTTTGGGTCTCATTGGAAGGTTGAGTTATTACCCTTATGCATTGAATTTATAAGGGAAGGATTAGTTTCTCCATTCAGTTTGTTTTGTGTATAGTTCTTTTTGAATCACAAACTACTTACTCTTCATACTAAGTTGTTGAAGCATTTAAGAGACTTCAGTCCTTGAGTTCATGGATACTTCTGAACTTGTTAGCTTACATTGTTGATTCTATCCTTATTGTATACAAAGAATGAGTTCTTGGGTTTCTTTTAAAGAGAGAGGAAATATATACTCTCTTAAGAGCACTATATTATTTTTTGGGACTGTAATATGTTTTTCACTCTTATTTGAATTGAAACAGGAAATTCATTTGTTAAGTTTAATGAAATGATTAATTATATGGACCTTTCCTAATAGAGATCCCTTTTCTCTGTTGTTTGGATAAGTTCATTTATTGAACTCCTCTACACTTGATTCTCTTATGAGATGGTGATTTATTTATGGTTTGTTAGTCTACTTTGTTCGAATCATTTGTTGTAATGATGTAGAAAGATAGTAGCTAAGTCGGTTCTACTTGATAAGTGAATGCATACTTGTTTGATCGACTGTTGTTGACTAAGCCTTGCTTTATTTGGATGGATAGGAGTAGGTTTTGTCTCTTGTACTCTATCTTTTTGGGTGAAATCGAAGTAGAGATTAACTCTTGTAAGAGTCTACTTAGATTTTTGAATGTTGGTTTCAGATCCTTGAATGCTAACTTATAACACATAGAAGTAGATTTAGATTTGTAGTTAGACTGTTTTGATTCTCTTTACCTTCTTGGATTGATATGGAATTCTACTTAGATGTATATCTTAAATGTTGAATTTATAAGATTGTTATCCCTGAAAGGAAATAGTTAATTCATGTTATGAACCTGATTTATTTTTTAGATGTTTTGAGTTTGGGTATGGTACGTAATGGTTCTTCTTATTCTTTGCTTAAGATTTAGATGAATCATCCTAAAATGAACCATGTTGTAAACACTTCTTTTGTCTTATAGAAAAGATAAATGTTGTATTCTATTAGGATAGAATTATGAAATAATGGGATGGCAAGATCTATTGTTTGTTTAAAGGTAATTGATAGGATCAATTAAACTTTAAGTTTTAAGACAGATGTTGTGGATTATATTATGCTCTTCTCTTAAAAGTGGATCTAGATTTATTATTGTACTTCTTTTCTGGTTGGTATCACTTATGCTTATTGTATGATATATTAATTGTCTCATTAAAGAAGAGTTGTTTTAATGAAACAATTAGTGGAATGCACTTTTTTAATGCTTAGTGCTTATCATGCTCAGTTCATTGAACTGAACCATGCTAGCAATTTTTGCAGATGGACATCGTAAGTGATAAAAGAAGGAAAAAACTTATATGATGCATTGGCTAATATAAGTCTGATTCTTTGTAAAGAATTTTGATTCATTATTTAGTTGTATTGAAAAATAAAAGTTGTATACTTTTTAGAATGAAGGTTGTTGTTATGCAGTATGCCTAAAGTGCATAGTCTTGTAAATATATAAGTTTATAATGAGGAATTGCGAGTTGAGATTTACTTGCATTGGTTGTGTAAATTATCTCGTACTTTTATAAAAGAGATGGAAGTTCTATCTTGTTGATATTATTCGTATTATTTATATGTTTATCTTGTTATCCTTTGATAAGATGGATAAAGGGAGTTAGTTCAATTTTCCCTTTAAGATGTAGCTTGTAATGTTGCATAACATGATGTTTATTATCTAAACAATTTAACATAGTAATGTGATGTGTAATGAACATGCAAGTATGAACTATAGAAATTTGAAGGACAAACCCTAACACATAATCATTTAGAGGAAGAATCTTCCTCTCTTAAATAAATGTGAACCAAAAAGGATTAGAGATATGATTATAAATCATAGGACTTCATTTTGTATGAAGTCTACTTTAGTTAGACCTATGTGGTTGCTACACCTTCTTGAATGGTTAAGTTACATTTAATGGAACTTATGATGTTGCTAGACCTGTCCTTTGGATATCTGTTCGTTAAGCCAAGTAAAATGAACATTAAAAGAAATCATGAGTTAAGGAAGTTATTTAATGACTAAATGAATCAAATTTAGAAAAAAACTTATAGAGTGTTTGATTAGGGTTTAGCAGGTTGTTGTAATCGATGTAATAATCCAAATTAATAATTTATTAATAACCTCCTTGGGGTATGTACATCTTGATGAGGAATTTTCTGTAGGATGTTGGCACATGCCAACTACAAGACTGTACCTTCGAGAAGAAAAGGGTCTTCTCGAGGATACCACGTTGTAGTTGACATGTGGCAACACCCTTCTGCATTGATCATCTAGATCTACACACAAATAAGGACTTGAACTTAGTTTCTCTCTAGGTCAAGTTAGTGGCATGTTTAGGATAGGTGGTAGCTTTCAATGGCTTAGGGTACCTTGGCACATCCGGTTGACTTAGGTCAACCGAGTATGCCCATATACCCTAAGACATTGTGAGCATCTTCCTATAATAAATTATGTTTCTAACCAAAGCTAGGGTTAAACCTTAGACAAGTGGATTGATGGTAGTCAATAAAGACCATTCTAGATAATAGATGAGTGAGGTGAAGGATTTATTCTGAAATGATGAGTATTTCGTTTAAGAATAGTGACATAAATAGTATGTTGAAAATCTTTGGCCAAAGTATCGCAAGTTGCTGGTTGTATTGTCCTATGTCACCTAGTTTAAAGCAACATGATGTTAGATGAATATTGGTAACAAATATTCAGATAGGTTCTTTAAGAAGATAAATCAAGATTTTAGTTTAGGGTAGGAAAACAAAGTATATGAAGTATATGATAAGTATTCAATACTTAAAGTTAACATAAATAGATCGGTAGATCACTGAGTTATGAAATGAATAGATCGGTGGATCACCGAGTCATTTATAGTTGCATATGGTTATCTGTTATGAGATTGATTAGCATGGAATGTGTGTTCTAAATAATGTTTTATTTAGAACACGTAACATTGTGTTTTAAAAAATAAAAATTCCCTTATTTCTAAAGTCTTAAAATGGGAATATTACTTCTTGGTATCGTAGTCAAGGTTGCAGCTCTTGACCTCTACCGTGTCCATAATCCGATGAAACTTAAATTTTCTTGTAGCATAAATGGTTAGAACAAGAGGAAATGATGCAAATAATCCTCTGCTGAGGAAGGATCAAAGCAACTACCTAGAAACTTGATGAGATCCTTACTGCCCTATTGGACACAAGAGATCATTTGGTTGTACTTGAACAACAAGTAATGGGAAATGAGGAGGAAGAAGATGCTGACAAAAATAATCAGCCACCTCCTGGGGACAATGCTAATGTAGGTGTTGATAATAACAATGTGAACATACATGTTCACTGAGAACAAAAGGATAGGCCGGTAGCTAAACTCACTAATGCTATAAAAAGGATAAGTCCACCCAAGTTTGATGGCACTACATTAGGATATGGGGCTAAGAATTGGCTTAGTGAAATGGAGAAATACTTTGTAATAAGGAATTTCTCAAAAGAAACAAAGGTGATATGGGGAGCATATCAGCTTTCCCATGAAGCATCATCATGACGGGACAACCGTAAGGCTGAGTTAAATAGTGATGAAACTAATATCACATGGGATCAATTTAAAGGATACTTTAGGCAATGATGGCTACTGTAACTTTACTATGATAAGAAAATGACTGAATTCCAAAACCTAGCTCAAGGAAATCTAACTGTAACTAAGTATTGGGAGCGGTTTACAAAACTCCTTAAGTATGTACCTTAGTATCAAACAGATGAGAAGTTTAGGATACAAAAATTAATCATAGGAATGAATCCTATAATAGGAGGAGAGGTGGATGTTCATATCCCAACCACTATGGAAGGGGTTATAGAAAAGGCCATAAGGTAGGAACAGAAATTAAAGGAAATTTCTGCTCATAAGGAGGAAGTAAGGAAGAAAATTCCCAACTCCTCTTCATCATCTCTTGCACCTAAGAAAGGACCATGGAAGAAATTCAGAATGAAAATAAGTTTTCAACTGATACTAATAAGAAAGCAACAACAAATAAGTCTACTTGAAATGCATGAAACAACTTTGTCAAGACTAATAATAACGGACATAAGTCCTATGGAGGTCAGAATGATAACTTTAAGGCTGGAAATAATTTTGAGCCTAGAAAGGGACCTGTAGGAGGCTGTTATAACTATGGAAGAGATCAAGACGCAAATCAATTCCCTTTGAAAAGGATGATCATAATCAAACACAAGATACATGCCGCAGAGGCCGACAAGCAGTGAGAAACAAGTCATGCCCATAGAAGTTCTAGGTAAGTTATTTAGTTTACGTATAACTATTTATTTTGATATCGGAGCTACTGAATGTTTTATTTCTAGTAAATTAAGATCAAAACTAAAAAGAAAAGATGGAAACATGGATAAAACATGGACTATTCAGTATGGAAACAATGTTGTTCATATAGTTAGTATGTGTCTTTTTAGAGCAATCCTTGATTTACCTAAATTTTTCATTGAATTTGATCTTTATGTTACACCTTTGGGGTCTTATGATGCAATCATAGGTGTAAATTGGTTAGAAAAACATAAGTCTAAAGTAGAATGTTTTGAAAAACACATTAGTTGTTTAGATGACCTACAAGAAAACAACAGAGATTTAGGGTGTGAAACGTGAGATTTCTATTAGAAAAATGTCATCTATGCAACTTAAAAAGGCAAAAATAAAGGTTGTACCTTATATGCAGTGAAAATTGTAGAAAAAACTCAAGAAAATAACGATGTCATGGAATGACATCCACTGTTACGAGACTTCAATGACATATTTTTGGAAGAATTACCAGGTCTTCCACCCAAAAGGGAGTTTGATTTCACAATAGAGATCAAGCCTAGAACCAATCGATTTTTAAAGCACCGTACCGAATGACTACTATAGAATTAGTATAGCTTAAGGCTCAATTGCAAGAAATTTTGTCTAAAGGTTTGATTAGACCAAGTGTTTCACCTTGGGGAGCACTTGTAATTTTTATGAAAAATAAGGACATAACACTTAGATTTTGCATTGATTATAGAATGTTAAACAAATAAACAATCAAGAATAGATACCCACTCCCTAGGATTGATGATTTATTTAATTAGATACATGGAGAATTGATATATTATAAGATAGATATTCGATCTGGATATCATCAATTGCAGATTAAGGATGAAGACATTCATAAAACAACTTTTAGAACAAGGTATGGACATTATGAGTTCATAGTTTTACCTTTTGGATTAACAAATGCACCTGTAGCATTTATGAATTTAATGAATAATATCTTTCAAGAATACTTGGAAAAATTTGTGCTCATATTCTTGGACGACATTCTCATATATTCTAAAAGTTTAGAGGAACACCATGAGCATTTGAAGATAGTTTTGGAAATATTAAGAAAGAGATGGTTATTTGGTAAGCTGTCTAAATGTTCTTTCTATGACACATAAGTACACTATTTGGGACATGTAATAAGTAAGAATGGAATTGTTGTAGATCCTTAAAAAAATTAGCTATAACTAAGTGGCCTACACCAAAGAATGTACATGAAGTTAGAAGCTTCATGGGACTTGCTGGCTACTATAGAAAATTTGTAAAAGATTTCTCTAAGGTGGTTGCACCAATAACTTCTTTATAGAAGAAGGATAAAAATTTTGTTTGGAACGAGAAATGTGAAATTGCATTCAAAAATTTGAAGGAACAGTTAACTTCAACACCTATTCTAGTAGTACCAGATCCTAATGGAGATTTTATGGTGGTAACTGATGCATCTAGTGAAGGTCTAGGAGGTATTTTGTTACAAAATAATCATGTCATAGCTTACGAAAGTAGAAAAATAAAGTTACATGAGTTGAATGATGTTCCACATGATTTAGAGCTTGCTGCCATTGTTCATGCACTACAAGTTTGGAGGAATTACCTGCTTGGTAAACTTTTTGAATTGAAACTTGATCATCTTGGACTAAACTATATCTTCACTCAGCCAAATCTTAAAGCAAGACAATGAAGGTGGTTAGAGTTTTTGTCTCAATATGATTTTGACATCAGTTATATAAAGCGTAAACAAAATAGAGTGGTTGACGCTCTAAGTCATAGCAATCACATTTCTGCTCTTATAACATTGAGAAGTCAATTTAAGGATGAAGTAAAAAGTGTTATGGAATCTGATTCTTACTTTCAACAAGTAAAGGCAGCACTTGCTACAGATCCGAATGATTTGAGGTATAAAGGTTTTCAGTTTGATAACGAAGGAATCTTACAATTTGAAAACAGAGTTTATGTATCTTCGCTAAATGATTTGAGAAAGAAATTGTTAGCGAGATTTCATAATTCACCTTTTTTAGACACCTCTCGGTATTACAAAGATGCTTGGTGATATAAAACAACAATATTTTTGCAAGGGAATGAAAACAAATATTATATATTTTGTGACACATTTCCTTGAATGTCAACGTGTTAAAGCGTAACATATGCACCCATCCGGTTTATTATATCCTCATAGTATACCATAGTAGAAATGGCAAGTGATAAGAATGGTGTAATGTCCCGATTGTTGGTGACCCAAAACATCCACAACCATCCTGGTAAAAATTGGAACAATTTTTTCTTCTTTAGAGATTAATCATGATAAAACAATTAAATAAATATATTTTTTGAATGAATTGAAACTATTGTACTTGCATGTCACTTTAGGGTTTGTGATATCAAATCGCATCAAGTTAAAAATGACTTTGACCGCTCAACAGTAAAAGCACGTCATCGACAAATAATAATAATAATAATAATAATATAAGTTTAAAAGCCATTAATTTATCTACGATTTAATCTTATAAATCTAAAACTAAGTAATTTCGTTTAATCATTCAAATATTAAAATTCTCCCCAAATATACAATTTTTATTTTAACTATATTAAAAAAATATCTAAATAAATTTATTCACTCAATTACAAGGATCTCCCTCAATACGTATTTTACATATTTTAATGTTAAATCCCATTTTATTTTATTTTATTTTTCACATGGAGGAAAGGAAAGAGAAGGTTTAAAGTAATTAGGAAGGAGACATAAAAGGAAAACCATTCACCTAAATTACAAGCTCCAAAAAGGGGTCTTAACATCCAAACAATATTTAAAAGCAAGATTTAAGAGAAACATATACTAACCCATTAGAAATAAATAAATAAAAACAAAAGGAGAAAAGGATCCTTTAATCTAAAAAAATAGACTCCTCAACACACACTAAGTGGTCCCCTCTTTCAAGAATAAATGGGAGCCTTAGGATCAAATGATCCTACACCCTTGATTTGGCATAAATAAAAAAAACCTAAAAATCTTAAAGAAATGTAAATCCGTATCACTCCCTATTCTCATAATAATTTTCTTGTCTTTGTTTTTAGGGAAGGACGGCTATCATATCTTTGCTGCAAATTTATTTTTTTATTTTTTTTGAAACCACTAAAGAATGGGCGGCTACACACATAACAGTCTTTTTGTGCAGATTTGTATTTCTTTCTTTCCTCTATATTTTATAAAAAAAAAGTTGTTCTTTTTTTGTAGGTGAGGTAGGCTCCAATGAAGGCGCCTACATCTCAAAGCAAGAATTTAATTTTATTTATTTTATATCTATTTCCTATCTTCATAAAAGAAAAACCAGATTTCTCTTTTATATATATATATATATATATATATATATATATATATATATAATATAAATAATAAATTAAATATTTTTCTAGGAAATGTGGATTCCATTGCCCTTGTTCTAACACTTCAGGGCGTACAAGGGGATCAATCGTTAGTGGATCAGGGTTTAAAGGGGTTTGGGTGGGGCGTAGGTCATGCGGCCAAGCCGCGGTCTACCCACTACACAAAACATTCTTTCCCAAACCGGTAGTCTCGCAACGCTTTTATTTTTTTACCCTTTGATTATTTTTTTATATTTTAAAAACACGATTTTAGTTTTATACACACACACACACACACACACACACACACACACACACACACACACACACACACACACATATATATTTCCAACCAGCTAGGGTTCAAAGCTCAATCCATTTTATTTATTTATTGTTATTCTACTAAAAATGATTTTTGTTCTTAGTCTTTTTCTTTATTTAAATATTTGTATATCTATATACATATATATTAAATAATGTATATATACACACATATACATACAAAATACTATTAATAAGTTATTATTTCTTACAGTATATAGATTTCCCAAGAAAAAAACAAAAAAACAAAATGAGTAAGGTTAAATAAATATACATATATAACTATATACATATATAACTATATATGTGTATATTTATTTAGATATATATTTATACCAAAAGACATAAATCTTAATGAATATGAGGTTTTAAATGGGCTTTCCTTCATTCCGATTTACAACCTTAACAACAATAACCAATAAGGCATATACTAAATGATTTTCATAGGGTAAAAATTCATTCTTATTTCAACCATACCTCTAATTACATTCCTATAAGACAAAATCAATTCATAGAATGTAAAGTAAATGCAATGTTTTTCAAGATAAGAGATGGATTCAGTTTATTCTTCCTTTTCCCACTTTAAATATTGAAAGTAAAGTGCATATACGAAAAATAATAAAGATCACATTTAGAAGTCTCCAATAAGAAACATCTATTAAACTTATAAACCACCTTTCAATACAGATTGTAAAGGTCTTCCTTTCACATCAAATCAAGAATAGCTATGTTTCAACCCACAAACAAATAATCATTTTTCTTTGTATTTTTGGATAAATGAAGGAGAATATATTTCAACCAAATAGGGTTCAAAGCTCAATCCATTTTATTTATTTTTTTGTTCTTAGTGTTTTTTTAATTTAAATATTTGTATATATATATATATATATATTAAATAATGTATATATACACACACATACATACAAAATAATTTTAATAAGTTACTTATTATTTCTTACAAATATAGATTTCCCAAGAAAAAAACAAAAAAACTAAATGAGTAAGGTTAAATAAATATACATATATAACTATATATGTGTATATTTATTTAGATATATATTTATACCAAAAGACATAAATCTTAATGAATATGATGTTTTAAATGGGCTTTCCTTCATTCCGATTTACAACCTTAACAACAATAACCAAGAAGGCATATACTAAATGATTTTCATAGTGTAAAAATTCATTCTTATTTCAACCATCCCCGTAATTACATTCCTATAAGCCAAAATCAATTCATAGATTGTAAATTAAATGTAATGGTTTTCAAGATAAGAGATGGATTCAGTTTATTCTTCCTTTTCCCACTTTAAATATTGAAAGTAAAGTGCATATACGAAAAATAATAAAGATCACATTTAGAAGTCTCCAATAAGAATCATCTTTTAAAACAGATTTTAAAGGTCTTCCTTTCACATCAAATCAAGAATAGCTATGTTCCAACCCACAAACAACTAATCATTTTTCTTTGTATTTTTGGATAAATGAAGGAGAATACTAAGAAGTATTAATTCTCTAAATCAAGTATTTGGAACCAATAAATAAAGGAAACCACTATAGTGCAATCTATTTTCATGCCTTTCACTCAAGTAAAAAAGTGAGATTTATTATTACAAGCCAAAATGTATGTTATCTCCTAAATAAGATAGAAGATACTCATATTTTTCCAACTTAATCATATTTTCCATTTCTTTTCAATATGAAAACTTCCTTAGAATATTTACCATGAGATAATAGCTTACATAATAATGAACTTTAAACTCTAAATGTATTATCAAAAGGAATTCATATGGCAAGATGCATAAGACGCACAAAGGAGCACTCTTCAAAATATTTCTTTTCAAGAATGAAAGAGGATGCACAAACTAATGCAACATTTGTTTACAAAGTAATCCCAAATCACAAAATGAGAATTTTACAAGAACATAGAACTTCCAACAAGCCATATTCACATGTTTACAAAAGAATGACATTCCCAAATTTTGGGAACAACATGATGCCAAGATACCAAGGAAAATCTCCAACCATCTTCTAACTTGAGCTCCAACTTTGAGTGCTTTTCAAAGAAACCAACACATAGAGAAAGAATTGTTTTACCACCCAACCTATAGGCATCATTACATGCCTTTCCAAAGGTTGGAAGACATGCTAGCCTCCCCCAAGCCCATGGGAGAGAGATCTAGCTTCCACAAATGTGCACAAGATTTAGGGAGACATAAACAAAAATACATTCACATACAAGACCAATCCATACAATAAATAAACACAACATTTACCAACCAAAAGAAAAGAGGAGAAAACCATATTCATCCTCAACAATGGGGAAGAGTAGATGAGACATCCAAAATGCCAAAGAGTGTGGTCCAACCATAGGATGCACACTTACAAGATTCTTCACAAAACCTCCTTATCCCTCCAAGATAACAATCCCTCCTTATTGCTCCACCCATTCGCCTAAAATCCTCCTTGGGAGGATTTTCAAACCCATTGGGTTTCCTCTCCAAGGATGGGGAAGGGGGTTCAAACCATATGAACCACCTTCCCCACCTCAAACCATATGAGGGGAATAAAAGAACCAACATGGCTTGCCCATCAAGCCATGAGGTTTAAGAGGAAAAATCCCTCCCTCTTCCCCAATAAAACTCCAAAATCCATCAAGCCATATGATGGATGGAGAAAATAACAAATAACCCAACAAGTAAACCATTCAACACATGCAACAAAACAATACTTCAACCATAAGAAAAATAAATCTAACATGCCAAATAACATAACATAAGATCAAGGAGCCTACCTCCACAAGATCTCCAAAACTCTAAGCTTTTCTCAATATTTTTCCAAGAAAAGTTTCAACTTCCAAAAGCCTCCACGCACCAAACAAAACCCAAAAGAAAAAAAAAAGTCCTCTTTCTCCCACATGAGGAATTATTTGAAGAGAAAAAAATTTCCTCACCAATGAGGGGGTGACATGTGTCACCCCTCTCTTTCTAACTCAAATATTCCCAATTTAAAAAGAATAAAACATAAACTCACCTTAAAACACCCTTCTCCAAAATTTCCCAAAAAGAAAAAGAGACAAGTTAGTGCAACTTTTTAAAACACACATTCCAATCCATCTTAAATGGATGGTGACAAAAGAGAGGAAAATGGGAGGGAAATTCCCTCTATGCCTTGAAATTAAGCCCCCCTACCTAATAGGTAGGGTCCAATGGCTTATTTTCATGTTAAGTGAACTCCCAAAACTAAAAGGGGTCACTTAAAATGCCATAAATAGCCCAATTTCAGGTTTTGCACATTTGGGCACAAGTGTAGAGGATGTGGGGCCCACTCAAGGGTGCACATGTGACCCTAATCCTATCTAATTAACACACACTTTCCCAAATGTAAAAATTAATGCAAGTGGGGACCATTAAGACCCCAAATCTAATTTATTAAAAAAAAACAACCTAATCACAATTAATTTACATGACATACCACATCACAATAAGGGTCACTCATGGTGCCGATTAATACAAGCATACAATAAGGCCTCATATAACTAACATGGTTAGGACTTAGCCCCATGGGCCACTTGTGCACAATTTGCGTAGCCACCCTGAAACCCACGTTCTCCTGTGTCCTGTCACCTGCACACTCAATGCACACATTAACCGTATCTCGTCCAATAAGTGTAAATCAACTACTCGATAAATGATCAAGTCTAAACATGTCATCTATGATATCATAACATCAACATGGATTCATAATCGAGAAAGCATGCACAATTTCACTCCAATTTACCATGTGTTAGTCATCGCATATCATATATCCATGCTATCATGTGTTCTCATCAATAAATGATTAAAATATCATCAAGACATGCGACTAAAATATGTATCCATCATATATAATTTAGACCCAAATAACATATAGTATGTTAATATCCACAACTTCTTACGACATGCATCAATATACTAATCAACGCTATATTGACGTTATGCACCCAAATCACCACACATGTCCACGAAGGTCAAAAAACATAACATAACATCTAAAATATGACAAATCCCTATCGATCATAACTATAGGTTAAGAAGTCACAGATAACCGAGGCTAGAAAATGGGGGCATTACACATGAAATTTGTTCAAGGGATGCTTATGTCAAGAAACAAACATGATGTTATTTTAGTAGTTGTGGATAATCTAACAGAGGTAGCACATTTTATTGTGGGTAATCTGAAGGATGATTCTCCTATGTTAGCTAAAATATTTGTACATGAATTTTTCAGATTACATGGAGTACTTGAATTAATCATATCCGATAGAGATCCTAGAATGACGTCAAGGTTTTGGAAAATGCTTAATGCAACTCTATGAACTAAGTCAACTTGATTCTGCGCATATCACCAAAAATGGATGGACAAACTGAAAGAGCTAATCAAGTTTTGGAGGATATGTTACGAATGTATTGTATGGGCTAGAAGTATAAGTGGGAAAACAACCTTCCACTAGCGGAGTTTGCATATAATAACACATATCATGCCTCTCTTAAGATGGCACCTTTCGAAGCATTATACGAAAGAAAATGTAGAACCCTGGTTAGTTAGGATAGCATTGAGCATAGAGAGGTAATTGGACCTAAAATTCTTATTGAAATGGAACAACAAGTTAGAATGATTCGTGAATGCATGAAATAAGTAGCAGATAGGCAAAAGAGTTATGCTCATTTAAAGCCGGGTAGACAGGAAATTTGAACCTGGTGAGAAAGTCTTTCTTCGGTTAAACCGAAAAGAGCTCTATAACTTTTGGTAACGCTGCAAACTTATCACCATGTTATGTGGAACCTTTTGAGATAGTTGAAGTAATCAACCCTGTATCTTATTGTTTAGCATTACCTCCTACTTTGTCACGAATGCATGATGTTTTCCATATTTCTTTGCTTACGAAATATGTTTCAGATTTATCACATGTGTAAACTTGGAATTCCTTGTAGGTCTAAGACCCAGGAATAATCATGGTTAAACCCATATGAGTGTTGGAAACTTGTCAGTTACATTTAAGAAATCATGAAATAAGTCAATGTAAGGTCTAGTGGGACCAGTTTAATGAAGAAAGTGCAACTTGGGAAAACCTTGA
This sequence comes from Taxus wallichiana var. yunnanensis, assembly GCA_018340775.1. NCBI lineage: Eukaryota > Viridiplantae > Streptophyta > Pinopsida > Cupressales > Taxaceae > Taxus > Taxus wallichiana. Next base: position 252,899,573 of record CM031242.1, read on the forward strand.
GGATATGAAAACTACTTTTCCATATCTATTTGAATAGAATTGATTTTGTTGACTGATAAAAATTGTGATTTTATCTCTATATTACAATAAGTATGCCAGTTTTGGGTAGATATTTATTTGTTTTGAATAAATAGCTATGTAATGCTGATTTCTGGAACTTTAAAATTCTTATATGTTTTTGACATATGATAAGAAAAGTGAATAAGTTGATTGTCCTAGATGCAAACTGTGAAAGTGAGGTAATCATTGGGATGATGATTCTTTTTAGGAGGGAAGCATGTAACACCCTTGACAATTGTTATATTCCTCCTTTGCATTTCAAGTGTTGACATGTGATTTTCTTGATAAAGATGTGTTCTTTTGACTATTGAAGATCATGATTGATATGGATAAATCATTTTTGTTCTTAAAAATCATTAGACTAAAATAGTATGGATTTCAAGAATTCATTTTCAGTTTGGAAAGATGAGTCAGCAATTAGGATTTAAGAGTTATAGATTTATCCCTTCTTTCGACTCTTCCTTGGATCAATTTTAGCGATCCAAGGAATGTTTTAAATCTTCTTCATAGACTCGAATGGTAAATTGACATTCAAAGATTTTGAGGGACATAAAGGACTGAACTTTGTATGTTACAAATTCTTTGGTCTTATGTGAATGTGTTTTCATTCAGCTGTATGTTTGTGCTCAGGTCTTTGGGGATTGATCATGGTAGGACATAACAGACGTAAACAAAATTCAATTTATTTTATGACAAAGGAGGAATTCGGAGTCCAAAAACCAAAAGATTATCCTAACAGTATCCTAAGCTAGGTAAGAACACCTATGTTCTAGCTACGTCTACTTATTTAGATTTCATTATAATCTAAGCCTCTTATTCTAGTTTGTTGGGTTGGTGTCCTAACCTAAGCTTTGTGCTGAATGAATATGGGAGAGATTACTAAAGTAATGCTAGGCTATTTTCATTAATACCTAATGCTAAATGGTTATGAATTTAATCTAACCTAAGGTGGGAATTACTATTGCGTGTTTTAAGACCTAAGGTGATTATTGCTAGACTAACCTAATTTTTAAGGGATCCATCCTAAAACTATCAAAGGGAACCTAAGGGTCGCATGTCTCTAAAGCGACGGTTCCAATGGAATTTAAGTGAGTTAATAGGGTTTAATGGATGGTGGTACTTGCCAATTTTGGGAGGGGCTAGTTTAATTTGGTGGAGGCATACGTGGAAGCTCCACTAAAGATGGAATTTCATGTTTGGATGGAATTGACATTCACTAGTTTTAGGTGGTGGTGGCAAGGAATGATAAGTGGGAAATTTGGTATTAATGGCATTGATGGACCTCGCTTCTTGTGTGTAAACCATCTTGGAAAATTGGAAGGCAGGTTTATGGGATGTTTTTTGGTTTTGCATGCATTGCAGATTTTTCTCTGCATGGAGCTATCTGGTTCATCAAACAAGCAGTTCGACCTTCACTTCAAAGCTATTTTTGGTTTCTATGGTTTATTTTTTATTGAAGGAAAGTATATGAGGAATATGAAGAAAAGATGTTTGATTTTTGATCTTTCATGGAGGAGAAAAAGAGTTGGAAGCTTGGCTGAAGTCTCCTTCGATTTGGTAGAAGCACTATTAGGCATGATAGGCTCTACCCATTAAGATTTCATGCTTTCTTCTAAATGATTCATTAGAATAACTCTGCTCTTATGCTTATTAATATTTACATGATTTTTCTGGTTGATTACTTGCATGATTTTATGAATCTCTGTGATTTTTGGATATGAATCCATGGAAAAAATAATGTTGTTTTGGAAACATTATCTCTGTGTAAGTTCAATGATAGCATGCATGTGAAGCTTGTATGCAAAACTTATTTCTATAGCTCTATTTTTAATTTTGGAACTTGTATTCGAGGTTGTTGTTTTTTGAACTAGCGTTTGTTGCAATATAGGGTTATAAACTTTAAGGGAATCTTGAGTTCTGTTTGATCATGAATTAGGGCTTCGTGTTTTGATATAAACTTGTGTTGGAGCTTCGTGTTGTTCTGAACTGGTGTTTGGAAACTTATGCAACGCTGAACTGTTGCTTGAAGTTCGTATTTGGCACTGTACTCATATTTTATTACTTGTGAAGTTCTAAAATTTTGTGTGAAGCTCGTGTTTGACACTGTACTCATATTTGGTACTTGAGTGTTAAGAAATTTTAATTGAATCGACGAATTTGATTCTATTATGGTATTTTTGTGTTGGGTTTTACTTGTATTAAAATTTTAAAGCTTACTTACTCACAAGAAAATTTGGAGATAGTTTGGTTGAGTTGTCCTGGTAATCTCTTCGAGATCTTGAAATGGGAATGTCTTTTTTAAATAAATGTGATATATCTATTTTTAGGATTGTATCATCTTCTCTGAGATGGTAATCATGTAAAATTTTGGGGTATTATTTTCCCCTCTCTTTTGAGGAAACCCACGTTCTGTGTTGACTTTTTTGTTTGAAGAAATGACTCCTCTCCTTTAGTTATGAGGTTATGAAAGTCTTGTTTTAGATTTCTGTTTCAGTTGCATTGGAGGTAAGAATGGGACATCTTTTGACTTAAATGTTTTTGGGTTTCTTTCTCTCTCTTCAGATCCTTTAAAATAAGTTTTGGGTCTCATTGAAGGTTTAGTTATTACCCTTATACACTAAATTTATAAGGGAAGGATTACTTTCTCCATTCATTTGTTTTGTGTATAGTTCTTTTTGAATCACAAACTACTTACTCTTCATACTAAGTTGTTGAAGAATTTTAAAGAGAATTCAGTCCTTGAGTTCATGGATACTTCTGAACTTGTTAGCTTACTGCTTTTTGGGATTCTATCCTTATTGGATATAGTGAATGAGTTCTTGGGTTTCTTTTAAAGATAGAGGAAATATACTCTCTTGGGATCAATATACTATTTTTGGGACTGTAATATGTTTTTCACTCTAATTTGAATTGAAACAAGAAATTCATTTGTTAAGTAATGTAACGAATAATTATATGGACCTTTCCTAATAGAGATCCCTTTTCTCTATTGTTTAGATAAATTCATGTTCTGAACTCCTCTACACTTGATTCTCTTATGAGATGGTGATTTATTTATGGTTTGTTAGTCTACTTAGTTCGAATAATTTGTTTTAATGATGTAGAAAGATAGTAGCTAAGTCGGTTCTACTGATAAGTGAATGCATACTTGTTTGATTGATTGTTGTTGACTAAGCCTTGCTTTATTTGGATGGATAGGAGTAGGTTTTGTCTCTTGTACTCTATCTTTTTGGGTGAAATAGAAGTAGATATTAACTCTTGTAAGAGCCTACTTAGATTTTTGAATGTTGGTTTCAGATCCTTGAATGCTAACTTATAACACGTAGAAGTAGATTTAGATTTGCAGCTTAGACTGCTTTTGATTATCTTTACCTTCTTAGATTGATATGGAATTCTACTTAGATGTATATCTTAAATGTTGAATTTATAAGATTTTTATCCTTGAAAGGAAGCACTTAATTCATGTTATGAGTCTGATTTGTTTTTTGGATTTTTTGAGTTGGGTATGGTATGTAATGGTTCTTCTTATTCTTTGCTTAAGATTTAGATGAATTATCCTAAAATGAACCATGTCAGTAAAAACTTCTTTTGTCTTATAAAAAGATAAATGTTGTAGTCTATTAGGATAGAATTATGAAATAATGGGATGGCAAGATCTATTATTTTTTAAAGGTAATTGATAGGATCAATTAAAATTTAAGTTTTAAGACAGATATTGTGGATTATATTCTACTCTTCTCTTAAAAGTGGATCTAGAATTATTATTGTACTTTTTTCTAGTTGGTATCACTTATGCTTATTGTATGATATATTAATTGCCTCATTAAAACAAAGTTGTTTTAATGAAATAATTAGTGGAATGCACTTGTTTTAATGATTAGTGTTTATCATGCTCGGCCATTGAATCCACCGTGCTAGAAATTTTTACAGATGGACATCCTAAGTGATAAAAGAAGGAAAAACTTATATGATGCATTGGCTGATATAAGTCTGATTCTTTGTAAATAATTATGATTCATTATTTATTTATATTGAAAAAGAAAAGTTGTATAATTTTTAGAATGAAGGTTTTTGTTATGCAGTACACCTAAAGTGCATAGTCTTGTAAATATATAAGTTTATAATGAGGAATTACGAGTTGAGATTTTCTTGCATTGGTTGTGTAAATTATCTCGTACTTTTATAAAGGAGATGGAAATTATATCTTGTTGATATTCTTCATATTATTTACATGTTTAATTGGTTATCCTTTGATAAGATGGATAAAGGGAGTTAGTTCAATTTCCCCTATAAGATGCATCTTGTAAAGTTGCATAAGATGTTGTTTATTATCTAAATAATTTAACATAGTAATGTGATGTGTAATGAACATGTAGTATGAACTATAGAAATGTGAAGGATAAACCCTACCACTTAATCATTTAGAGTAATACTCTTCTTCTCTTAAATGAATGTAAACCAAAATGATTGGATATATGATTATAAATCATAGACTTCATTTTGTATGAAGTCTACTTTAGTTAGACAATGTGTAATGGTTTTGTGTTTTTTAGCTAAGTTAGATGAATGAGAACTAACACCTAAATAGTTATATAAAAAAGCTAATGAAAAAATATACACCATCAAAGATGAGAGATAAACAAGATTAATACCTAGCATAATGCATTAACTTTGAATTAACAATGCTATAGTATTTAAATATCTACTTCTCTAGACTACCAAAAAACAAGTAAATGGACCTAAATAAGCTCCATGGCAATCAATATTTGGTTTTCCTTGATATATCCAAGAACCTAAATAAGCACCATAGATGTGAAAACGGGTAGAAAACCTAGGTTGAAGTCCCACCGGTGTGCCAAATGTGTGCAATGGTTTTGTGCTTTTTAGCTAAGTTAGATGAATGAGAACTAACACCTAAATAGTTCTATAACAAAGCTAATGAAAAAATCTAAACACCATCAAAGATGAGAGATAAACAAGATTAATACCTAGCATAATGCATTAACTTTGAATTAACAATGCTATAGTATTTAAATCTCTACTTCTCTAGACTACCAACAAACAAGTAAATGGACCTAAATAAGCTCCATGGCAATCAATATTTGGTTTTCCTTGATATCTCCAAGAACCTAGGAATGGGGGCTTATCAAAATTGGGCTACAAGACCCTTTTGACACCTCCCATATGACCTAAGCACTTTAGGCTAGAATAGGAAGCTTAGCTCCTCAAGATGATGAACTCTCAAGAGAACACAAAAGCAAGCTCTTAGTCTATTTTGCTATATGCTTTGCATTTTCTTTCTCAAAGAGTTTAGGTGTAAGTAAAAAGGTAGGTGGAGGGCTCTTTATATAGCCCAAAGGATAAAGGATTCAACACATCCTCATGAATGTGGGATAAAGGTAAAACATGATTAGGAATGGATAAGGTTGCTTTATTAAAGGTAACCTTACTTTAGAAGGGTTTAATTTATGCTTAGCAAGTCATGGGAGTTGGGGGGTGCTTTAATTAATCAAATGTGATTAACTAATAGGTAGATGTGAGCTTATAGAAGCCAATTAGAGGAATATTAGTATGATTCAGGCTATTAGAAGGGGATTAAATCAATTAAATATTGATTTATTGGTTAAATGGAAGGGAAAGCTAATTAATTAATAATAATTAATTAGTCTATGTAGAAGGGGTGATTTACTAATGGAAGGTCGTTAATTAGGGTATTTGTTAGATAGGTAACTTAATTAATTAGCGTATTGTAATTAATTAACGACAACAAGAGGGAATATGATTGTTTTTGATGATATTTCATCAATTTGTGAGAAAGGGGATAATTAGCGCAATTTAAGTATTTAAATTTCTTGGGCGTAAATATAGGTGTGTACATTATGTTGTTGTTGACCTGTCCTCCTTTGGATATCTGTTTGTTAAGCCAAGTAAAATGAACATTAAAATAAATCATGAGTTAAGGAAGTTATTTAATGACTAAATGAATCAAATTTAGAAAAGAACTTATGGAGTGTTGGATTAGGGTTTAGCAGGGTTGTTGTAATCGGTGTAATAATCCAAATTAATAATGTATTAATAACCTCCTTAGGGTATGTACATCTTGATGAGGTAGTTTCGTAGGATGTTGGCACACACCAACCGGGACTATACCTTCGAGAAGACAAGGGTCTTCTTGAGGATACAGCGTTGCAGTTGACATGTGGCAACACCCTTTTGCATTGATCATCTAGATCTACACACAAATAAGGACTTGACCTTAGTTTCTCTATAGGTCAAGTTAGCAAAGATGTTTAGGATTGGTGGTAGCTTTTAATGTCTCAGGTACCTTGGCACATCCGGTTGACTTAGGTCAACCGAGTATGCCCATATACCCTAAGACATTGTGAGCATCTTCCTATAATAAATTATGTTTCTAACCAGAGCTAGGGTTAAACCTTGGACAAGTGGATTGATGGTAGTCAGTAAAGACCATTCTAGATAATAGATGAGTGAGGTGAAGGACGTATTTTGAAATGATGAGTATGTCGTCTAGGAATAGTGATATAAATAGTATGTTGAAATCCTTTGGCAAAAGTATTGCAAGCTGCTAGTTGCATTGTCCTATGTCACCTAGTTTAAAGCAACATGACGTCGATGAATATTAGTAATAAATATTCGATAGGTTCTTTAATCAAATCACTCAAGACCCGCTTTTAGGGTAGGAAAACTAAGTATACAAAGTATACAATAAGTATTCAATACTTAAAGTTAACATAAATAGATCGGTAGATCACCGAGTTATGAAATGAATAGATTGGTGGATCACCGAGTCATTTACTGTGCATATGGTTATCCGTTATGAGATTTATTGGCATAGAATGTGTGTTCTAAATAATGTTTTATTTAGAACAGAGAACGTTGTGTTAAAAAAAAAAACAATTCCCTTGTTTCTAAAGTCTTAAAATGGGAATGTTACAAGTTACCTCGTAGGAAAAAGAGAATTGTAGAAAAATTAAGTGTACAAATTTAAAGAGGAAGAAGGAGGTGAGAAAAGATACAAGGCTTGATTGGTGGTCAAGGGGTTTACGAAAAAAAAGTTATAGATTTTGATGAGATTTTTTTCTCATGTAGTAAAAATGACTTGTATTAGAACTATTATTGGAATAGTGCCGTAGAAGACTTACACTTAGAGAAACTAGATGTACAGATTGCATTTCTCCATAGTGATTTTGAGGAGGATCTATATATGTAGCAGCTAGAGGGCTATGAGGTCAAAGGTAAAGAGAATATGGTGTGTAAATTAAAGAAGAGTGTGTATGGTCTAAAACAAGCTCCATGCCAATGGTATAATAAATTTGAGAACTTCATATTGGGAAAAGGGTATATTAGATGCCATTCTAACCAATATGTGTATATTAAGAAATTTCATGATTGCAATTATATTATCTTGTACTTATATGTGGATGACATGTTGGTTATAGGTAAAAACATGCATGAAATAAAAGTACTCAAGAAGTAGCTAAGTGACTCCTTTGTTATGATGGATTTGGGGTAGCCAAAAAAATCCTTAGTATGAGGATATATTGGGATATGAATAAATGGAATATGAATTTATCTCGGAAGATTACATTAATAAGGTCTTCGAGAGGTTTACTATGTAGGATGTTACACCAATTGGGACTCATTTGGTAGGACATTTCAAGTTATCGGAGGAGTTGTGTCCCAAGACATAACAGAATGAAACCAAATATCCAAAGTATCTTACTCATCAGTAGTTGATAGTTTAATGTATGTCAAGGTGTGCACTAGGCCTGATATTACCCGTGCATTGGGAGAAGTGAGTAGATTTATGAGTGATCTAGGTAAAGATCACCGATAGGTAGTAAAGTGGATCCTTAGGTACTTGAGAGGGACCAAGGGGATAGTTTTGTGCTATAGTGGATTGGATACCACTTTGCGTGGTTATGTATATTCATACATGGCTAGATATTTATACAACAAGAGGATCGTGAAAGGTTATATTTTCACTATAGGTGGGACAAAATGAGCTAGATTTGATGACTACATAAGCTTGTGGTTTTTTCAACCATGGAGGTTGAGTATGTTGTTTCTACAAAGGAAAAAAATATATGATTTGGTTACAACAATTACTTGAGGAGTTAGAGCATAAGAAGGAGGAAGGGAAGCTACATAGTGATAGTTAGAGTGTTATACACCTAGCTAAGAACTCTCCTTTCCACTCTAGGAAAAAGCATATAAAATTAAGGTACCATTTCATTAGGATAACTTAGGAGGAAGAGAAGTTAAAGATAGAGAAGATTCATACCATTCAGAATCTTGCATACATGATGACTAAGGTTGTCACATGAGATAAATTGAAGTTATGTTTCTCTTTGGTTGGTCTTCATAGATGACAAATAAGGGTTGAAAATATTTCTCGAGAGGAAAACTAGTCTCTAAGTGGGATATTTTTATGTTGTGGAGATAATTTTAATGTGTGGAAGTGTTGAATATTGTACACTCTCCATAGTTTTCTCCATGAGGTTTGAGGTTTTTTCTTTGTAAGATGTGCCGATACCTACCGAAGAAATGTGCTCTTCACATATGGATGGTATTTTGACCCATAGGTTTATGGGGTAGTTTTTTCCCATGGTTTTGGTTCCCATGGTATTGTAAAACTACTTAAGCAATTTCCTATTTATGTTCTTTTGTGCATATAGTAGGGTAGACATATCATTGTAGATGTGTGTGAGTTAAAGTATGAATTCAAGAGAATTTATTGAGAAAACTCAAAAAAATATAGGTATTGTATTGAAATAAATAGGTGTCTTGTAATAAAATATGAGCAAGTGGTTCTAGGTGGACGTATCCCAAACTGGGTGAACCATGTTAAATACTATCTGTGTTGTGTTCTTTTATTTTTGTAATTTTATTTTAGATCTATGATATTTTTCTACATATTAGTTCCTACTATTGTGATTCTATGTGGGATTTTTCTGTATATCTTTATCCCTTATCTCCTAACACTTTAGTCTCATACCTAGGTCACACTATTTTCCATCTCATACAACTAGTTCAAATTTGAACTCAAACATTCAATTTATACCCTTCTCTTCTCATAAAAATAAGGGAGGAAAGTCCTTAATCATTATTTCAACCAAAACAATTAGAAACATAACATTAAACCCATGTAAATTCATAAAATAGACCCATGTAGTTTGGTCATGCCCAAATGTACTAAACAAGCTAAAAACAATTTGAATCCCCATCACCTTGATGACTAAAATTCACAAATATCATCACCATGATTAGTAAAGCTCCAAAATTCATCATACATGTCAAATATGCCATACTAATACCAACCATGCTCATAAATAATCTTTCACCAATCAAATTTATCATAACTCACTTAGGAAGGCTCATATCCTTCACAAAATAGATGTTTCAGGAACCAATATTCACATATCATGCTCAAGACCACACTAAAACACCATAAATATGGTATGTAACCATTCATCGGAAATATAATGACCTTTAGATCACATAAATTCTTTCTATAACTCATGAAATATCCATAGATAAAAACTATACCAACTTTCCTCTTGACCAAAATGAGCTTCCCATAAAGCATTTTTAGGAACTCAACTAATTTACACCCTTTATTTCAGTTTCAATACCTAAAAATACCTTAAATATGAACAAAATTCATCCCTATTCCCTCTCCAACTGATAGAAAACATCAAACAATCCATCACATGCATCATCTACCTAAATCTTTTACTAAAAGCAATCCTGTCCTGAAAAACAACCAATCTTCTTCTTCACAAATTGAGTTAGATGACATATAAAATATCATCATAGTGATGCAAACAATATAACATTGGAAATTTATCTGAATACTCTTTCCATAACACCTTACATTTATTTCTATCTCCAAGTGGGAGGCCTTCAACCAAGTACATCTCTAAAACCGCTCCGTAAATGCCCCAAAACTACCTTAAGAACTATATTCTTAAATAGGGAACACTTTTACCTCTATAATATCAACCATGATATGAAACTATCATGTACATCAAGTAAAAATACTAGGCTAAAAACAATGTTAATTTATTTCAAAACTCTTTTGGAAAACTTTTTCTTATACTTGAACTTTGTTAAACCGCCTATTTGAGTGGGGTCCACTGTATTCATTTTTATACCCTTAGAAAAAATAGCCAAATCCCATGTGCACCAGCCTATCACCCAACGGGTGCTCACTCGAGGCATGGGAGGGAAATGAACCCCTCCTTTATGTGAGTTGTGTGAGAGTACATCATTAAAGATAGATTTAGATGCAGAAAGAAAAGAAGCGTGGATTCATTCTTAGAGCTTAGGATGAATTATTATATCAATACATCCATTCAAATAACAAAATATAAGTATAAAAAAAAATACAAAACTGATTCATAACAAAAAGGAAATGCACTAGGGTTTATGCTCATGAACAACATATATTCTTTAGAATAGAACCTTGTATTCATGTTAACTAGATCAATAACCACATTACATTCATTAAGGCCATAACAAATGAATCAAAAATGCAGATCAGAGTCATGCATCAGGAACTTGAACTATGCACATTACAAAACTGGTTATAAACCCATCCCTCTATATATTCCGTAACTCCTACGGTTCTCATAATCCCAATTGAAATGATACTTCATTAATCCTGCAGAGCTTTGCCTATCTCACGTTATATGATGCCCTTTTGATCTTCTTTATTCTATGTGAGCATCTCTATATATAGCCTTAGTCTCCACCGTCATGCCTTCCTAAGATAATACATTGATTGTTAAGTTTCCATGTGGTCCTTCAATGGAGCATGCTTCCTTCGATTTGATCTCTCCACTATTTTCAACAATGTATTTTTGGATCCTTCCATTGCATGCATGGAATATTCCTTTCTTGACCATACAGATGTTAGGATGACACCTTATCCACTCTACACACTAGATGGGTTACGATTTTCTTGTGTGCTTCCTATAATGCAAAATATGGATAAGTATATAAACCTATCTTGCCTTACGCGTGCACCTTGGATTAAGCTAAACCCTTCAAAACCCTTTCCTATGCGCTTTCACCCCACGCACCCACACGCATTCTTGTACTAAGACAATATTCGAGGGCCCAACATCACCCCACACTACACCTATTCTCCATCCTTAGAAAAAAATCTCTTCAATGAATAAAGAATGGTGGGTTCTGAATAGTGGGAAAAAGAATGAAGGAATGAAGAATTAGGAGAAAGAATGAAAGAATGGGGAAATGAAAGAGAACAATGCTTATTTTTTGAGGAGATGGAAATCCTTCCCTATTTCTACCTCTAGTTTTCCTAGGTGTCAACCTCACTCTGTAATTTATGATGATGTCTTTGACTAGGGCTCTCACCTCCTCAAAACTTAGTTCCTCCAATTTCTTTCCCAAGTCATCAAGTGTGTCCATCCTGCGGGTGATCTGGGGGTATAATTCCTTTAACCATATTTTGATCAAGCCTCGCAAGGTCTTGATAGGTTCTGAATTCTTCTCTACCTTGGATAGGATTTTATCCCTTTTTTCTATGTTCCCCTTATTCTTCTCTTGAAACTCCTTGAGTTTCGCTTCATGTGTAGCGACTAGGATGTTTGCCACTCTATCTCTATCGGTGCAATTGCATATGCAACTTCATTAACTCGGTGGTGGCCTTTAGCTTTGTAAGGAGTTCGGTATATCAAGAAACAATCTCGAAAAACTTTATCTTCTTTTCTCTCTCTTGGCACACCAACACTTATTCTCTACAGTCTCTAAGGAAAGTGTCCACCAATACATTGTGAGGATGTGAGTCAAATCCTCCAGACACTGCAAGGATGATTCATATTTTTTCTTGGGCGGTGTTAGGTCGGGATGCTTTAAGAAAATGACATCCGTAATCATATCCACCTTTTTAGAGACTTCACACACCTTTTCTTTCTCTTCCTTTAGTTCATGCCTTAACTACACACTGATAAGATCTTCTTGCTTCAAGTCCTTTCTCTTCTCAATGAGCTCCTCTTTTTCTTCTCCAATTCCTCCTCTAGGAATCTCACTCTATCATTTCTTCTGAACAGTCTGGCCTCAATCTCAATTGAAACTTTGTTGAGCATGTTGCAGACCTACTCATCTAAAAATTGTTGAGCATTCACCAAGGGATTTAATCCTTTCATCTCTGGCACCTTCATCAATGCTCTCTGACTTACTTCAAACTCAGGTTCATCCATGTGGGACTCGAACACCCAAGATAGCATCTTTTTGGTTCATGGATATGCACCTTCTTCATCAAACGAAGTCATAGCCAAGAGTTATTATGTTGGTATGGTACTGGAAGCACACGTGCATCGCCTTTCTTATATCATTAATGTAGCCCATCCCTTTCCCTTTTTTCCTATTACACCCTTCCCACCTGTTCACGTAGCCTTTGGGAAGCTTACCGCCAAATTAGGATTCCCACCCATGCTGCCATATTCTTTCCCAATGCTCTCTTCTTCCATTTCCTTCAAAATTTCATTTGCACTCTGCTCCAACTCCTACTCCACCAAGTTCTTAATGATGCCCACTACTTCTCTTTCCGTGGATTTTTCCACTTATTCCTTAGTGAGGCTTGGGGTTCTCTAATTTTTGGTGCTTACCTCTTCACTCACCCCCTTGCCTTGATCATCTGATTCCTCCTTGTCATTCTTCTCTTCATCTTCCTCCTCCTCAGATTCATGTATATTATATACTAGATGGTCTTGACCTCCCTTAGGCTCATCATCATCCATGTCACCAATGTAGGCCTCTAGGATCTCTGTTTCCTCTAAGTCTACCTTTTCTACCACCTTCTACTTCTTCCTAACTGGTGATTCTAGTATAAGAGATTCTTCCTTCTCTTTCTCCTTAATAGGTAACATCCTCCTTGGTGATTCTTCATGTGTGAGGGGTCCTTCATTTTCTAGTGCCTATTCTTCTATGTTATTTTCCTTGACTAGGGAATTCTTCCTGCACACGTAAATGCTAGGCTTAGCACTTGCTTCTAGTGCACCCACAGATTGTGTTTTTGCATACTTGGTGCCTTCTTCTCCTGCACCTATTCTCTTTTATTCTTCTTCGGCATGGAATTTTCCTCCCTTTGGGGTCTTCTAGAATGGAGATATCACTCTCAAGATAGGCACCTTTCTGAAACTTAGGCCTTATGCGTAGATATACCCTTGTTGCATCCCTTCGACAATTTGCAGCATTATTGAATTCATCATTTGTACTTCGTGGGAGACATAATTCTCCACGTATGCACACTTCTTAGGGTACACAAACTTTTAGCACATCTCACAATGGTCTTAGTAAACCTCACCAAGGTTGAACCTTAGCCTTTTTTCCTCCTTGAATTGGTTAACCCATGTTAGGAATTATTGCATGGTGAAAGAGAAATGTAGTTTTCATTATGGACTCTTAGTCCCATTTGTCCATGTAAACCTTCCAATGCAAAAATGTTGATTTGCTACAAAATCTACCTCTCCACCCACGGGCATGGGAAAATGCTCAGGATCCTCCAATTTTCCCTGAATGCATCGTGCATTCACTTGTGCCACTTTTCTAGGTGCACCTTGTGAGTGGTTGCCATGGTCCGATAGGTATATTTCTTGAACCTTTTCATGGGCGAGAGATTGTCTTCTAGATACTCCCATATGAACTTCACTAGTCCATCGGGCACTCCAATATTTTAGAAGAAGATTGGGAGGAGAATGTTTCCAAATAGAACCTTTTCTCCTTCTTACACATTGCTTATGATCTCATCCACTATAAAGGAGGAAAATTTATAGATGGTCAGAACCAAGGATGTACAACTATATGAGTTTCCTTATTTTGGCAAGCTTGAGCAGCTATATCAATGGTTGATGTCACTGACATGTGCTTGAACCAAGGATGTACGAGATGATGTAAGGGCCCAACCAATAGAATTTAAACTTCCCGTGATGGTGTAGATACTTAGAATCATACAATAGAACCATCTGCCCTACCTCAATTTTTTTTTTATATGACGATCATGTGATGCCCTTTTTCTAGCTTTTCTAGTCTGCTAACTCCATCTAACAAGAGATTATCTCTCATCTAACTGCATCAACTTATAAATCCTTTCTTCGAGCACTTGTTCATTGGCCAATCCTCCTATGCACACTATGCGTAGCAATGGTAACATAAATTCAAATGGAAAAATAGCCTCCGCGCCAAACACCAACTGAAACGGTGTGACCTTGTTCAATATTTTGTAGGTTGTCTTGTATGCCCATAGAACAACTGATACTTTTTCATCCCAATCTTGTCTTCAAGTCACAGATCTTGGTCAATGTGTGACTTAGTATTTTTTTAATTACATCAATAGTTCCATTTTCTTGAGGGTGATAAGGGGTAGTCTTGTGATGGGCCACCATAAATTCTACTAAAATCTTGATCGTTTCATTTAGAAAATGTGTACCTCTATCACTTGTCAAGCTTAAAGGACATCCATACCTACTGATTATGTTTTCCCATAAGAATCTAGCAGCTATTGCTACAGTACCCAATCCTTTGTAGGCATTGATTCTTCCCATCTAATCAAGTAATCATTGTAAGCAATGATGTAGCACAAACTCGGTCCTTCACGCGGCGGGTGAAATTGGCCCTACAAATTCAATTACCCATTTTTCAAATGGTTCAACATTGAATATTGGTTACAATGGAATTTCATCCCTCTTTCTAGGTTTTCCAAGGCGCTGGAAATGGTCATAGGCCTCAGAAACTCAATACAATCTTGGTAGATGGTTTCCCACTAAATACCTACCATTAGAATCTTCCATGTGGTTGCATTTCCTGCATAGTGTCCTCTTGCAATCCCACCATGCACTTCCTCTATAATTTCCACATGCTCATGTTCCAATACACATTGGCACAAAACCTCATCACATCCTAACTTATACAAATATCCACTAATCAACATGTAAGGTGCGACATGTATTGCTAATTGCTTCCTCTCCAGATCCTTCACCCTTTCCAGTCACACATCAATTTTCAATAATACTTGTGATATCTTCCAAGTATGGGGCATGTGCCAAAACCTAAATAGTTACATGTCTTGCATGGTATCCTCAATGCTTTGCACGTCCTCCCTGAGTCAATCCTTGATAAGTGGTTAGGCCCTAAATTTCTCTTCCCTAGTTTTATAACCACTGTGAACTCAAACTCTTGGAATAATAAGACCCAATGACATATAAACCCTTATAAAACATGATTGTTCACCAAGTATTTCAATCCCATGTGGTATGTATAGAATATAAAGATTGTTTCCAAGTACTGCTCGAACTTATGCAGCACGTAGATCATTAATAGTGCCTTATGCTCAATAGTTATGTAATTCTCATTATGCATTTTCCAACTTCCCCTTGCAAAACACAAGGGGTGATCAACACTCCCTCACCAGGATGTGCTAGTACCTCTCCTATGGCTATTCCCGATGTAGAAACATGCACATAGAAAGACTTATCCCAATAAGGAAAATTTAATATGGGTGCAATGACAAGTCTATCCTTCAAAGTGTCAAATTCCTTCTGCTGCACCTCTACCCAATGAAATGCACTCTTGTGATTTAGCAATTCCTTGAAGGGTGTGGTGATCTTAGCATACCCCTTAATTAATTTCCTTTAGTACCCCATATGCCCAAGGAATCTATGCACTAGGCTATGACTAGTAGGATCCCCAATCCCATAATAACCGCACTTCGACAGGATCCACTAGTAAGCCTTCCTTACATATAATATGCCCCAACAAGGTTCAAAATGGAATAGCAAAGAGACATTTCTTAATGTTGAGGGATACCCTCAATTGCTGACATCTCTCAAACATCAGCCTCAAATTGTCACAATGGTCTTTTACCAACCCATACACTGTCCATTCATCAAGGTAAACTTGAAGAAATTTATGGATGAAATCCTGAAATGCTTGTATCACGATGCACAAGAATATTGCAAGAACATTCTTCAATCCAAAAGGCATAATCGTTTAGGAAAAAATTCCCCATTCGATGGAAAAAAATTTCTCTCTTGTCTTCCTTTACAATCCTGACTTGGTGATACCCTAAGAACCCATCTGTGAAAGAGTAGATCTTGCACCCGACTACTCCATCCATAGATTCTTTAGTAAAGGGGTTTGGGAAAGGATTAATGACACTTATTGCATTCAAGTCCCTGTAGTCCACATAGATCCTTATTTTTCCATCCTTCTTGATACTAATGACCATTGGGATTATGCATTTTGATTCCTCCATAGCCTCAATGATATGAGATGTAATAATTTTTTCTATTTCCTCCTTGACCTGTATGCGCAAATTCAGATTCATATGATAAGGCCTCTTCTGAATCAGTTGCGCACCTTCCTTTAACTTGATCCTCATCTACCCTAAGGAATGGTGGATTCCATTGAGCTCATGGTACCTACGAGGGAATAAATCTTGAAACTCACGTAATAGATTAATGATCTTAGAAACTTATTTCTCCAACCAATAATCCCCAATGATAGCCTCCTTAGGTTCTTCTTCTAAACCAATGTTAACCTTCTTTATCTTCAAGGGCTCATGGTAGGTGTGTGCTTGCTCATCAGCACTATCCATGACTTCACACATACCTATAGAGTGGTTAACATCCAAACTCTCTATTTCTTCACCATCTATCACATAGACCATTTTTCCTTTTTCCTTTTCCATGCATGCACACTCAAGCTATACTTTCTCTGATTCCTCTTCATCAAAACACATCTCTAAACTAGGTTCTCTTAGTAGATCTTGTATTCTATCTTCTGTCATAGTGCTATCTCCCATTGTAAGGTGCTTGACTACTTGTAACGCCTTATCCACTAATGGCTTTGTAATCCTATACTCAAAATCTTGAATGAGATTAACCGCCAACTCCTACCAATTACCTATTTGATGGTGCATCTCTGAATGAATATACCATGTGCACACACAACCCTATAAGGTGGAATATAACTTATACACCCATAATGAAGGTGGTAATGCTTCTATGACCTCCATCTAGGCCTTCTCAAAAGCTTGGCTATAGAACGAGGTGGGTTCCTTACCATGGTAGTCCTAATGATAGTGGCCACATTACTTCTATAGAAACTTACAGAAAATGTGACTCTTACCTCGAGCCATTCTAGGATACTCTTGTGACGTGTTTCCGACCAATGTAATATAGTCCTAAATAGGTTATAGTTAAAAATATCTCTTCTCTTAACCTCATATTTCCATTGAGCCTCCATTTCTCACAAGACATCATCGGGGTTGGCTATTCCCAAACTTTGGAGGAGCCAACTTATTCCCAACAGCCTTCCTTCGATGAGTAGGGTCCAGATAATTCCCATGTACCACTTCTTTTGTAATAACCATTTTATATCTTGGCATCTCCCGCATGCGCAGCCTGCGCCCATGTCTTAACCAAAGGTGAAAGTTGTAATCCCAACTCATGTACCACTTTTGACATCCACCGTGGGTCAGCTTTTGATGCTCACCATCCCAACTCCTTTGTATTTCCATTGTTGTTGGCTCATGTGCTTAAAGACCTCGGGAACTCCTCATACTTATGTTTCTTTCCACACCATGAGCAATGCAATAAATTAGGGAACTCACTATTACAAATATATTGTGAAATTATTAATAAATTATAATATTATTAATAATGAGTTAATACAACTCATATTAATAATATAGTTAATAGTTGTGTGTGAGTGAAGTTGTTGAATAAAAAACTCACGTAGCTATTTTGGTGTGTGAGATAATAAAGGGATGAGAGAGATATCCTAGGGATAAATCTGAGAGATTCATGGAGAGAGATATGAGGGATTGAAGATGAAGTTTGAATCCACCTTTGTAGGAGATCAAACATTATAAAATGTAACCTCTATCATTGTAATTGACATCCTAAATGAATTTTATTTCTAAATTATATTATTTAGTGTTTTATTATTGTGAAGTTTTTATGACTCACACTTATAATGCTCTAGAGACCCACAATTATAACATGTTCCTCGTAGGAACTCAAATCTTCCTATGTTGTGGTTACTGTAACCATGAAATTATCTAGGAAAACCTCTTCCACATGCTCCTTCATCTGAGTGACATTCATAGTGATGATCATTATCTTTGGAATTGCTTGCAAGACAAGTCTGGTGGACACCAAGATCAATAACATCATGAATATGGTCAATTAGTCTACAATCCTTAGTATCATGGGTCTTAGAGGTACAAATCTTGTAATAACAAGAAAAATTCTTACAGATTGTAAGTTGCAGTAGAGGACATTTACTGCGCATCATTGTCCTCATGGAAAATCTCAAAATTTATCACCATTACACATACTGAATTCCATGGGAAACTATCCTTTGCATGCCCTTCCACTTCACAATCTATGTACCAAATCCCACTATGATTCTTGTGTGCTAAGTTTGAAGACAACTTCTCTAATTTCTAACACCAATATCAATGTTCCCAACAATCTCAATGTGCGGGGCATCTTCCAAGGCCTTATCCAGTTCTCAGTGAAAGTCTTATATGACAGTGCCCTTATGAATGGTGTTATCAATCCTCCAACAAACCATTGAGCATGTTAAGAAGGGTGAATTTCATAGGATATTTTTGAAAAGAGAGTCTTGAACCGTGTGTCATACTTCCACAAAATCTCTATCATTCCTTGCTAGATCTCCTTCAAAGCATTGATGTTCTTCTCGCTCAAACTTAGGGATATGGAACTCTACTAGTAAGGCATTCTTTAATGCGGTGTGATTTACCACCATTTGGTGGGGTTCATATTTCCAATACCAACTATGCATGTTTCCTTGTGACATCGTTGGAAACTCGACTTACTTTTCACTCAAGGGTAGTGATCCTTTTCACGCACCAAAGTAATTCACACTTGTGGACATGCTTTGTAGCATCCTTAATACCCCTATAGTTTGATAAGTGCAAAGACATCTCCAAAATTACTTTTGGAGGTGACTATGGCCCTTTTCCTCTTGATCTAGAGCCTTAGTTCCCTTGGGTGTTTTCTCCTTCACCAGATCCATTGGATCCACTAGGTCTTGTTCCTCTTATACCACCAAATCCACCTCTTGTAGCCAGAAAATGGCTTGAAGTGGTCATGCTTAGTGTCCCTAACATCCCATTGAAATTTGCGTGGATGGTTTGTGATATTGTCCCACTACCCATTGTGTGCCCCATGCCACTTCTAGATTCAATACCCAAACCTTGTGTATTTGCACCTTATCTAAAAATTCCTCCAAATACGGGAATGGTTTGTGCAGCCATGGATGTCCCAAATGATAAATTATATCTCCTAGGCATAGATCGGTCACTTCTACTGATACAAATCATATTAACAATACTTCCTCCTTGATCTGAAAAACCAAGAACTAGGGGTTTATCACCAAGTGGGTTTAGATGTGCGTTGATGGCTCTCCTTTCTCCATGTGATGAAATTTCATCGAATCAAGGGCTTCTCTCCCATGTTTTCCAAGATGGGATAACATAGAATGATCAGGTTTGAGGTCCTCTACGTGAACCTCAACTCCTTCCCACAACGTTTGTCTTTATAGATCCATCACACCTGTAACCTCTTACTACCTTTCCATCTCCCTTTCACGAGCTTCACTATAATTGAGTCATCTATCTTCTCTTTCTTTTCAGCTATAATCTATGCCATCTTTCCCCACCTTAGCTTCCTTTGCTAGCGTGAAGAGAAATTTTAGCCGGCCATAGGAAATGCCTCTAAACTTAGGGTAATGATCAAGATAGTCATAGCCAAAGGAATAAAACGTAAAAATGATCCTTTGTGTGCCCTCAAAAATCAAACTCAAGTGACCTCTATGCAATAATACGTAGAAATGATGTATTCTAGAGTATAACTAGTCGGCACTCCTTTCCACCGGTGATCAAAAACACGTGTCCAAGCCAGATCTACATCTTGCACCTCTCGATAGTCATCATGGGTCTATATGCATAATCTATAGTACCAGCTTGATCTAGATGCATATGCTTTGAAAGCCATTCATATAGTTCTACTTTGGAATAAAATAGAAGAACGTCTCATATAACTCATGGTACAGTTCTCTTCTACCCATCTACATGAATTGAACTTAGGTCCAGTCTTTGAATCTTTGAGAAAAATCATCCTCTGTGTTATTCAACCATGCTTCAACACTCTCCAAGTTCGGACGTTACATGTCATCATGTATCATAGGAACCAAGATGTATGCCATTTCTCACAACTTTGAAAATAGTTCCCAAAAATGGAACTAAGATGTGGTCATTTTTATACCCTTAGAACAACAAATCAATCATATGCGCGGAGGCCTATTACCTAGCGGTGTCGAGTGCTCACACGAGAAACATATGGGCTCCAAGACCCTCCTTTATGTGATTTGTGTGAGAATACATCATTAATGAAATATTTAAATGTAAGAAATAAAATAACCATGCATTCATTCTCGAGAGCTTATGATGAATTATTATATAAATGCATCCATTCGTAAAACAAAAGAGAAGTATAAAAAAATACAAAATTAATTCATAACATAAAGGAAATGCAATAGGGTTTATGCTCATGAACAAAATATATTATTTATAATATAACCTTGTATTCATGTTAACCATATCAATAACCACATTACATTCATTAAGGCCATAACAGACCAATAAAACAATGCAGATCAGAGTCATGCATCAGGAACATGAACTATGCACATTATAAAAGTGGTTATAGACCCATCCATCGAAATATGCCATCACTCAACCAAAAGGATCTTTCATTAATCCTAAGGATATTTTCCTATCCAACGTTATATGATGCCCCTCTGATCCTCTTTCTTCTACCTGAGCATCTCTATATATAGCTTTAGTCTCCACCACCATGCCTTCCTGAGATAACAAATCAATTTCCAAGTGTCCATGTGGTCCTCCAATGGAGAATTCTTCCTTTGATCCAAGATCTCCACTCTTTACAATGATGTCTTTTTGGATCCTTCCATTGCATGCATGGAATATTCCTTTCTTGACCATATAGCTATCAGGTTGGCACCTTATCCACTCCACATGCTAGACGGGTCACACTTTTCTCATGTGATGCCTAGAATTTTGAATATGGATGAGTAAAAATCTTTTCTTACCTTACGTGTGCACCTTGGGTTCTGCTAAACCCTTCAAAACCCCGTCTGTGTGCCTTCACCCCACACACCCTTCTTCAAATAGGTCTCGCATGCCCACACGCCTTCTTATACTTAGCCAATATTTTGGGGCCCAACATTACTCATCACCACATGCTCTACTTTACCTTTTTAGAAACATGTAGGAGTTTACAACATATAATCATCGTAATAACACAATAAATCAATTTTGGGAACTTATAATGAAGATCTCTCCTACCAATTTATACCTAGGGTTTCAAACTCACAAAAAGCCGTTTACATTCTTAACATTCATTCATAAAAACTTGAAGATGAAATGACATCATTATTTTTGTGAAAATATCTCAAATCAACATAAAATTATACCTTAAATTGACAAGTTCCCATACGCAAAGCACACAATTCATGGTGAGCATCAGAAGTTCACAATTCAAACTAGAATTGCACTCTCTAGCACCATGTTTCACCAAAAATATCATAACATG